>VZSC01008957.1:580509-821705 GCA_013398225.1 Steatornis caripensis | reverse complement strand
CAGGTGTGTCAGGGGAACCGAGTGGCCCTGAGGGATGCTGGGGGAAGGAGGAGAGCAGTTCTTAGAAGGGAAATCGCAGCCAAAGCCGTCACTTTGGGAAAATAGGGTCTGTGTCACTTTGGCACATCAGAGCCTTTTGGCCTGAGCACTTACAGGTGCCGCCTCCGGGCATTTAAGCTCCTTGGAGCCACTGCCACCTCAGACTCCCTCTGCTGTCTCCTTCCCCTCCCACCAGTCGGAAGGGGGTGAGCAGTGCCCTGCCGTGAAGGACCGCGGTGGGACAGGCTGGCCCAAGCGCAAATGTGGAGGGACAGTGCCGGAGACAGCCCAGCACCACCCTACCTATCACAGGTAGACGGGCGCACAGTCCATCCGTTCGGATGACCGCAGCAGCAGCTGCAGCGGCAGCTCTCTGAGTTTCGGGGTTTATTTGCCTATCTGATGCTTTGTCTTAGGTGGTCCTGCACATGTAACACTCGATTTTGCAATCTTTCCTGCCAAGCAGAGTTAGGAAGTACGAAAAACCAGTGGGTGTGGGTGACATTTTCTGTACTTTTTTAGAATCAAAAAGAGTAAGCAAGCCCGCTTTTGCTGAGGTTTGCATCATACCTCTGTGAAGGTGCATGGACGTATCTAACGTGTATTAACATTTTTATATGAATTGTGTTCCCAGACATAAATCACGTAAAACAGACACAGAGGTGTATCTTCAGGCACGAGACAAGGATTCAGCAGAAAGTCAGTTCTTACACTCATCGTGTTTTATGTCGGAAAGAAGTAATGCTTAAGCTTTTAGAGATACCGAAGTAACTTCTCAATAGCCGAGAGTTCAGAAGGAGCATAGGGCCAACAGGACAGGTGTCATTCTGCGTTTCCCAACCCTGTTGGGAAGAATCTCAGGACCAAAATTGCTAATAGCCCTAGTCCATGTTTTCTGACAAGCAGCAATCGATTACCATAAAAACGGAGTTACTTGGTGACATTTTAGAGCTCTAAATAGACACAGAAGTCGGCCTAAATTATCAAGAATCCCAGAATAAATGCCCAGATTTTACACTTTGGGGTGCTTTTTCATTTCCTGTGGGGTTTTATGAACAGGCATCAGCTTTCAGTCAAAGGGTCTGCGAAGAGCCTTGCACTTTCAGCTGCTGCTGAAATCAATAGGCACCTGGTAAAGGAGGAGTAGCGTAAACTCAGCGTTATATATATATATATATATATATATAGCAAGACAGTAGGGAACAATGAGGGAGAGCTTTATATCAGTGCAGAAGACAATTTTTCCACGTTGCAGATAGCTCAGACCTTATGCATATGACAAACATACAAGCTACAGTGTATTTAAACGATGCTCTTGTTCCCTTGAAGCACTGCACATCCCAAGCAGCCAAATCTTCAGCTGGGCGTAATCAGCATCACACAATTTTTGTCGGAGTTTCTAAAAAAGTTACTGTTAGCTTCTCTAACCGCCCACCCCAAATACTGCGTTCCAATGATGGCAAAAAAGGAGTTTCAACCAATTCAAAACTCTGCTAATTGTCCACAGCGTAATTTTCTGGGGTATGTGTTATATGGTGATCTTCAGGCTCTTTTCCAACCTAACTGATTCTAGGATTCTATGACTACAGTACAGTGATATTCTCTGAGGTGAAACTTACGGTATACTCTAAGGAGGCAAAAGTGCTGCTCGCTCCTTGCATTTTAACTTCTTTTTTTTCCAGTATGCTGAAAATTCTGTGTATAAGACAGGAAGAAACGAACCCATTTCGGGTATTTGGTTGAAAGCTCAGAGGTGAGAGGCGCTCTGCCAACCATCCCATCGGGCAGAGACGATGCGAGCGTTGCGTTTACTCTCCCTGAGATAGCTGGATCTTAGTTAGTGACCTGCACAGATTTATTAACGGAATTGCACTGAGGTGATGTAGTCAGTCAAGCTCTAAAGGAGGGTAAGGCTGGGGGAGGGTTGTGTCTGGGTTTTGGGGTCTGCTTTAGTATATTATCCCACTGTATTCCATAGTCACAAAGTGAAGGGCAGACGCTGCCTAGAGTGCTTTTTTCTTAGTATAATGGCATTTTCTGTTTGTGAGATCAGGTACCCAGAGCCTAGGGAAAATTAATTAAAAAAACCCCCAGATAAAAGCCAATTAAAGACATAAAGAGGAGTAATCTGAATGGGGCTGCTATGAAGCAAAATCTATCGAACAGCCACATTTCAATATTCCTTGGCTTCCATCACAGCAACAGAGCTGCTGCGGGAAAATGTGACAGGTTACGACAGCCGTCGCTGTGCCAGTGGCCTCCATGCTGAGACTCTCCTGCCATCCTACCAAAGGGAAAGGGCACCTGCCCCACTCTCCTAGGGTAGCCTGGGACGGAACAAAAGGTATTAAGAAAAAGTAGTTGGATGCAACTTGGGTGACATTAGGTGATGTAATTCCTGGTATTAATTGAGTTTCCATAGTGTGCCCAATAAAGCTTTAGCCAACTGAAGCATGGCGAATTTGCGGACACAGCAGGCTGCTTGTTGGTAGAGCACAACCGCGTGTGTGTTATCTAATAGAAATGAGGGTGTAGCAGCACCACAGTTATATTGCAGCTGATCCCTCTAGGGCCGCAAAACATTATGGCTGTGGACAGTAAGTAAAGGTGATGACCAAGTAAGCCAGGAATAGATTTGGATGTCGCAAATGATAACGAATTAGGCAGAATCCACACGCAATAACTTATTCCCCTCCTGAAGCATCTGAAAGACGTGCAGATAAAACGTCAGGGTTAAATTAAAGCTTTAGTGATGGATTTGGCTCAGGAACAAAAACTGCATTTTGGGTGGGTGTCCGGAATACCAGAATCTGACCCACTTAAAAAACGGTTCTGAACGTGATTTCATACTGGGACCAGTCTGGAGATACTTCTCTTACCATTTTTCTTAAACTTCCTGAACTGAACAAGGACGTTGCAAACAGTGTAATATGTTAAGAAAGGTAACTTGTACAGTCTTAGTTGGTGGTTTCCATGGCAATATCACACCGAAGCTCTGTGGTTTACCAGCACTGAAGCTGACAATAACGAGACAAAGAAGAGCCCCTCTTTCTCATTGCTCACCTAAAGAAAACGATTTTGAGAACTCTGTGCTGATCACGCGCAAGTTTTTCTTTACAGGTCCCAACACGTTTTCTGCAAAGGTTATACGCTTCTGGGTACCATCCAGGACGGCACATTTTCAAGATTTTCTTAGAGTCCTTGGGAAGTGCTCATACTAACGTGAACGGCCAGGCCTTTATGGCCCATACCAGATTTTGAGGCATGTGATGACTGTTTACCCAGCGGTAACATAGGGTTTGCTAGGGCAGAAAGTCCAGTTTCCACTTACAATCAGAACGTTGTGAGGAACATATACCTCTAAAAGTTCGTTATTTTTTCATTGATTAGGATTAGGGTTCAATTAAGTATTTTACATGGTGGTTAGTGAAAACAGAAAAGAGGCTGGAAGAAAGAGAGGAAGACGATTCAATTTGGATATACATGTAGGGTCTAGATGAAGTTCGGGGAAGTTTTGGTGCTTTTCGAAGAGATTTGCAAGCCAGGAAACATAGCTGATGGAGACCAGCGAAGTAAGGATTTTCCCACAGTTAGAGCTGTAAGGTGTAAGAAGATGAGCAATTTGTGTTCCCGAATTTTTACTACTTTGACCTTGTAGTGAAATTAAACTTCCTTGTGAGCTATCTTGAAATGCCTGGATTTGGCGAAAGCACAAACCCATTCTTTCTTGCTGTGGTTTCACATCGCTGGTTCTTCTCTTCAGCAAAAAATTGACTGAGGAAAACAGATTGAATATAAAAAAGGAATAAAACTAGGTGATGCTTAACCAGCCTCGCTTAACAATCATATGCTGAGTGAAAATTCTGCTTGGTTCACTGGGTTTTAACTTTCCCATGTTTCGTATTTTCTGATCTCTCCCTGTACCACTGCAGTGGTATTATTTATTTATATTATTTATGGAATAAATATTCGCATCTTGAATTCAGTTTTGTTCCTTTAAGAAAAAAGTCTGTCTCAGCAGGTGGACTGGGTGGTTACTACAAAACACAAAATAACAGCCATCGATCTATTATTTTCTTGGCTGCAAAGTACCCTGGTTTCTACATATTAAAACTACGTAAAAATGAATATTGTTATTGTTGTTGTCATTATTATTGTATTTATGATTTTTTCTAGGAAGTGATTTTACGGCTCTGGACAAGTCTCAAACATAATCCACCAAGCACTTAACAGCTGACCACCTTACCCGTGACGCTGAGCTCTGTTACTACAAGTTTTTCATACAGGCCAAGGTCTAATGGGCAAAAGGTCTAACAAGCAAAGGATCAAACTCACTCCCGAATTCACTGGAAGAGCTGCCAAAGCTGCCAGTCCAAAGCGAGAAGCAATGGATCACTGCTGTGAGTGTTGCCAGCATGATATTTCATTCTGAAGCAAAGACTGTAAGCCTGTTAATCATGTTGATGACTTGTCTGTAGTCTTATTAGTGTTCGCTTAATATTGAAACATCAGGTTCCAGCCACTTCACTTGACTGATTTCAATGGCTGTGCTGATAGGAAATATGATCTATTTACTAGTGCACGACATTTTGAGCTTCCTGTTTCAGAGGGGATTATAACGCTGAGGCTGCCACACAACCTGTAGCAACCGGGCATCGAGTTGTTACGCGAACAAATCACAGTTATTAACGAACGGTCAACTTGAGCCGCAATGAAAATTTAGAATGCCACTGTACCTTTCCGTTTCTCTCATAGGACTGAAATCATATTCACTCTTCAGCATGCTGCTCTAGTTTACTGGGGACAACTAGAGAACTCTGCTCAAAGCGTTTCCTGAAATGTAAATGTATGTCTAGCTCTGGACTGTTAAAGTAGAATCCTTCCAAAATCATCCTTTTTTCAACAATATGAACGTGAGGATACAATATTCAGGTTCAGGCCGACATGAACAAAATGTTTTACTTAGATTTTATGCCTGAAAGTTTGTCTGATGTTTTTTATAGAAAAGTGCAAGTTTAGAAAATGGGATTTCCTAGAGAGAAAAAAATCCTGCTCGAGATTCCGCCTCCTGCCTCGCAATGGCTAAGTTACAGGCAAGAGATTTTTTTTTTTAATGGATAGTATTAGTAGAAGTTGTTTTAGAAAATGAACATTTTTTGCCTGTTAAATAGAATAGGTTTTCATGGACGTAACTTTGTGAAACGGGGGTATTTCTGCAACACGTGATTTCTTCTGGACAGAAAGGGGAAAAAAAGCCTGCCTGGCTTGCAGCAGGTATTGCTTATGTTCTTGAGCAACAAAGTAAAATGACATCTGCCAAGAACTTCAGAGATCCGGGCTGATCCTGTGCCTCGGGAACATGTGATTTATGTGCGGAAGCGGAGGGTGAGGGGTCTGTGTGAGGCAGGAGCTTTCAGATGAAATACAAAATGAAAGACCAGAGTGCTTGCATTCATTGAAGAGCCCGCGGTACTTTTCACAAGACAGAAATTCTCTCCCCAAGCTGTAGTGTAAGTCCCTTTCATCAAGCTCTATTAAATTACTGGAAGATAATCTGATTACCATCTGCTGATGCGCGTGCCCTCCCACACGGACACAGCAGACACCATCTTCTGTTATAGGTTATTACCAAGTGTTGTTAAACGGTCACCGTGTTGCATTCCTATAAATACAGTTCCCAAAATGTGTACATTCTGTTGGCATTCCATGAGAGAGAAAACTGTTAAATAAATCAAAGTATTCTGAAGGGAATGAAGCAGCAAAATGTTTGTCGGTGGGGCAACAATTTACCACGATTAAAATATGGATAATGAGAACATCCGCAGGCGCGTTCTATTGAATCAAAACATTAAAAGCTATCTATCTGCAATCCTTACGCTCCAGCACAAGTCAACCACTAGCTGAGAGGGTGAGGAAGAGAATTTCTTCAGAGAAATTCTTCTTATTTCAAAATTGTCCCACAGCTGCTAAGAGCCAGACTTTATACATTTTCCCGTCATCACTTTTCCAGATTTATACCTTTTCCCTGTCTCCACTACAAAATCTCCTTTGTCTGTTATGCAAATACGAATGTGTGAACGGCACAGAAGGGAAGGTGCAAGGTGTTACTGAGACAAAGGCATTTTGTTATTTTTAAGGATATTATTCCGATGGGGGAAAAGCAGCACAATATTCGTCAGCAGGCCGACAATTTCCCATGATTCAAATACGGCTTATGAGAACAAATGCCTTACGAGCCATTGAAAAGATTCCTTCAGGCATCTGAGTGCTGGGTACGGTGCTGAACCCACACGCTTGGCGAAATAGCTTTCACCGTGGTCTGCTTCATACTTATTTTAAGTATATTAAGTATATTTAAGTCCATTAAGTATGTTATTTTAAGTATTTTGGATGAAAAGGTTGTAAAAGTCGTACTGCTTTGTCCGTGAATCCACGAAAGTCAGTAATAAATTTCCATTAGCTTAAGCTGCGTAGCAGCAGGCTTTGCCTGGCTGAGTCGTGTAACTTCCCATCAACACGCGGCCACATCTTCATCAGGAAGGCTGTTTTACACCGTGGGACGAGGCTGAACAGCAAAATGCCAAGCGAGGAGAGTGGGGACAGAGATGCAAACAAACCCCAGGATTCTCAGCCCTTTCTCTCAGCTCTAAGCATTCGGCTGCGCAGTCCATAAGGGTTTTTTTTTTTTTTTGAAACTCAGAGCGCTCTTTGAAGCTGCCTCGGCTGAGACTCTGGTCCGTCCCAGGTGGCATCTGGCTTCACCGCAGCAGGTTTATTTTTGCTGTGTGAAAGAGCTGGATTTGTTTACTCAACGAGCAGACTTACGGGGAAATATATTAGACATGGCTTTCAGTCCTCATCAACGAGGCGACAGCTTCTTAAGCAGACTCCCGTTCACCTAGTTGCCTTTCTGTTTGAAGGAACTTGCCAATCACTATTAAGGTTTCTTAATGAGTTTAGCTTGAAAAATCAGCTGCTGCGCCGCAGATGCCCATCCATCAATTTGCTTCTGCACTTTCCATCAGGAACTTTGACTGTATGGTTATTTATCTGCTAGGGCAGTAAAACTGTCCCAACTTTTCATATATTCTGACGGGCTTTTAAGAGAGCATCATTTAGAATCACAGAGCTATAAAGCCCTCTTCCTTCGTTATTTGATAAGCGGACACTAAATTGCTGTTATATATTCTTTCCTGTTTGCGGATCTCAAACACGTCCTTTCTGTTGTACCCACCTATGCTTGTCGTTCTGGCCTACGTTAATAAAACCTTAGCGCAGAGACAGAAAGCTATCCAGAAAACTAATTTATTTCAGTGACTAAAGACAAAGTAAGATCATAATCTATATTTAACACTGCACACTCTGTATAGGCACGGAGTGAAGTGACAATATAATGAACGTGAAAAAATGTGAAATGTGAAAAACGTGAACACAGTTTCGACTAGAATGAGCTCTTAAGTAGACACCAGGGAATTCACTACTCAGCCAAGGCTTTTCCTCTGTGTGGTTCTTTCCCTGTGTTTAAAAGGCAGTTATCACATCTTTCCTATGTTGATTCCCTGGTGTTCAATGAGGACGACCGTTTTCCCCTCTCAAACAGCACTAATAGGGTTTCTTTAAGCTGTCTCACTAATCGCTTTGGTGAAACTTAGCAAAATCTAAATCTTTGGCAATTCTACTCCTCTGTTAACTCTACTGAAACACAATGGTGGGCAGAAAAGCATAGAGCGAAGTTGCATGGTGCCCTTAGAAAGCAGTCTAAAAAAAAAAAGAAAACAGTATACAGAACGTCACTATTTTTACTTGCATTCCCCATGGCTACTCTGTAGAGACGTGGAATCAGTCAATCAGTTTCTGCAGACGTCAGTTAAGTGTATGATATGTAGGATCCTTGCCCAAGTGCCGTTCAGGCTTCTGCGGGCCTGTCACTGTGCAGCCAAAACACAGATCTCGCTCCCGCGAGGAACGCGTGAGCTGAGGGCAAGATGCAGTTGTGCTGTGTAATTATGGTGCAGAGGAGACGTGACCCCAGAGTGAGGTAATTCATAATCACCCAAAAGATCGACGCCACGTCTCAACACCCAAATGCATATGCAAAGGGTGGGGAAAAGGGCATCAAAAATATTAGACACACACAAATCTCCCAGCTAAGGAGACGTGGGGCCTACTCAACGCTTCCAGAAAAGGAAAGGAAAAGGATCATATAAAATAACGGAAGCAGAGGATCGTCAGTCAGATAATCCTCCCTGCTTTCTTCTCATGAAGAAAAACAAATGGAAACTAGTGAAAATTATTACGCAAATAGATGGGAAGAAATGCATTTCAAGATGAATAATAATTATTGGTACCGTTAGACATGATATTGAGATGAAGCTTAAAGGAGGATTCAGGAATGGATTAGACATTTACATGAATAATAAACACACAACCTGAAATTACAGTAGCCAGGGCGTATCAGGTTCTTGTGATTCAATGTCATGCATCTACCACAATTGCTAAAGTTAAACGTAGATCTGTATCACACTATATACAGTAGCAAAATAACACTCGAGCGTCACTTAGAGTCCTTCACTCAATGGACCCTAGAAGGCCTGAAGAGAATCAGAAATGATAAACCTACAGAAAAAATTGTTACAGGCAACGAGAAGATTTGGGACGACTAGCCTGCATCAGTATCAAAGCCAAGGAAAAATTGCTGCAATTGCTCTACATCCGTGCACGCAGTGTCAAATTAGAGGTCCGTTTCATGCCCTCAGTAGGTTAAAGGTTGAAGAGACTAAAGAAAGTCACACTGCGTACACCCAGAGCTCCTGCTCAGGAGAGAATACTTTCCTAGAGAAAAAATTTGCTTGGTAATTAACAGAGTATTTTGCTATAAAATGGAAAGTTTATGTGTTTTAGTTCCTACGGGCACATTTCACCCAGGCTCCCCACTGCAGGGGTGGCATTTTCTGACGGAGACTGTCCCAAGGACGCCAAATGCTTTCACGGCAATTCACAGAGGCAATGCGGCACCTCTGCTTGCATAGCTCGGCAGCCAGATATTGAACCTGAAAAACGCATCCTGGAACCAATTTGTGAAGGATGGGGAAGTGGGAGGACAAGAGTAAGGAGCAGGGGAGCAAGTGTGTGTATGCGTGCGCGTGTCCACTCATGCCATAGGGGGGGCCTCCCGGACAGTGCGAAGAGCTACGAGAAGCTACTAGAAGAAGGGTGCTATTTTTTCCCGGAAAAAAAGAGGAAAAGAGGAGAGAAAAAGGCAAAAGGGACTAGGCAGTTGGTCCCCACCTCATTTTTGGACCACGTATAGTCTTGCTTTGTGTTACTACAATTATCTGGAGGCTTAGATAGAAGGACATGGGCAAAGGTCTGGTTTTTTCCTGGCTCAGGGCAATAGTTACCATTTATAATCAGAGATGACAAACTAGACTATAGGGATCCCATGACTCATTTGTAATCGCAGTTCCTACGTACAAATAATACTTGAGATGCTTCTAAAATTGCCAGCTGAATTAATTTTCCCCCAAACCAAAACCACGTGGGGCGAATGAATCCAACCGGCGTTTCTCTACGCACACCTCTGCCCCTCGACCAGCACCAGGGATGTGTTGTGTCTCTTGCTGCCTTGCAGTGGTAATGATGTAATTATTAGCAATTTCACTCTACATGTAAGTACTGTGGACGGGAATCAATTAAAATGCTATATTAGAGACAACAGAATGTTTACTCGGAATAATTTTTCGATTTACTAAATAGTATAACTAATGAAATAAATTGCTTCTCCCAGCTTTCGCGATAGTTTAAAAGTTATTGAGCACAACCAGACAAGTGTTTAGCTATCTGGAGGAGAAACCTTGAGCAATGGGCTGGAAAAGCAAGGTCTTTTAAAATATGCCCACTTTTAACATTTAGTTTGAGTCTCTTCTTTCCCCCCTCCCTGTCAAGTAATTAAAGTTCTTGACTTGTTTCAAAATGGCTCAGATTAAATTTCATCTTGCTAAGCACCTCCATTTTTCAGCTAGGAAAAAAGAAGACCATTAGGAATTTGCATTATCCATTACAGCCTCCTTCATGATCTGGAATTTATATGGGAAATGCTAATTGGACGTTTATCATCATAAAGATAATGATTTCTCTAGTCTTCGCAGCGATAATTAAGATGAAAGATGAAAACGATGCAGAGCGAACATGGCATTCTTTATTTGCTGTGAATGGAGAACGGAAAATTAGTTCTGTCCTTGCCTGCAGGGTAGGGGTGCCAGGCAGGGGTAGTGGGGCACATGTACAAGAATTTGTTTTGTCTAAGACATCTGAATTTGCTTAGGGGAGAGATGGTCCTGCTGATTTTACTCCAACACCCAAATGAAGAAGGCTGATATTGTGTAAAACCTCCTCCTCCCGCTATTGGGAGCAGTCCTGAAGACAGATGTGGCTAATGAGATTTCGTTCGTTATGCTTCAGTGCGCTGCGGGCAGGAGCTTCCCCTCCATTGCTTTCTAAAGAATGCGTGATGGCAGTTCCCTGAGGGAAAGAGGAGACTTCCATGGTGCGGAGTTGTAAGTGTGTGCAGTGACGGAGGCAGTTCACCTGTCACCGGTCACAACAGTCGTTGCCCAACCTCTGGTTATCGGTTCAGAACAGCAGCGTGGCTGAAGACAGGCACCCCTTACCAGGGACTTGCCTGATACAAACCTGTCACGTGAACTTTTCCTTTTTAAAATACTATTTTCTTTCAGGGTCAACACTGCCTGACTGTTTTAGGGCTATGGAATTAAGTTTTGAACCGTTCTGGGTGTGGACCAAAACCCGCTTTGGTTGCAAACGAATCCAGATCTGAACCAGACGCCTGCATGCTGCGCTCCCAGGAGCCTGACGTCCACGCAATGCTGGACGTCCGGGCTCGCTTGCTGGAAACACTCTGGATTACTGGGCACACCGCAGCGGTACCGGAACGCCCCGATTGCAGTAGTTGCTAAACAGAGGCACCCAAGAATACACGATCTTTGTTTTAGAAAGTTTGCCTGTTAGCATCCGGCAAGATGCAATGAGTAAATAACAGGTGGTAGAAGAGTGAAGGACAAGAGAGGGGGCAGTAATATGATCAGTTAGAGGCCCACGATGTGCACAATTCAAGTGTTTCTGGGCAAGAACAAACAGCATTACATAATGAAATTAAGGTCAATATTATCTATTATATTGAATTATATTTTTGCATATATATTTATATGTAAGTATAAATTAAAGTCAGCATCTGCAGAACATGCATTTAAAGAAAGTGCAGAACCATTCGGTTTGGTCAGTCTTTCTGTGACAGGCCTTTAAACTAAAAAAGTCGCATAAATCACCTCTGGTAATGAAGACACGAGCACAAATACTGGCACAGATTAATGGGGAATGAGTAGTGAGGTTATGAGGGCTTTAATTCCCATCTGCACATGAGCACCTGCTGAACAATCCCGTGCAGTGAGTTGCGGTCACAGCCACTTGGCTGCATCTGTACCTGAGACGCGCGGAGGGAAAAGGGACTCCTTTTTCTAACAGTCACGAGGCAAATAAGCAAGCTTTATGGGCTCAAAGCAGCAGGACAGTTCTCTTGCTGAGGGCCTCGGTGACAAAACTGTTTGCTAATTTGATTTCAGTTCTATACCAACACCGTGGCGTAAAGATCTCCGTGCTGCCAGGACTGTCAGCAGCTACCCTGGCTTTTAATGATGAGCAAGAGAGAGGGTCACGTTAGCTGGCGCCATATGCACACACGTGAAAGGCGGTAAAAAGAGGTGAAAGGGCTGTAGCACTTGACAGGTGTGATTTCTTTCCCGGTTTTGAGTGCAGGGCTGGTGGAGATGATTGCTATCCTGCAAGTTCAAGGCCAGAGCGCAAATCTGCACAGTATGCTTGAACCGCTGAACAGGAAGAAGAAGGTTGAGCCAAGGTGGCACAGACATTTGACTTCTCCCTTCCTGTTTTTCAGAAATCTGCATTTTACTTAGATGTTGGGGAGGCTGCGGGATTCTGCACATTAGCTTCAGTTTTTGCCTTTTTGAAGGTCTCTCTGCTCGATGCAAAAAGAAATGCTATTTTTAGAAATTCATTATTGTTCCGTATTCTCTGGTTCTCAGTGGCTTAATGCGGTTACTCTCAGTACTGGCTCAGAGCCTGACTAACATATGCAGAAAGGACAGAGCATAACGCTGTCAATCCATCTCCTCCACCCCTAGATGGCAAGGAGCAATGGCTTCTGGTGTCCTCCATGGGCTTCTGCTCCTGCAGAGAGGGGTCTCGAGCAGCGGAGAGCGGTCAGAGGCACTCAGAAACACTCAGAGCAGCCACGAATTGGTTCCGGCTGGTGGGCACTGCGTACCATTGGCCTGAGAGCACTGCGCTGCAGGGCCCTGGCAAGGTGGCAGTCCAGGAGGGGGTGACCAAGGCTGGACCCATCAGATGCCCTCACTAACCAGTCGGTCCTCTTGTCATGGAGGGCTCACGCGAACAGCTCTGGGAAGAACTGGAGGGATAATGTCTGCTCTGACAGGGGTTGCTCCAGCCGGTGGCTGCCCATGGCAGTAGGATGAGTAGTATTTGCCAAGCAGAGACCCGTTATACACTCCTACTTTTGGAGAGTGAGCTCCACAGATCCTGGTACTGCTCAGTGCTTCATAAAAATCTTTCACGCATGCCCATAAACAGGAATTGCAAGATGAACTATTACGTGTCCAGAAAGAGGGACTACTGAATTTGGCTAAGAGCACGTTGTGTATACATTGGCAGACACAGTTATAAGAAGGAGACCGCACCTTTTACCTTTCTGAATGGAAAAATCCCCTAGAAGATTCAATTCCCCCCCAATTCAATTACTGCGCCAACTTGTTTTAACAGTTGCTGTATTTAAGCCATTTCAGTAGCATCCTACGGGTTTACGAGGCCATAATGCGGTTCCCAAAAGGAAGAACTGTGAGGACAAGGAAGGCAGTGAAATGGGAACGCCTTTCCTGGCGTGAAAAACTTCACATGGGGCTGTGCAAATAACTGACTGCTTGGTTTGCTTGCTGAACCGGGAGGGAAAAAAGGCAGGCCACCAGCAGTGAGGAAAGAAAATCGATTCACTTGCTTGCGGATCAGATTGGATCAAAACAGAGTGAGGGAACAGAGGAGTATAATTTCTTCGCTGAGTGTCCTCAAATGAGGTAAAAAAAGTTAATTCTTTCCATTGGAGGTATTCCACGCTCTAGAGAGGATTTGCCTAGGCACTGAGTGCAGGGTGTGGCATGGGTGGTTAGGACGTTCACCTCAGATGTGAGCCGTTTGAGCAGCCGTATCCCTGCCGACGGGCACTCAGTTAGCTAAAGAACAATGCAGCAACTCCAGAAAAGCAAATTCTTCAGAGTCTTGATCCACTGGTCGGAATGAAGACGCTACCGGCTCCTGGGTTCTGCAAGGCTGGCGCTGAAATGACTTCCACGTTTGGAGGATGACGTCCGCGTGGGGCTTTATTTAGGGAAATTGTTCCTTGCCAAAAAAACATTTCCAGCTCATTTCATGTACATAGTAGTAAATAGCAGGGTAGAAACCAGCAGATAATTAATTTTGCTCCTGAATTTAAGCATTTACTAGATTTAGAGGGTACTGGAAATTGAGGTCACAAGAGGTACATTTCTCAGAAAGTCCTTCGGTGCTTTGAATGCTTTTCCTTCAGAGATCTGATCTGGACTGATCTGGCCATAATAACACGCCTGCCTTGAACCTTTGAAACAAGGCTCCTATGAATTCCTGCATCGACCCAAACATTCTTTTTCAGCTTGCTAATGCTCAAAGTTAAAGTATCTTGAACTTTAATTTACAACTCAGTGTCAACCAGGACTCCACGCTGATACATTATGAATGCTGAAAACGTTCTAAAAATCTTCCTTGATCAAACTCTGCATCTGTTCCTGGGCCCTCAATGCAGAGGGTTCAAGCAGAAGGAACAAGTCCCAGACATTTCGCAAACCCTGTCTGCCAGAAGGTTTCTTGACTCATGGGCTTAAGAGAATAAAATTACTGAGACAAACTACAAGTGAGAGCTCAGATCTAACTCCTGCTTTTCACGGTTTTTGAACCACTAAGTTGAATAACAGTTTTTCTGGTTTTATGGCTTATGGGAGACATGGTAATCATCCACATTTTTTACAGATGTTCAGATTATCCCGCATTTAAGAAGAGGAACGCAGTTTTTCACATACAGTTGGAAGGATCATTCTGTCTGTTTAAAACAGAGTCCGAGAGTTTCAAGTTGGTAGCTAACTGAAAGATGTGTGTAATGAATGGCTCAAGGAATGGAAAAGCCTGCGTAATGTTCTTTTCTAGCGATGGCTCCTCTCTCTGTCATTCACGTGCCATGCTCATATAAAGCTCTAAAGCAGTCACGCTGGAAATAAGTAATTATCCAAGCCAGTGGTGCACAGAGGGGTTCACAGATAACACTTGCAGTCTTCTCTGGGAAAATGAGTTCCTCTTCTTCATCCTGGTTCTCCCCTTCTTTCCCTTCCCTCTCCCTCTACTCCATGTAGCAAGACATACACTCTTGTGCAAAGGCATGATCCTTTCCAAGGGAGTATTTTTGAAACCCAGACATTAAAAGAATGGAAAAAGGTCCCAAGAAAATTCCGTTGTCATATGTTTGATTTTTCAGGGCAGTAGAGATCCAGAAAACAAGATGTAGTTTCAAAACCTCCGGCTGTGTGGTCTCAGACTTCGATTTCCTCAGTTCCACCAGATTTAGCAATCTTAGGTTTGGTCTGCACAGGAACGGAAAGTTTTGAGTTTCATGATCAGGCATATCAGGGAGGCAGTCTTAAACCAATACACACCTACTCACGCACCCACGCACAGACACACAAAGCAGCTGCTTTTAATATGCATAACTGCAATTTGGGGATTACACACTGGTCAATGCCTATTGATGAACTAATTTTCTGCTATCATGAGGCCGTGTTTATTGATCTCGAAATAACCAACAAATCTAAGAGTATTTATTTGGGACCCAACAACGTGAGAAGACTGGTTTGCAGATAACATCGAGTAATTTATCCTCCTAAGTGTCTTCTTAAAGGTAATCTATAATGTCACCGGGATGAAGAATTACATCATTTTGTAAGGATCCTTCCAAACTGGTATGATTCATCGTTGCTGCTTTTTTGGGTGGTACGGCACAGCACTCCGCAAGTCTTAGGATGGAGCTTACAAAAGGTTTGTTGGCAGCCTACGCTGGACATACACCACACCACTGCATCAAATACAGTATTTTTTTTTTTCTGGGAAAGCAAAAGAGAGCTGACTGAGTTAGCATGGTATGTGAGGAGAAATGAACGCGCGTCTTTGATCTCACTGCATTTGCTCTACATAAACGAGGTAGCTTGGGTATTAAGGTAGCGCCTGCTGACAATTGTATCATGGAAAGAGGTATGCACAGGTTAATTTTCACGTATCTCCTTCATAGCAGGAATTACTAGCAGCCATAGGGACAAAGGCAGAAGAGGAAGTGACAGTGCTTTCGCAGAGCTGGCTGCAAAACTGATTGCAAGCGGGCAAGTGGGAAATTTTAAAGAGATTCAATGATACTGTGGAATAAGATACAATACAAAAACCTCAACATGTCAGGATTTTTTCACAGTAGTGACTGTAAAGACAGTTTCTCTTTCGGGAAAACGTACAACCTTGGAAGCACTTGTAATAGCATCAAGAACATCTTTTCTGAGAGTATTGTCTTGCATCAGGTCTTGTAAGATAACTACTGAGGAGACCCAGAAAGAACATTTACAGCTGAATGAATGTTAGAAATCTGTAGGTGGCATTTTCCTTCTGACCCGGAACCAGCTCTGCGGTAGAAAAGGTGTTGCACCCCAGCACGGCCTTCAAAGTCTTTCCCTTCAGGTAACTCAGCTGAGTCTACTCAGCTTTCTTTGATGTTCTCGGTGTTCTTCTTTGCTTCCTTTTCTGGAACGTTTTCCAGCCTTTGCGTTCCTAAGGGCATCGTCCAGTAGCGGCTTTGCCGTGGCAAACAAAACCTTCAGCTTGCACACGATTATATATTGGATTAGCTTTGTGAAGACAGCCTAGGCACTGCGTAGACACTGGTGGTGTGAACCTAGCTTTGAAAGAACTGATTCAATTTAAACAGTGAGTTAAAGGAGGATCTCCAACTAATAAAGATGGTGACAAAAGTCTTGCATTGTTCTGATACGTTTCATTAAAAGGCATCGCTCTCCTGCAGTTACAGGCACACACACATCATATACGCTGCTACATACAGGCGTACACAAATGCGAACGCCAGATTAGTATCATATAATTATAAGAAGCTCCGGGAACCTGTCTGATTAATATAGAACCTGCTTCCGCTGTTTGATTCATAAAGAATTATCTGAGCTATCTCCCGAGGACGAATAACAAAATTCATGTTTTGTGGACCAGTGCTCCAAGGAACTAAGAAATTGTTTTGAAAGAGGCTGAATGAAGAGTAGGTGACTGGAAAATGGATATCCCGGTGGCAAAAACTACTACTGTGTGTAGGCTAGATGCTGCTACCTGCAGCTAAAGTCTGGGTGTTCAGCCTTTGTGAAAATAAGATTGCTTGCTCATAAGAAGTAATTTGTTTCCCATTCCCCTCTCAGTGACACTTGAGATCAGCACTCCCATCTAATTAGCTAATTGCTTTCTTCGTAGTAATAAAACATTCATTGGCCAAAACAGGCTTTACTGGCAAAGAAAGGCAGGAAGAACGCGCTTGTTATTAAAACTTCATAAGAAAGCGTTATAAAGTAGATGTATAGTTTTATAATTTATTTATATGCTTATCTCCAAGCTAAAATATTGAAACAAATCTTTACTTGGATGTGGACTGGGAGAGAATTAATAATGTCTTTTCTTTTTGAAAATCTTTACATTCCCACGGCAAGTGTTTTTCTCCTTTGCTATTATCTTATATGGTTATTCTCAAACTCCTTCACTTCCCAAATAAAAAGTTTGAGCGTTTTTTTATAACAAAACAACGTAACTCAGTAGGACTTTGACTTCAAATACTGTCATTTCTCCTGAGACTCATTCTCTTCAGCTTTGCTAAACGTGATCACCATGGTGACCCTGTGGCTGGAAATCACGTCCTAAGCCAGGGAGCTGGCTTCAATGCCTCCAAGCTGCTCCGGCCCAGCCATTGCTGGGAAGACAATCCCCAGCGTAATTAGGCTGCACCTTAACCTGGGTGACCTAGACATCAGGGCTGATGGAAACACATCTACTCCTGTATCTCCATGCCTGAACAGTTCCAGCGAAACAAAGTTAGTCCTCAGTACGGGCAGGATCGTGTCACTGGCTGCAAATCACTTACTTACACTGGAAATTCTTGTCCTTTTTGGGCAGTATCTTCTGTTTCGCTGAGCAGATAGTAGGATTCAAGGTGTTCCAGAAACACAAAACATGGTCTTTGCCTCTCTTGAAGTCATTGGAAAGAACCAACTGCAAGGTAAGATACTTGTCGGTCTCTGAGTGTCTGAATCTGGCACTTTGATGTAAATGATATTCCTGTGGTGAAGAAAACACTCGGAATGCAGCCCTAAGGTAACAAGGCAACTCCCAAACTCAGCTTTATCAGAATATATCATACCGTTCAGCTTTCATACTCATATTAGCTAGCATTCCCTTTAGAGCTGCAAACTGTTTATGTGGCCTTCATCACGTCAGCGTTCCAGCACTATAAGATATAATATGCATAATTTTAATGACTAACTTCTTGGCTAGAGAATTCATGGAAATTCCAGGCAGAGCGAGTTTAAGAGTTCTTACAAGCTGAGTGGCTCAAGTGTCTCTACACAGGATACAGAGCTGGCTGCTGATTTAAATCCAGCCTGGGTGAGTGGTTTCCAAATTTCTTCCTTTGACAAGTAAGGAACAGGATTAGCTGCCGTGAAAGCGATGGGAACGACAAGTCAAAAAGTTACTGGGAGTTGGCGTGAAGGAGCTGTGCTTTAGCAAAAGAGGCTGCAGGGAGTTTCAGAAGAGCCTCAGAATTACGGTGCGTCTGGCAGAATCGCTGGCGACCTTTCAGGCTGGAGTACAAGCGTCCCCTGAGACGCGCCGAGAGGTCTGTGCATGAGGCAATGGATGCAGCAAGGGGCTCTGCGGATCAATTTGAGGTGCACCAGCAGGGCGGTTTGTGGGGAGGTAACACAAAACCTCCCAACGTGCTGGTGGCTTTACTGCCAGCAATACTAAATCCTTGACTTTCTGCTCATGATATACACTCGGGATAAAATTTATGAATACACTGCTGAGAAAAGAGTCCCTGATCCCCGCACAAGCCGTACATTTCTTTTGGAATCTCAGTTTCTTTCAGTGCTTAATCCCTCCTCGCCACCCCTCGCTGTTTGTCTGCAGAGGCTTGTCAGCAGCTGAAAGAAGATGGTTTCTAATAGTTTAAATTAAGTATTTATATTTTGGTGGTTTGTGGGTTTTTTTGTTGTGGTTTTTTTTTTTTTTAGTGAGATGTCATCATCTCTTGGATTTTAGGTTCTAAAATGCAAGGGCATTTTTGCATGAATTGAGGAAGGATTAAGTATTTGTTGACAAAACTGTGCTGTGAAATTGGGGATTGTAAGAGTTTATTCAACATTTACGCTCACATATTTTTCATGGCTGTTTGTATATTCTGTTCCAGAGAGAGAGGCACATATATACAGCCTTCATGCTTGCCATCATGCAAATTGTGACACTGTCAATTTCAAAACCCAGAAAACATACCCATCTTTCATAAAAAAATTAAAATTGTGAAATTCTGCAGATCCCACTAAGTGCACACCCACACTATGAAGCAATTTTTTTCGCCTTGAATAAACCTCAGAGACAGTTTTACGAACTTCAGTGCGTCCTACAGGTTTCCAAGGAACTTACTTAAAAACAACACGTAGAAGCAAGGAGCCCTATCTTCTCAAAAATCCCCGAGCTCCAAGCGAGGCAGTGCCGGGTAAGGGCTCAGCTGCGGGGACTCAGTGCTGGGACACCTCTCAGCTTCCCCTGGGCACTCGGGAGCTGTGGATGGAGACTGCTGCTCAGCCGGCCGTGGGAATCGTTCACACACAGCCTGTGTATTTTTCTTCCAAACTAGCCGTGAGGGAAGCCTGATGTGTAATATCTGATAGGGGAAATGCACAGAGGGACGGAGGAAAGAGAGGCGAAACGCCGTGGATGTGTACAGGGGGACTCGCAAAAGTTGCGCGGCAGAAAACCAGCATTACAGCTGGCTCCTCCCACCGCCGACGATGTACGGATGGAAGGGAATTGGCTCCAGAAGTATTTTAATTTTCTAATTTCACACTGACAGTAACGGGAACTTGAGCTTGCTGATAACCATAGCTTCCTAATGAAAGTCTGCATACAGAAATGAAAAAAAGAGACGATGTTCTTTTGAGCTCGTTAAAAGTTTGCTCAACCAAACAGCAGACCTTTGAGTTAGCTTGGTGTCCCAGAGATGTCATGAAGATTCTTTACAGGTATCAGGTCCTTCCTCCATAGATGAGAAGGTAGGACTGGAACCTCAAATCCTTCTTTCGAAATATTCAGGCAGCCCTGGCTGAGGCAGGCTGTGTGAGGAAGGCTGCTCTGCTTCCAGTCTGTAAGTGGTAGTCTTTCTCTTCAGCCAGGACTGTCGGCCCTTATTCTCCACGAATGTTACATGAACTTAAAAAAGAATTTTAAAAATATTTATTTATTATTTACTTTCACCCTTGTATATTTTCCATCCCGTGAGAACGACCTTCAAATACCAGATCAAAACGTGGCAGCGTGTCGGAGCACGCTGGAGCTGAAGCTGTGAACACGCTTCAGAGACATGACAAAGTTTCTCATTTATATAGTTCCTTTCATCATGTAAAATGATGAATTATTTATATGGTTGGTATTGATTTACACAAAATGTCGGGCTTTGAGCTTATTGTGATCACGCAAGAAAGAATGAGATGTTTCAGTCATAATAAAAAGTTCCAGGAAAATTTCAGCTCAGTGCTGAGTAACGGTCTAAAAAGCAATCTAGTTGTTAGGGTCAATTAAGAAAGACACAGGGAATGAAATACAGAGCATCATTATGCCACTACAGAAACCCATGCTGCAGCTGCGTGGTGTGCAGCTCTATTCCCCTCACCTCAAAAATCCTATCACAGAATTGGAAAAGATTCAGAAAAAACCTGGGAATTGCTTTCACCCGAGGAGTGACTGCGAGTCCTGGGACTCTTGGAGCCTGCAAAAGGTAGGACTTGAGACAGAGCGCGGCAAAGAAACCCCCACGAGTGTCACAGAGACGGTGAACGTGGGCCAGTTGTTGGCTGTGTCTTCCGAGAAGCGAGCTGAGGGTTGCCTGAAGGACCTGGCAGCTGGCAGGCTCCAAACTCTCCAACCGAACCGAGCATTCACGGGGTGTAGATGTAAACTCTGGAATTCCTTCCCCAGGGTGCTGCAGATACTAAAACTTTACGCAGATGTGAGAAACAATCTTCCTTATCCCCTCTGTGACTTTGGACGTTACATAAAAGGCTGGGCGCTGAGCTGAGAGCTCCCACTTAGCCGGCTGGAGGGATTCCTCCGGAGCAGCAAGGACTCAGGAGCGAAAACCAACACAAAACCTCTGAGGTCTGTGAGGCAACACCTCCCTCTGACACGGGCTGAAAGCCACCAAAGCAAAGAGGCCGAGCAGCGCAAGTGCTTTGGTGCTGAGTTCAAGATCGCTGCTCAGATACAACCGATCTCACGTTTGTCGGCCAAGGAAGGACAGGAACGGGGTGGATTCTTTGCAGCCCTTGCTTCAGACACCACTCCTGAGGCAATGAGAGCTTCACCGCTGAGACTACGGACACTAGATCAGCTCGCTGGGAAAAAAACCCAACAAACATTTTAGTTTGTGAGTGATTCCAGTTGCAGAATGAATCCCTGCTGCTGCCTTGCGTAAGCTGGGCTGAGCAACGTCTGCGGCTACGAGGAAGGAACGTTTTGTAATCTGTAGTCCCTCTCAGAAGATACAATTCTATTCACTGTACTAAACCACAGGAAACACCGCCTGCTGTTGAAAGTCTAAGATCAAGGCAACGACAATTTCCCTTAACCCTGTTTCTTGTTCTTTGCTCGCCTGTCCTTAAACAAACAAGGAGGCAAAACCAAATAAACCTGAAGCAAAACAAAATACCTTTCCAGGACGATCTCCAGACCAGCACTGTAATTCTGAAGGGCCTTTTTCAAGGAGCTTGAACGCAGTGAAACTTTACACAGAGAAACCTGCAAGAAATCGGTGTCAACTTCAGCCGTAGTGGCTGTTGCTGTTAGCCTTTTCTAAGGCAAGGCTGACGAGACTGAAGTTTTACTGTTCAAAAAAAAAAAAGGAACTATTTCAGCAGTTGTGTAAGAGCACCCTCAGTTGCACAAAGCCGCGGAGTGCTGACCAGCGCCGACTCCACGCAGCGGAGCCGGGCAGCGAGGGGGCCTGCCCTCGCCTTGCTCCTGGCGCCTCTGCCTGCTTCAGCGGGGGGACCCCCCGGATTCCTGCCCTCCTTCTCCAGGCATGAAGGGCTCTTCACTGCTTAGCCTTTGGCGGTACACTTACAATCAGGAGTAAATTAAACTTTCCACAGCAAATAAAATTAAATCGTTTCTCTCTGAAGAGCAAAACCAACGCGTTTCTTTGAGTAACCGTTTTTGTTGCCGTGAAGCGTGCTTTCTGACTGTTTTCCTTTTAACAGTGCACAGCAAACTGCTGTGCGGATCTGCAGTAGTGCTTGCCCTTGACCACGCTGTATCCCCTTTCTTTAAATTGTCCTAGCTCCTGTGATTACCGGTGCAAGCCTTCCTTGCCACAAGAACAAGAGAAGAACGAGTACAGACTCATTGCCACCTTTTAAACCATAGCAGTTCCTCAACCAGGTACGTCTCGCGCACACGAAGCCTATGCACGTCTCACGTGACGTCAGCCATAGCCGAGCAGTACCGATGGCAGTACTGGTGCAGCAGGTTAAGGCGCTCATCCAGACGGACGCCTTCTCGGAGTACACTGCTGTTCCGCTCCCCTGTAACAGACGTGCATCCTGACTCTGAGACTGGTCACACCTTGGCAGATACAGCGGGTTTTTTCAAAGGGGCCTCATAAAACCCCATTTACTCCTGAAGGCCTCAGCAGTTCTCAGGTTATGAACGTTTTTGAGTCCCTGTGGGACCTCAAAGTCTTACTGAAGCTGAGGTCGTATTTTGCTGGGTGTTTAAAAATGTATCGTCATCTCTACAGATCTATACGCGTAGGGCTGTGGTTTACGATTATAAAGAGGACTATAATTAGAGAGAGACTATCTTTTGTTAGAAACTACGGAGAGTTGGAAAAATGAACACGTTTGTGATGATACTCAAAACCTTCTGAACAGAACCAACAAACTTCAAAGTGCGTGCAAGCTGGGATCAGTGACTCTAATGTAATTTAATTATGCTAATCAGTTTGAGAGTTGGGGCAAAAGGGTGGCTCGTACCCGTGGAAGGGAAGGTGTTAGCAAAGAGAGAGGTGAGAACGTTGTTAGCCTTGCTGGGGAGAAAGAGGGAGAAAGATAATTATCACCTAAGGAGATGGGTTATGGGGGAAATGGCAATGTGCACGGTACAGCCATGTCTTTGAAACCAATAGCTACACAAAATATTCATTGTCACACCGGGTGAAGGAAACACGGGTGCAAAGGCGGGCAGTAACTCGCTCTTTTCCCTCTCTTCCTCTGCTATAACTCTGTAACACATTGCCTCTCACAGCTCCTGATGCACATCAGTTCCTTCACAGAGCAAGCATGGCCTACCGAGGCGAGGTAGCTTCGCGCGGGCTGCCCCGCGAGTGATGCAGCAGCAGCGTCAGGAGCTCTCACCCTAGTGAACCCCCTCCCACACGGCCCCTCGCTCTTGTGGGGGCGGAAGCTGGATCTCGGATGAAGTTCGTTTTCTTCCTCCCTGTTACTACGCGTGTCTCAAAACATCACTTTATTGGGCAGCTTTGCTTCTAAGAGAGAACAAAAAGTTGAAATAAAGGTTGAAGAATAAAATCCACCTCTGAACCTTGGAGTCGCACGGAAAGGAAAGCGGTCGTGGAGGATGTCCGTCTTTTAAATTACTCATCCATCGCTCATCACGGACACTAAGCAAACAGCCGGGTCTGGTGCGGCAGGTTCAGTCTCTGGAGGAAAGTGGTTTACGCAGGGTGGGAGTGCGTATTTCCTATTTATTGTCTGTCTGAATGCGTAATAAAAGACAGTCCGAGTCAGAGACAGGTCATTAGCATCTGCTAACATGGGAGGACTTCACAATTTGGCATATCCTGGCCAGAAGATGGGCTGGAAAACCGGAACTGCTGCCGGAGCACGAGTAAAAAGATAAATTAAAAATGACATCTACCGTAACCTTCATTACATTATTAAAACTCTTTCCATCTGACCTCAAATGCCATGTGGACGAGTCAATTTGCAGATTGCCGTGGACATCCTAATGTTCATGTAGGCACTTCAAGACAAGCTGTCATAAATGGTTAAGTTGCCCCGGGAGCAGCGCCAAAATGCATTTCGGTGATGGTTGCAGAGATGCCGGCTAAAAAGCAAACAGCGCATTAGCAGCCCTCAGAGTTACTGGGCAAATGGAGTGTGAAATTCTGGTCCATTGCTCCGCACTGCAACTTTTTGTCTCCCTGATAATGATTAAGAGAAGCTTTGCCCGATTTGATGGTGGGTGGAAAGAAGGGTGTGAAAAATGAAAAAAGCTCCTTTGGATGTTTCGCTTGACCTTCAGGAAGCTCTAAGGGAGGACCACGTGGTCGACACACAGAGGCATTTACGGGCTCTGCTCGTTCTAAAACCTGGCGCTGCGCTTAGAAGCCCGGGGACGCGTGATGTGGAATTACCATAAAATAAAATGTCCCAAGCAGTTATTAAATATTTAAAAGGCAATCCGAACCTCGCTGTTGGCTGAAATGAATGAAGCGGGGAAGATCCCCCCGTAGCCCTCAGGAAGAAATGCTATGCTTGAAACCCACAAGATTGGAACTGATCTGTGGTTTTGTGCTAATTTACTGGAAATTATTCTTTTTGCGTTTCCATTATTATTATTAAGGGGAACACTTCATACTTTCGGAGCATCTTACATCTCAAAGTGTTTCAAATAATTAAGCCTCCCGGTCACAGAATGATTACTGCTGATGGAGCATGTAGTGCAGTGCCTGAGAAGGTGGGTGACTATGATCCCGCCTTACCACTGAGGTCGCGACGGATGGAATGATTTCTCTAGGCTTGCATCAGCGGCAGATGCAGGGTCAGAACATAAATTTTCTGACCTGCAGCTCCACTTAACTGTGCCGCCCGTCCAGAGCATTCATTTCGTCTGTCTCCTGCTCCCAGCGGATAGGCGCAGAGGCAAAGGCCTGAGCAATTGACCCAAAGATTACTGAAATCAGTGGCAATGCTCTAAAGGAGCTTTGGAACAGCCTTAACGTTTCAACACTAATTGCACGTGCATTTTATTTTCTGCTTGCCAAACGCAAGGACCCTTGATGTTTCAGACAGTGAGCCCTTCCAAAATTGTAAACTACCTTCAAAACTGTAAACCTCAGTGGCAGAGCCAAACCAGAGAAAGCAGGGATCTTGTCTTCTGCTTAACCATGAGGCTAAACTTGCTTTTAGTTTCATGCACTGGGTAAAAGGTGTTACAGTGATCAAACACATCAGTTGGGCCAAGCCAGGCTTCTTCCAAAGAACAGATTCAGGCAAAACATTTGTGGATTTGTCACTACCCCGATTTTCACAGAAAACAGGCTGAATGCCTTTGATTTGCAGTTAAAAGCTCTCATCAGTCACCATTTGTTACTGGAAAAGAGAAAGAAATAGAAAACAAGGCTCAATCTCAAACTGAAAACTAGCAGGGAAAAGTTTGCTTGCGGATCTTATGACATCCTAGGTAGTTTTTAATAGTCGCTGCAAGTTTTGCTAGATTTAGAGGCTAGATTATCTGCTCTGGGGAGAGAAGAGAAGCCTTTTTTCTGCCAGTTGAACAGCTATGGTAAGTACCATATGAGAAGTCCATGACAGGTTTAGTTAGACCTTGAGAGTATGCTATGATTAATTAACTAGATCAGTCTAATACCAAAGTTAAAGACATTATCCAGGGGTCACAGATACAGTGCCAAAACGAGAGTGACATCCCACCCAAATCTGCAGAAACAAAATACGAGAAGGAGATGGATTGTATTTTCGCTGCTAAAGTTGCAGCATTACATTTCCATCTTAAAACTGGTGCTTCTGTCTTATCGGAGGGCTCTATAGCTGTAAATAATAAAAATATCAGTTTTCCTGTTCCCTATCAAGCATAAATAAAATGAAAACAAAAAAAGAAGAAGACTATTGAGTGTGATATATTTTGCTTTGCTCCCTTTGAGGACAAGCTTAGAGGATGGCTGTGGTCTGTTTCTCTGCCTCGGCTGAGGGATACTCGCTTTTCCTCATAAGACAGTACATGGAGAAGCCAGTTTGACTCGTGGGCGGCTTTCATTACACACTTACACGCGTGTGGGACACACCAGCACACACGAGAATGTGGACACGAACTGCTTGGCTCGGTGACCGACCCTTTGCGTCCTGGGCTCGCTGACCCCCAGGGGCTGAGCCCCTCTGTGTCACAGCGACTCTCCTTTGTTGAAGTTCAACTGTTCCTGTTCTACAAATAAAGGTGATGATTGATTGATAGACTGCAGAAGAGCCAGCATTTTACCTGAGTCAAATCCACGCACAGAAGCTTGGAGTAAACTTCTTTTCTCTGAAATTTGTAGCACCCCAGTTATTCCCAGTGCGGATTTTTCCCTATACTGTGTACAAACGAACAGCAGCTGAGACCAAAGGGCATTTGAAGCAGGGAGTAGCTTTGGGCAAACACGGCAGAGTTAAGAATTTGTTTGACAAATTCAGCCTCCTTTGTATTTACAGATTATTCATGAACAGACTTGGATTTGTTCGAATTTGCAGCACTGGTCAAACAGAATTTGCCAACTCCTAGGTTCTCCCAGCAAGGTCCTCGACCTGCTGTGGGGAATACATTTGTGCACAAAGATATCCAGCTAATGGTACAAGTCAACATAATTTAAAGGAGCATAAGGAAATAAGATGGGTTTCCAATGAGTTCTCAATTTTGAACCTGACTAGCCGCCGAATACTGCTGCTGCTGTTCACATGACGGGATGAACACGGCGCCTCGACGGGTCCCAGCAGGCCGAGTGCCCGCCTCAGGTACGTGTCTTGACTTCGCTACCCAGATGAGCTCCAAAGCCTTCTGAATGCGAAAAGAAATGAACACAGCTGAATCCAACTAGAATTCTGACTGGTTTGAATATAATTTCAACGCTGAACTGACTTTCTGCTTTGCTGTGCCTTGAAAGAAATTCAACGGGTTATCTGAACCTGGTTTAGTCTCTCGGTTGCTCAAGGACGTCAGTCACAGATGCCGGCTGTTTTTTTCCACAAACCCATAAAGCGTTTTCAAGCCAGTGGCATAAATGCGATATAAACGTGTTCATGCGTATACTCACGAGCCTTTCTTTCTGTAAATGTTTTTGTGAGCGTAAAAAAGCTATACAAGTAGTTCGTAAATCCTATACAAGTACTTAATAGATCCTACAAAAGAGAATTCATAGATTTCACCCAAACAACGTGTCCAAACACTTTTGAAGTGCCTGCCTTGTTCTGTCTGTTCAGTGTACTCATTTCATATATGCACTGCAAATCAGAAAAGAGATTTGAACTTAATACATAAACCTTTGTAATCATTAACTCTTGTGCTTTGTGGTTAGTATAAAAAAGAATCAAGTTCCATTGAACTCTTACTACCTGGCGTGCAAAGGCCCTAGGGAGGATATAGCTGCTACCGAGCACATTCAAATCCCAGCAAGGTGGGATCTTTCCACTCTCTGACGCTCTGTTCCTAAAATGAGTGCCATGCTTTCGTCCTACATGTTGTGTGCGGTATCGGCAGGGTAAGGTCGGGACACGCGCCTGAAGAGCGGCTTTGTGGCAGGTGTATATGACCCCGGGAGAGGTATTTTCCATATCAGAAATTTACTGCATGACGCTCCAGGAAAACTTTTCTAATAAAGTTTATTTTATTCCTGAACTTTTTCTATTTTAAAGAATGAATCATATCTGCCAAAATAATTTCACAAGGTCCCTTTAAAGCGATGTTGTTGTTTCACACCCCCGTCCCCCAGGGCCCCCTCCCTGCCGCGATCGAATACAATGTGAGAAAAGCTGCTGGAGGCTCAGGATTCCATAAATGCTCTGGATGCAAGTACGAAATGTGAAGACATGGGTTACTCTGGGTATTTGTACTGGATGATTTTACATGCATTTCATCATTAATACTTCTGCAAGCACTGTTTAATTAGAAAGTGTATCAGATGTGCTTTGCAAATGGTGTCTTCAAATACATCCCAGCAATATTTATCGAGGAGCTAATAATTTTCGGCAGAAGCCTGAGAAATGTTTTCATTCCAGGTGTTCAGTATAATAATAGCAAATTTTTGTGTCTACTTGATGTTTACGAATGCATTAGCACAGTCGTTTTGGTGGCTTTCTATAGCTTTGTCTTTTTTTTTTTTTACTGGTCCAAATAAAAACGTGCAGGAGAGTCCTTGATGGAGGGAAATCTCAGATAATAAACAGGAGCTGGGATTGCCTTGTGGTATAAACTAGATGGGTTACCCACATTACAGCTGGATAGACCACGGCCAAAGGTTTCCATTTTAAACACCCTTATACTTCATGTACTGACTATTATACATTCCACAACAGTTGCCGGGCTGATGAATATTATTGTGGTCTGGAAACCTCGAGAGATTCAAGGAAAATGCCGCGGACAGTGACAGATCTCCTAGGCATCCTCTTTAACGTACAGACAGCCTAAACCGCTCGGAGCATTTATGGGTGGACCGCCGCAACGTAAGGGGAAAACGGGAAGAACAGACCAGGGTCTTTTATCTTCTTGGGTTTGGGACACAAACAGACAAGTTGAGGGAAATGTTAGATGTGCAAGATCTCGTCTTTTTTAAGAGCCGAAGGTGTTATGAATAACCCACGTAGGAGCACAGATCTTTCTGTAGTCTGGAGTTTTATCTCTGAGCATGTTTCATTGAATACAAATCTTTCCAGCACTCAATTTGTTTCCCTAGAAGTGCTAGCAACTCAACAAGTCTGCGAAGAAGAAAAAAGTTGAAAATAAAACGAAACTCAAAGTGATTACGGCTGGTGCCACAGAACGGAGGGAGTCGGTCCGACAACGAACGTTAGACTTGGTGTTACACGGTATTGGCTTAACACTAACCTTGATAGCGCACAGGATGAAAGACAAATTAATTTCTGCCCTCATAACAATCACAGTGTCTTTCCTAAGACTGACAGACTGGCAAAGCAGTTTTGGAGTGGTGGGGCTTTGCCTCCTGACAGAACGGGCCCGACCCCACCGGTTCCCGCTGCAAAGCAACAACGAGGCAACCATCAGATGGTAAAATCCTCCATTTGATATTACTCGATCACAGAGGGACGGAAGGCTCCTTGTCCTACTTCAAATGGAGTTACCTTACAAAGGTGTGAAAGGAAAGCTCAGGCTGTAGGCAGGTAGCAGACCACATCTTCCACTCAGCAGTTCAGCCGAACAATTCTCAACAACATGATCGGGATGTCTCAGGACATGCTTACATAATAAATCTTATTTTCTGGGAGTCTGCTGCTGCTTGACATGGCCTGTATAATTAGGATACTTTCTGGTTTGCATTTCCTTTCAGTTCGTCTTTTATTTTCCTTGTAAATATTTTACACAGATTCAAGTTGTCCTTTGTGTGGCAACAAAGCTGTTTGTTTATTTGAAAAATTGCTTTAATATTTGAAGAACCGCCTGTCTAGTAATGGAGACAGGAGTGCTACATTGAAGGAAGGCTGTGTTCAAAGGAACCTGACTTTTACAACTGACTGGGAAACCAAAGACTGATTATTCTTGCAAGATTTGCTCTTGAGGATCACAAGCAATTTAGCAGCATAGTTGCATTTAGCAGAAGCTATAATGATCTTTCCTTTTAAGCCTTTGACACTGCGGGCCTGTATACATTTTTATGCATACAAAACATATACTTTCAAGCCCAACCAGCCAGCTCTAAAAGCTATTTTTTCCATGTGCTTATTATCCATCTGTCAGGAAAAAATGCATATTTTGTAGGTGAACTAAAAGGCTCGTTTTAAAACTGAGAAGCACTAGACTGTTTAAGATCGGTTGTAATAAGCATAGCACCCGAGTGCTGACATTTTAAAATTACCTACGAATGGAACAGAGCTACAAGGTTGGAACGCATTGCCAGCTTAACCCGTGAAGTCCTGACTGCAGGCAGAGCTAAGAAGATAGCCCAGGAAAATGAGCCGTAAACACTGTGCTCAACTGCGTTATTTTTAAGGGCACGGGTAAGTCCCTTCAGGTTCCCTAGCTTGTTTGTGCTTCCGTTTGGAAATAATGTACGGGTAAGGCAAGCACCCCCTGAGCTATCACAGAAATACATCCACGAACATTTGGCATGGTGTTTGCAGAGCCCTCCTCTTTGGGCTTCCGAGTGGAAAGAGAAGGAGGAACGTCTGGAAGAGAAGCAGGAGAGACACGAGCAACAGGCCCTTCGTGCGTACCCTGTCTGGCTCCGGAGGCGCAAGGCGGCGGGTGAAAAGACACCCCGATGCTGGGGGCACGGCAGGGCCTTCCAGGTGAGCGCGGGACGTGGGCACACAGGGAGAGCCCAAAAAGGCAGAGGAGCCGCGGCCCCCCCCAGCTCCGGGGAGAAGCGCAAGAAGGCGGCAGCCTAGAGAAGCGGAACCTGTAGGCCGTGTCCAATGCCGCTACCTGAAAAATCAAACCAGTTTCTTTATCAATAGGGCCTTCAAAAGAGAGACAGGTGGCTGGCTGGTGGTAGGAGAGCCTGAGAAGTGGAGAGCAGGAGACTCAAGAAACGCACTAGCGTGAGGTGAGACGTGTTGCACGGGGGAGTCCCCGCTCCACACCAACGCCCGTAGTCAAAGCAATCGTCAAACGTGAAGGAGATGGAGCTGTTTGACAGCTTAGAGCAAACCTGCTGTTACGCACTGAACAATGGAACAATTTTGTGAAAATATAATGAAATGGTGTGTGAGTAATCAGCCCTATAGGTACAACATGTCAGGCTGAAACGCTTATTTATAAATACGTGGCTGCTTATCTAAGAACAGACTATTCTGTTAAGAAACAGAAGAACTATTATCCCCATGTAAGTTCTCCTATTAGATAAGACTGGTTTTGAAAACTGCTCCCATTGAATGTCTCGGCCCACAATTTTTAAAAAAGTCCTTGTATTTACCTTACTACATCCAAGTCCAGGAAGATTGTCTATGAAAACACAAGAGGAATTGCTTCCAATTATTTTTATTCATAGGTGGCCTCTCTGTCACATTTAATTTACTTCCTCTAGTTTCCTCAATGTATAACACTTCTCTTTTTACTGCACCACAGCAAGAACGTTAAACAGGTATAGGAAGACACGCTTGCGTCACCCGGCTGAAGCCTTCCAATGTATTTAGACCTAGCGTAACAAAAGCTCACGAGCCAAGGTGACGGGGAGAGTGGGATGGCAGTAGAGGGTTGATAAAGGTACGAGGGCTGAAATCACACGCTCTCTTGTATATTTGCCTTTTAAATTTTCTTTTTAGACAACATTTTAAAGACGTTACTCTGCGTTCGCCACATTTCAGATGAGCTGAGGGCTCGGTTTGAGAAGCCCAGGTCCCCTCTGCAGATCCTGAAGACAGCATTGGCAAGTGCGATGACGAGATGTCTGTGGACTGAAGCCGTTACGCTGAGTGCACGAGAATCAAGCCCAGACTATGCCTTTTTGTAAGATCCTCTGACAGAAGAAAGTCAACAGGGCAGCCTTTGGCTTTGAATGGGCATAGTCTTTTCTACAGCAAAGACTGCGTAGCTGCCTAGTGCTTCTTTCAAAGTCAGCAGTGCTGGTTTGAAAGAAAATGTGTTTCTCAGGGCACCTGGCTGTGTGCTTACTCAGCCACTTTCTGCCTGCCCGCCCGACTAACCATGTGTGCCAGGGCCCTTGCCATCCTATCCTGAGTACCGTCTCCACACAACAACGTTAAAACCTTTCTTTCTTCTGCTGCCTGCCCCGCTTCCCACCTCCCAGCATACAGACTGGCACTTGCTTAGGGCAAGCACTCCAAAAACAACACAGCCTCATCCAAAGGAGTTTAACCACAGGGGGATGGGAAAGGGAACGGACTAGACGCCATTATTTCTTGCAAACTGTTTGTTTAGGGGCTCCTGATAATTCTCTGACGAACAGAGAAGGAAAGGCAGGCCAACGGAATACTTTAAGGGCGCCTCTCTCTAAGCTTCGGGATGTTCCCATCCTTATATGGAGCAATCCAGGATTGTGATTCGTAATACAAAAGAATCACGGAAGTAATAGATCTCAGTTCTATAACTGGAGATGATTTCTGATTAATATATCAAGTAAAACGCGGCACGTGCTTAATTCAAGAGCAAACAAACATTTAACATCAGTACACCCTTTTCATCTGCTATGTCTGGCAGCCAGCTGTACCATCCAGGAACCTTAAGTACCCCCTGTCTTGTGGACCATAACAGTGACATCTTACTTAGATGAGAAAATAAATGATTTTACAGTTCTTTCCAAAATTTTAAATCACTGCCAGACAGTGGAGCTAAAGAGCTACACACAGAAAGCACGGAAATGGATGCAAGGTTTCTTTTCTTTATGCCTTTGTGGAGTACGTGAATTAACAAAAAGTCAGACAGATATAATTCATTTTTATATGCGAGTGTTAAGCCATAATACATCTGATTGAATGCAAAGTAAGAAGCAAATATGTTTTGGGCTAAATTCAGTCCTGTCACGAGGGGAGTAACTTTGGTGGATCCAGAACTGAATTTTGCCATCGAAGGAAACGCAGGAGTTATTCTTTCAGGTTCCTTTGGAAAACAAGAAGAAAAGGCAGCTATGAAGTCCTCCCCGTCCAATTTATCTCACGCTGCATGCAAATGGCTTAAGGCGGGCTCCTGGTGAAACTGCTGGCGCCTCGGTCCTACGGTGCTTGCCGGGGTGGGCAGAGGCAGCGGGGCAGGTTCACGCAGGACGGGGAGCAGCAGCAGCCTGCACCTTCGCGTTTCCGAAAGGCCGGATGATTTCGCAGAGCAGCTCCAGACCGTTACTTTAAAGGAACCGACACGGGGCTGCCGAGGAGGGGTTGCGCGTGGACATGCTGCGCTGAGAAGCAGGAAAAAGCCTGTAATTTAAGGTCCACCCTTACTGTTCTGAAAGCCTTTTCTGGCATGAGGAACACAAAGATTTCTGCCTTATTAGCAGAAAAATGTATGTTTGGAGAGTTTTTTTCTGTCCCAAAAGATGTTGGTCTCCTTTACGGAGACCTGAGGCTCTTCCTACGCTGATCTGCAGCTTTAATACTCGCTGCTCCCCGCACAGATCTCCTGCATCAGTTCATCACAACAGGCGAACCATCACGCTGCTGAACCGCCGTCGTTGTCCACCATGTGAATTCAGATGCGACGAGGGTAAGTTTGGGCTGCACAGACAGAGATAACTACACAAAAACTGGATCAGCTGCGTGTTACCAGAGCTGATACCCTCTTTGCAGGGATTCAGCCGCCGCAGAGACCGAGTCAGAAGCATGTGAGCAGTTCTGATTCACTGCCCTGCAGCTATTGTTGAACCATGGCACATGCCGTTCTGAAATCAATTGGTAGCCAGTTCATGTTTGCAATAGTGAAACAGGATTGAGTTGGATGCTAAGAAGCAGGGACGTCGTACAGTTGGTGACTGAAAATTGAGAGATAATTTTCTTCACTTTCACTGGCTTATGTTGATATTATTCATATAACTACAGCAATAACAACGGTTGCTTCACCCCCTCATTTCATTCACTAGACAAAATAGGAACTTATTTCCTTTTCTCAATTGATAACAGTTAATTGGCAGGCACTGCAGTCTGGCACAATATCTTCAGGAATGCTTGTTAACTGCATCTCTGAGCTAAATCCTTTGGCTCCTGAGCTTTTTTAAGCTGAGATCACTGAGGAGAATGCACCCTGAAATTATTTTCTAAATGACTGCTACATACCCAAATCCCTTCCATCCTCTGCTCCATTATTTCTATCTGCTAACAGAAAACATTCCTGGTATCACTACGCCATTTTTGCTGCCATGCCTCCTTCTGTTTGTTCTGAAAAAAATCTGCGATGTATTTGCGAATGAGCTTTATCTGGAAACGCTACGGTGGCTGGACAACCTCAGCGGCACAGAGCTTCGTTTGTAGGTGGGCAGCGTACAGGTAGCAGCATGTAGGCTTTTCTTTCGCTTCAGCAGGTTTCAAATCTAGTTGAGGAGGGATGAGGGGGGGACGCAAGCTTGAGCACTCACGCCGTACGTGGCTTCTTCGCCGTGACCCCAAAATAGCACAGGCGACTACCAGTCTTACAGTGTTTCACTCAAAGCACGCTCTTCCTACAGCAACGGGGCAAATACGGGAACTACGGACGCTTAGCATTATAACAAAATGATTAGTCTTTGCATTCACTACTCCCTGGTGCCTAATTTAGTCAAAACTATCCATCTGCTTGCCCCCTGGGCCTCTACAGCTCATAGTTGCAACGGACGAGCCCGGATCAGGATTCACACGCGTGTGCTGGTTTATGTGCCCCGAGTGCTGCAGGTCTCCCTGGGGCGACCCAGGACGGACACCAGCAGGGCACGAAGGTCTCCTCTGCCTCTCCCTGTTCTCCTCCTGCTTCCTTGCATCTGGAGAAGAGCAACAAAGTGGAGCAAAAGGGTCACCTCAGCTACTAGCAGCACAAGGTGGGATCAAGCATCTGTCGAGGTTAGCTTGCAGATTAGGTTCTTCATGTCAGAAACAATAAATGAATAAAAGCTCTTTACCATTACCCTTCTGAGTGAGCACGCCATTTCTTTCTAACCCACACTCCCTGACCATGCTACGCTCATCGCACGGCTTGCACGTGCAGCGATGGTAAAAGTGCTGGAAATAAATACACCGTGAGGCATAGCTGCAGGCTTCTGTGTCTTCAGTGAAGCTGGCTGCAACTGCGCAACAACCTTAAAGTGAGACGTAGGTTGGTGGCTTTGCAGCCCTTGGCTCGCTCTCAACTTCCCTAAAAGCATGCCAAGACATCAGCGGTTCCTGCTCGCAAATGCCTCTCTGTCCCTGTTTGCAGAGGGATCGAAGAACGAACCAAGGGCGAAGCGCACAAAGCCAGGCTCACAGCCACGCGGCCACTCAGCAGGCACATGGGAAGACCCTCGTTCCTCATCTAAGTGCACCCGCCCTGAGCAGTGACTGAGCACTGCCTGCCTCAACAGATGAATCGTCAGACGCTCTGCCGTTGGACTATACAGACCAAACTGCCTGCTAATAATTCATTACACCCTGTGGAATACAGTGCTGCTGAAAGAGAAGGTTTGTGGGGGCATTTCTGCCTTCCCACAGAGCAGCCTAGGCCTGAGCTCTCCTGCTCGTTTCAGCTTTCTGCACGAGCGTGGCTAGCTCCTCACCTCAGACGTGGGGTAAGAGTTGGCTGCGCTGACAGCTGCCCCCGCACAGCTCCCACCACCAGCTCACGGAGATCAGGAGGCTGCTGTGAAGATGTGTAGCAATTACTCTCAGACCTGACAGCCTCCGAGTAGCTCGCCTTGATAGCTCCTTTATACCCTAGACTTATGGATTCTTAAATTATTCAGAGAGCTTTGTTTTCTGTGTTCATTCCTCTGATTAGCAGAGATATTTCAGTAGGGGAATTTATATTACAGAAGTTTGCAGAAGGGCTAACACATAACAGCGCACATTAGTTATCCATGAAACTTCTCTGTGTTTTATTGTGCCAGCTGGTATCTTCTTACCTAATATGACCGGTACAGTAAATCAAAAGAAAATCGATATTGTGTTCTATGAGGAATCCTACATGGCAAGTAACCTGCAAACATGGGATATCTCTGTATGCGTGGTGGCATAGCGCTCTCCTCCTGAGACATCGTGGAAATTTTGAAGAGATAAAAAGGCTGATCTTACTCTTCAGACCCGACTGACATAACAAAACCTTGCAGTCTATATACCCAAGCTTTAGGGCACCCTTTCAGTAGAACAAGGATCCCTGCACTGCACCAGCAGGTGGTCACGGTTGATGAGATGGGACACACAAACCCTGTGCTGGGCACAACGGAGAGGAGCTGTAGGCATATGGATTCTTCCCCATCACTTCTCCATAGTGCTTCAGAGGGAAAGAAACATCTCAGTAAAGCAGGCAGCCCTCTAGAGAGACCGGCACCCAGTCTTCTGCTTCCGGAGGAGCGATGCTGCCGACAAAGCCAGCCAGGGGGTTACGGCCAGGTGTCTCCCGGGACGCAAGCGATACACATATCCTACAAGCAACACGCCAGGCTCGAATTAAAGGTCCAAGACTTAAAATCCCTCGAAGGAAAGACCACTTCCTCCCGGTTATTTCCTTTAGTATTGTGAAATCCACAGTCGCTCCAACGTAAGGGAGGCAGAGCCGAGCGCGGCCCCAGCCCAGGCTGGCAGACACGGGACGCAGTGGCTTTGTCCCACCGCAGGCGGGTGCTGGCAGACCGTGCCCCACACTGGCGACAGGCGAAAGTACTCTGTACTCACGGGACTTTGAGGATTAGCGATTCTTTCATGATTACAAAACTGTTTTGGACTTGTGCTTGAGCTCAGTACCACACTGGAGTGGGAGAAAACAGGGAAGGAGAGAAGAGCTTTGACGTGGTAAGAACAGACTGTCAAGAGACGCGAGGAGATGAACCTGATTTGTGAAGTCAGGAGGCACTCCGCAAGCGTTCATCCTAGCTAAAGGAGCTCCAGTTTTAGATAGCACTGCTGTGCATTTCCAACCCAAGCACTATGCCTGTCAAATAATGACTATTGTCTAGACAGTAAGAGGGTTGTTTTTCTTTCATTTTTATTTCTTCTTTTCCCAGTCAAGTTTAAATAAATTTTCCTTCTGCTTAATGCTGCAGGAGCTGGGTTGTGGTTGGTCATTTTGGAATGAAGAAAACCATTTTCCCAGTGTATTGGAAGCATAAATAGGAGAGAAGCAATGCCTTGAGCATACAGCAATAGCAGAAAAATTGGTTTAGAAAGTACCCTGTTGTATCATTTTCTATGCTCGTGACATGGGACAATGTTCTTAGACTTCTAATGAAGGAGGAGATGCAGTGTCCCTGAGCTATCTATTCTGGTACTTCCTTTTTCTTATGATAAGGAGTTTTTTCTGATCATCTAGCCAGAATCTTTCTTGCTGCAGTTTAGGCTTGGGACATCACCCCTTCTAACAAAGAAAAATAGGGAATGAGTTCTTCCTTTCCTTTACAGAACAGACGTTTCTGTCTCTGAAGACCATCAGCCAGCCTTGCTTAGTCTTCTCCTCCTCAGGCTAAATAACTCCAGCTCATCCAATCTTTGCTCGCAGATAACTTTTTCCAGTCCTCTGTTTGCTTTTGCTTTTGCTGCTTTCCTCTGGTTTGTCTCCAATGGTCCACACTCTGCCCGGAGTATCGAGAGCGTGGAGACACCCCCACGTCACGGCAGAACAGAAATGGAAGGGCAACGACAGAAAAGCACGCAGCGGGTGACCAGCAGCAGGGCTGGCGAGCAGGGGCGCAAGGGAACGGCCTGGTGCTGACGGGGCTCGGTACTGCTGAGGGTCGCTAAGGAAGGCAGGATGCGCCCAGGGTGTCCCTAACCAGGCCACCACCAAACCTTTGCATTAACAAGCACTACCTGTAGCACTAAGAGAGAAATCATCTAGAAAATAGACTGATTCTGGTTTCTTTTACTGTATGGCTCCATGGACTTTTTGAATCGTCCTTCCTGGGCAGGAGAGTACGTGAAAGTGAGCTAAGACCAAAACTCCAAGAAGGGTAAGAGAAAAATTCATTTTCTTCTTCCTAGGCCTTGTCTACCTACGCCCGTTGCACCAGTTTAGTTCAGGTTACTTTTAAAACTGATGTAGCGAGAAGTAATACAAATCCTTTACTGAACTGACATAAAGCCATATAAATCCATTATAAACCAAACCTATTCAGCTGGGATACGGAGCAATTTAACTAAATCCATACCCGCGCCCAGGTTGTAACCAAAACGATGTAACTCTTCTGCGTCAGCAAGGCTGCCATAAAGCATCGTCCTCTCAAAACGTTACAACCAAGTGAGGTAAAACTACTGGAGGCTGGGCTTTGAAGCACATCAGTATTCCTCAGAAATGAGTTTTTTCATTTAGAATTGCTATTTTTTTATAATGCATTTATTGCAACCTGGACAAAGTAAACGTATCATAGGGATCTTTCACAAAGAGATCTCGGGAAACGCAGCAGCTTATTTGCAAACACAAGCTCCCGAGCTTCACGTAAAGGACAGCGTTTGATCCATGTTACTAAGAGGACACCGAGATACTGGGAAACGCTGTCGTACATTTCCAAACGTACGTTTTTCTCAAGTCCTGAAACCGGTGTGCCATAGCGGGGGGCAGACTGGGAGCGTGGAGCCCTACATGCCCTGAAATTTTTGGGACAAACGTCAACAGACCTGCACGGCAGCAGCAGCAGGAGGCACTGCTATGACACAGAAAGGAACCGTGCTGCCAGCTGAATTAAGCGGGATAAGAGCTTTCCTCTGACCCTGCTCCTCCAGCATGAATTTCCGAGCTATTGCCTGAAAATTACAAAGCTTTGATTTTTCAGTGCACAATTTAATACATGCTTTGACCTTTCAGTGTGCCATATGAAGCTTTGATCCTCACCAGCCGACTGTCAGGGTGAACTTTGCATAAGATGAAAACAATACATTTCAAAATCTTGTTCCCCCTCCCTTAAGAAAACACATAAAATATTTCTGAGATGGAGAAAACTCATCTTTCGACACTGCCTCAGGGTAAACGCTGCAGGAGCGCTACATCCACATAGCTGTGGCCAGAAGCCTCGCTAATCACGTCGTAAAGACAAGACTGACAAGGAGCACGGATTGTCTGGGAAGAAGGTAAACTCCTAAGGAGGACAATTGAGAATGTATTCTTACTTCAGCCTTTACCTTGGAAAGGGTGGGAAAAAACTAACAGGGCAATCCGTGGCTGTCTTTGGAACCAGGAGGTGGTTGTACCGCTTCATGCACGACGATAAGGGGAGTTCAAAAGGTCTAGCTCAGCTCCGTTTAAGAAGAGCTCAGAGATGTCTATACTGTCAGCCTGACGACAACGAGACTTTCACAAAAACAAAGTCCAGCGATATTTCTACTCCTGCTAATGCTATGAAAGCGAAAAAACCCCACCCTCCCATCCCACCGAAGAACAAACCCAAAAGCTTAAACAGAAAGAAAAACTAGCACACAAAAGAAGTGAAAATAAAAGTTTGTGGCAGAAAGCACTCGAGTAATCTTTTATTTGTCTTGGGCTTTTTCTGTCTGAAAGTTCTAGAAAATCCGATAGCAATATTTTAAGGATATGCAATTTCTCTCATGCATGGCAACCCTATATAATTTCGTATCACACACTGCAACCCATTTTCACCAATTTGAAAGACAAAGTTACCAACTTATCCTCCATAAAAAAGCTCTTTACGTTTACTGAGGGTTACTGCGAAACTTCCCTCTCTCCGAAGAAACAGGATCAGACGTCCTCTGCTATGTGTGAGCGCAGCACTTGCGCACAGAGTCGCTGTGCTGCTCGTATTTAGCTCTTTGTTTCACAGTGCACAGCAGAAACCCGCAGTATCACCCCCCAATCTTCTCTGAAACACCATTTAAAAGAATTCTTCAGAGCTACAGGGTCCAGATGTGAGTTTAAAGTCAGGTTTTATCAGTTTTAAATGTCAGCTTTTTCCTGCTCTGGGAAGCGACCCTAGAAATAGCGTCCCTGGTACCACATCCCTCCTCCATCGGTGCTTTGTCTCAGAATTGCTCAGTTCCCAAGCCGGAAGCTTTCCTGGCTTTCTTCTGATTGCTGGTAGGTGTATAGCTCCCCCACTCACACAAAACCCACCGGCATAAATCTCTCTGAAGTCAGTACAAGGAACCCCAGAGCCTAGATTTCTCTGCCCCTTTTTTTCTGTGGATGCACGATGCCGCTGCATCACAGCTGACTTTCCTCCTGCGTCTTTATGTGATCAGTGGGAGTGGAAAAATGCACTCAGATCAGTGCAGGTGATGGGCAATTCCTCTCGTGCTTGTTCTCAGCACGGACCTTGAAGGATGGGATGCTGCGCTTCTCTAACTCTAGGCAACTGGGGTGGGCGGCGTCTGGCATTAGAGTCCAGTTGGCACGTACGAACACCCAGACCGTGCTAATTCCTGATTTTCACACTGTACAAAGGACTCCCAGGGAGGGGTGGCATGGGCGTGAAACTGGTTATACAGATTTCACATGAGTCAGGGTTGGCTTTTTGCCTCTGAGCATTCAGACCTATTTTGCTGCCAGTTTATGCCAGCTCTGCTAGCTGACCTCCTCGACTGCTGGCAGAAATTGCTGCAACACACCCCTAAATTTCCTCCACGGGGAGTAGATTTGTTGAATTAGAAGGTGCAATCCTTGGATAGCTACTTTTCGGGATAACATGCAGAGGCCAGGAAAGACAGCGAGTGCATCCACTCGATCCGCGCTCGGTGAGGGACCCAAGTGTCACAGGAGCCGGCCCTGCCTGCTGCCCCTTGGCGGCTGGGAGGAGGGCAGGAGGAGGGCAGGAGGATGGCTTCCTAACAGGGGGAGGCAAGCGTGGGAAGGGAACAGAGCCGTGGTTACGAAGGAGTAGCCTGACAGCGTCACGCTGGGAAGGAAAAAGGCACGGAGGATTAAGGACGGGACCAGAAACGTCTACCGCTCTGTGACTCCAGCGTGGCCCTGCTGACAAACCAACAGCCCTGGCTTGGAGAGCGATGATGAGCCCCGTGAATCACTGCTGATCATTCCTGCCTTTATTTTGATGGCGTTAGCGGCCTGTGGTATTTCAGGACCTATCTTCAGGGCGGCATTTCCTTGGTAACTGCAATCCATATAGTTTCAAATGCTTTTCACGTTTTGTCAGCGCTAGAAACCAAAGTCCGGTGTGTAAGCCTAGGAGACGGCCAGACTGAATGAAGGCAAGCGTCCCTCACCTCCTCTGTGCCATTATTAAACGGCCACTAATTAGAGATCAAGGCTAATGCTCGTAGACTTTAGCTAGCCTCACCACAGCTGCAGGGCTGTTATTTGGGAATGGAAGGGAGAAAGGATGAGATTACAAATGAGAGGGATCGCAACGCAGGCTTTCAGCACCACCAGTTAAACTGCGCCTCAAGGACTCGCTTCATATTTTCAGTCGTCTGGAGACCTGATGATAATTTATAGGAATAAATCACATGGCAAATCACATGGTAACTCCTGTGTAACCTTAAACGATTGACGCTCACCAGGGGTCGGCTAAAATCAGCTGAAGTAATTTTCGCTTGGTTTCTAAACTTGCATTAAAAACGAACTTTGACACAGCTGGAGAAACCAAAGGGAAAAACCCCACAAAACCCAACACGCACATGTTTTCTCTGAGGTGTGCGTTTGCCTGACCCAGACAGACTTTGAGTGCTTCCTCCAGTTCCTCTCTCGCTGACGTTTGATACTTTTGCCCACTTCATAATCAGGATCCTGTCTTCAAAGCAGGAATTTGTTTTGGGTAGGAGAGCTGGAGAGGATACACACGCCAACTTCCAATTCCAGCAACCCAGACAAAACCCGTAAATGATCACGGACACATCCGATGGTCGGATTTGAGACAACTAAGTCCAAGCACTGGGAAAACTCCAAATGTTTGATCCAGGGTCTGTGATGCTGGCTTGGTAAGAGGCGTTAGCTAGCTAGGGCAGGTCTTAGTCAAATGTCCAGACTTCCGAACTAATTCCATATAAATAAACTGTTTGGAACAAACTTTGAAAACTTTATACATTAGCCTGTGTAGTTGACTTTGCAGAGATTCTTCATCTTTTCTATTAGTACCACGCACCTGCCCCATTAGTGCTCTGAAATACCCATCTGCATTTAAAGGACTTCCTTGTGCAGATCAAAACGGGCTACTGTATTCTAATTGCTGGCTCAAGTATGCATAAATAATCCACCAAAATTGCACTGTTGCACTTAGGCAATTTTTGAAATTAGCTTGTGCAACTTCATTAAACTTCAAGTTTGGAACATTAATTCGAGGGAAGAAAAATAACTATTTCTGTGTTACTAGACGATTCAGGTGGTAAACAGATTCTCCAAAAAAGTCATCTGATGAGCATTTCAGTCATCAGGTTTAAATTGTAAATGAAACCATTGTCTATGCATTAGAAAAGCACATGCCATGTTTTGTTAACATAATCAGAAAAATGGAGCTGCCACAAACCCTTTCCCCATCTGCCAGTCATTGCGTTAAATGTTTCTGCAATTTTATTAGAATTGTCTGTCTCTGCAGATCCTGCTCAACTGTGAAATTGGAATTGCAAACAGAAATATTACATTTCTATGTACAGTAGTGGATAAAAAGTCCGATTTTGACATGCGGAGAGACAGGGGAAACGTCCTTTGCCAGGCAGAAGAACAGCACGGTGAACAGCCTCGCCTCCCCCCAGGCACGAGAAAGAAGGCAGGCAAGCAGCTCTTTCCTTTGTATAACATTTTCCTACCACGGCAGGTAAGAAACCGAGAGGTGCAGGAGCAGCCTTCCGGCAGCAGCTTTAACAAAGGAAGGACAAAAGACTGCCTGCCCTTCCCGTCTTGGAGGGGGACACCAGCTGAAGGTTAATCAGCCTGCACGCTGCCGCAGCCACTGCCCCTGCCCAGGCTGCGGGGGGGCTGAGCAGAGGCTGCCGAAGGAGGCGGCAAGCCCTGCTGCCTAAATGCTTGCTGTAGCCCTATCCTTGCGATAAATTTGTTGCGATTCTTTTATTAATGCAAGAGGTGTTTTGGAGGATTTATCCAGTTCGGCTAAGTGGTCGGTACTGCTGAAGGAGAGTATTTCCGAAGCTGATAAAACATAGTGGTCAAAAAGAGTTTGAGGAGGCCAATAGTTGAACCAACTTGTCTGCAGGAAAAGTGTTTGTACACCTTTCTTAATAAAAGGTCCCAATATAAGGTGTTTCTTCCCTTCCTCACTCTCTCTTCTCCCTTCTTCCCAGCCTCATGGTACGTGTGTTTCCATTTTTGAAAGGACTTTTTTCCAAGAGTCAAATACCAGTGCTTTTACACGTGCTCATTTTCAGATTGCCTGCACAGCACGTTTGCTTCCCTGCTGGAAAATTAGAAATATTAAAACGGAAAGAGCGACATGAGAAGACTCTGTGGTTGCTCAGCCCCTCTCGTGAGCAGCCCGCCTCCACCACTCGCAACACAGCGGAGACAAAAAGAACAACCTCTGGGTCTGCAGGAGAATAAACAGCAACATTATCTGTAGAAGATTTTTTTTTTTTAATTTCAGTGATCTCGGCCACAAAGTTTAATCAGTCCTGCATCAGCAATACGTGATTTTTCAGCTCTTTGCAGTGATTGACACTCACATGCAAACAAAAGGTAGAAGCCACACAAGCTTAGTGTATCATTCCTAAAGGCCTGCTGCTGTTTCTTTCAACAAAAATTGATGTATTTGTTTTTTCTCTTGAGTTAATACAATGTTCAAGAGCTGCTCAAGGATTTCTGTCTTTTTCCACAATTGTTTCTTCAGTAATGTGTGTCTATTTCCCTTGGATTGAAGTCTTGGTCTACTTTTCTCTCTCGTCATAACCGGATTCTGGCCTCAGCCATGGCTTCTTGGCACTTCTATCTAGCCTAGACTGTCGCAACCATCCCCGGCAAACGGCACTCAGAGGAGTAACGTTTCACTAACTGGCTGAGCACAAAGAATCTGCAGCTGCCCTCACCCTCTGGTCCCTCAGGAGGACTCCATATATACTGCAAATCCGCCCGCCGCCTTCATCTTTCTCTCCCTAATCACGTTTATCCCCACCTATTTTTAAAGAACTCTAGATACAGCTGTTCCCCCTTCTCCTTCCGCCGGCACCGAGAGCGCAGCCCCCGGGGTGCCTCCACCCTCCCCGCTGCCAGCACACGCCGCGCCCGTGCTCAAGACAGGAGCAAAGGGCGGACTCCGTGGCGGCAGCCTGGGCTGCCCCGATGCCTGCAGAGCAAACCCGTAACCGAGCAGCGTCACAGCTAGTTAGAGGAGAAACGCTCCCCCAGCCAAACTCCACAAGACCACCCCAGGCACTGTCTTCTGAAGCTGCTTATTTTTCTGTCTGCTGTTTAAAGTGTGCACGCGTATGCTTGTGTGCGCAAGCATGCAGAGATCTGGGTACTAATATCCTCTCACAGCAAACCCGCTGAAGTGAAGTGCCACTCCTCCACGCCTCTCTTCTCCCCTCTTCATCTTGCAATACATAACCACAGGCACATCGCTTTGCCCGGGCATCTAGAAGTGATGTAAACTTGAGCCGTCATTATTTACACCACTTCTAGTCGAGTGCTACCCAGGTGCAATCAGAACAATGCGGGACTTGAACGAGCAGGTAAGAGCACGAGACCCCGTGACTCCCTCTATAATTTGTTTTCAGTCAACCTCCTCACAGACCGCTCAGCACGATTTCTTATTCTTTTTTTTGGCCCCACTTGTAGGTTCTGTGAACTCTGATTCTGTAGCAGCTCTTGCTTAATTAGGATTTTATTTTAGAACAGACCAAGACACACTTCCACGGAAGGTCAGGCACGGCGAGATTTTATGCTCGGCCGATTTCTTCAAATCAAATCCATCCAAGGATAAACAATGATCCAGAAAAACTGCGAAATGCCCTTCTAGATGTCCCTAGGTACAGGCAGTGGGCGACATACGAACAGCCTCGACATTTTGCGGTCACGATATGACACATAATCTAACAATTTTACAGTAGAGACAATTTTATTCCTCCGCAAACTTATCTGGAATAATTTTTTAAAATTGAACTTCCTTGGCAACACCCACCCTGCACTTCCTCAGCTCCATTTTCCATGCAAAAAGCAACTGGTACTCTCAGTCTAAACAATTTCACTTTACATCAAGGAAAACCAGCGAAAAATAAAAAGTGAGCACAAATTTGTTATGAGGGTGCGAGACATCGGGATTTCTTTTTCCAGCTGCCATCTTGAATCTCTTCACGGTATTGTCACCAAGCAGAAGTGCTTGCATTCTGGAGTGTTGCATAGAGAAAATAATAATGAAAAAGAACATCTTCTAACACTGTTATGAAGAGAGAGATTCTGCCGTCACCCACTTTCCCTTTCCTTCTGTAATTACTTTCTCTTTACTTGACAACCCAGCAGCATGACATTAAGCTTACCGTGGCATAAGTTCACTGTTACGACCTTGATGCAGAACTAAATCATAAAAAATGGACAAAGCTAGAAGTTGTGTAATAACAATGAATGAGCAAAGACCCGAAGAGGAATTGAACTGACTTTCTGCAAATGCGGCTTGTTCCATAGAACGCAAAGCAGTCTACAACAAAGCCGAGTCAAAGGACCACGAACTAAGGGTTAGAACTGGCTGGAATTGCTCTACTGACTTTAAGCGAGATGCAGATGTGGATGTGTCTGACAGAACGCAAACTGAACAAGATATTCCAGTTCAGTTTATCCTATGTGTATGTGTATATATCACGATACACGGCGAGACTGTATTTTAGCTTGCAATCTGAAGTATTCCCAAACTTCTGAGTTTTGATTAAGCTTAAAAACTTTTTTTATCTGTATCTGGAACAGCTGGAACTTTATATCAACCCTTTCTGCTTTTGTACAAGTTTCGAACAATAAAAACTACAAACCACTTTAGTCATTGCCATCCGGCTTGTCTCAAGCTGCTTTCCTTGTGGAACATAAATACATACAGCGCTGCAGACTTGCTCCGAATCAGGCCACGACTGCTTTACTCCATCACGACCTCAAGGTGACATGAGAGTTTAATCTTTGCATCAACTCTCAATTCCTTGCAAGGCTACTTCTTACAGACCGATTTAATACCGTTCTTTCTGCCGCGATCTCTAGATTTGTAGAAATGCAGTGAGATCACCAGCTGATTTTCTGCAGACTGTAAATCATTTATCAGACGGCAAGACCTGACGTACCTTAGTGCTCGTCTGGTAACCTAACCGTGAGATGAAAGGCTCTACAGTATTTTCCTCATGGCCTGAGCTACCTTTTCTTCAAGCTGAAAAAATCAATGTTTATGCACCGGAGTTATTACCTACACGGATAACACAGTTATGATATAGTATGACTTTAATTTGGAGGTATTTTTTTCCATCAAATTTTATTATTGAAAAAATAGGGCAGAAATAACACAAGCGACGAGAAAAGGAGTATCAACTGGGCAACAAATACGCTTTTCTTAGCTGACGGCAGATCACCTGGCTAGGCATACAGCACTTTCCAGAGACGCCATACGTATGTGCCCCAGGGCTGCGGTACTATTTCACAGGCGAGCTCTGGACTGAGACGTACCGGGGCTGACCCAGTCTGCTCTGGCTTCGTGTGCCAGTCTCACTGCGAGACTGGATGCTGCTCTGCTAAGGATAAGGGGTGACTCTTCCGAAGTCAACACAGCTGCACGCACTAGTGCCAAATGAGAATCTGGCTCGTGTTACTGTTTTAATTAGAGTCATGTCAGAGCTGCTGCTTTGTACGTATCGATTAATCAAAATGATACCTAAAACATATGGCTCCGACAGGAGTCGGGTAAAGGACAACGTCTTCCAGTAGTCTTAGCACATGAATATTAAGTCCTCATTGCTATCAGATACGACTTAATAGAAACATATTTCAATCAGGTGTACAAAACCGCAGGGATACAGTCATCTCTGTTAGGTTGATGCAAACAGCTGTCCGCATGGGATAAATTTAATGACCTACTCCAGATGCTTTTGAAAACCAGCTCCCGAAATCCAGCAACCCGGCACCCCTCCTCCTGCCAGATCCAAGCTCCCGGCTTCCAAACTGAGCTTTTCATCTTTGAACAGTGCTTAATGCTAGCTGATCCTGTAACTCCACAGACAAATCAAGAGACATGGCCCAGGACCAAAATATTTTTTCCCCCAAGAGAAGTCTAGACACGTCACAGCAATTTTTATTCTGCTGGCTGTTTCTTTTAACACTGATTAATCCACCTAGGCTGCATTTTGAAGCATCACCAGAGGCAATTTACCTAAGCGATTTTGTGTGTATGGTTTCTCTCCATTTTTCCAATGTCTTTGTATGACAGAAATCACTCTGATTCTTTATCTTAACCAGACAATGTGGCACCACACAGCTGCTACTCTGCCAGAGTCACCATTTTTCCAGAAATACAGAACAAAGGTCCTAATGTTTTGTGGTTGTTAAAGGTGGTCTTGCAATTTCCCGTAGGAGTCGAGTCGGTTTGCTCCTATGCCCTTGACAGAATCCTGGCTCTGGTAATTGCTCTGCCTTTGCCAAGTACCCTCTGCTTTCAGCTTCACACAGGTTTTATGCTGATTCCATCGAAGCCCTCGGGTAGTTTTGGCACTTTATTACTTAGGTCAGTGAAATTGCTTTTCCAAACGACTAAGTGCCACTTCTAGTGGTGAACGTGACTGACAGCAACTTCAACACCATCCAAAGATACGGAGCCTTTAAGACAAGTAACGTTGAAAAGCGCTGAAAGTCCAGGGCGGTTAACTCAATACAAAGTTATCATCATGGATGTCGGAGTTTGCCCAGGTTGGTTTACATCTCTCTTCTTGTGAGGAGCGACAGGAATTTGTCAGAGGCCCCGTGCGGTGCGGCTGGACTTGACATCAGGTGTAACGTGTGGGGAAGGGTCCCCATGTGCTGCAGCGCAACTGCAACCTCTATTGCACCCCTGCATGCAAAGCCACCTGCTCCCACCTTTGATCTTGATTCTCCTGCAAAATGGTGAAGGAGGCAGCTTAGGCCCTGTTCTTCCTGAGGTAAGTTTTCTGCCTGGGAAATGACCTACTGAGGCTCATTCGTGGCTTCATAAACCACAGCAATGGTATGTGCGGTCAGATGCAAGATCAAACCTTATCCTATGCTGTTATTTTTGTGGCTCCCCCTCAATGCTAATTTCTAGAATAGACATAGCTCAAACTAAAATCATAACCACATATTTTTTGCTGCATGCAGATTGGAAGAATAAACTGTTTACTTAGCATTTTAGACAGCATTGCTCCTAAATGTCTCTACCTACATTGATGAAGCCTTCTGAACAAGATTCTCAAGCTACAAAAACCATCATCTTCGCTATAAGCCCACATCTCAGGAGGCTCTGGATCCAGAATGTGTGGTAAATGCCAAATAGAATGATTTATGTTAGGTACAGGAAATAACCGGCCTTAATGGACTGGACTGTGTCATCCGTATCTAGTTCATCCTATCGTTTGAGAATTATCCAGTGACAAAGTACTGCTGCTATGAAAATACCAAGAGAAAAAACAAAGGTCCTTCGTACGTGAGGTGCATTTGCTATTGCAATGGCAGCACGGGAAACCGGGCCCTGAACAGCAACTGTTATTAATTTCTGTAGTACACTACATCGGAAATGCTCATGGCTCTTTGATTGAGATACAAGCTGTTCATTTTAGAATAAACTGAGAGGTATTTGCATCATTATGCTCACTTTCCTTTCCCATCCCACAAGGGAACAAAGTCATTTTCTGGCTTTTCAAAAAATCCTCTCATCTTGGGCACCTTCTTCAAGGCACGACAGACACTGATTTCACGAGCAGTTGCAAACACGCAGCTGCCTAGGAAAATCGGGTGCCAAATCTCACCCTGCGGACCGTGCGCTTGAAAAATATGCAACTAGGTGATTTGGTTGGATTGCCTTGAGAAGGGGCCAGACAACAGACTACTCAGTCATGTGCTCTCCCTTCAGCTGAGCACAGCAGAGAGTGAAAAATCTTACTAAAGAATTCGGTCTACTTACAGCTCTTTACCAATGGCAGACAAAAATGCATCTTTCTGTGAATGGTGTGTCTTTAAATGTACAAACGTCATTTGTTTACAGTGAAATTAATAACGGGAAGTCAGAGCGGCGACACCGTTCAGCAGCAGCCTCCTGCAGTCAGTACTTGAAGTTTGATGAAGAAAAACTGAGAGGGAAACAAAATCCCACTCTGCTCCAGAGTAATCACAAATGCCAATTAGAAAAGGAAGGCTGCCAAGGCTTTGGGAGCACAGCTCCGATCTGTGAGCTCCAGTCACATCAGCCATGTCTGCGTTGCTTGAATTTTCACGTCCTAGGAGAAAGGCACCTCGATACGTTACCGAATTCACATGCGTGAATGCAGGGCCTTGTCTCTGTGCATTTGCCTCAGATCCTCCCTGGAGAGATGTCTAACACGGTGATAGCTTATCAAAACCTCTCACTATGTGATTTCAGAGTTTTTGCAGACTAAATTGTGTTCAGGTAGGGCAGGCAAGGGGATAAGACAAAACAAGATGTATCTGTTAGCTCAGGTTATGTGTTTTCTGACTGCTAAACACTGTCTTGGGACTGACCGCAGGTGGCACCGACCAGTTCGACGCAGGCTGCGTGGTAGTGTGCGTTCTCGCACGGGGCAGGCTGACGTCTCGGAAACCCGTCAGGTTTGCTACCGTCGTTTAGAAGCAGCTTTGTTACCTGGGGAAGCAGCAAGGTGCTCGCAAAGGCATTTCAAGTACAGAAGACTAATTGAGATTTTATCCAAGATTGCAACGCATTCAACAAACTTCACAAAGCGATTTATAAAGTACAAACTGCAGCCTGTATACACGCAGATTCAAGGTCACCTACGCATTATTTTTTTCACGCATGGAAAGCACGTGGGTACTTTCGCCCCGAACAAGCTGTCATTTTAGTTGAGGGGACAACGAAACCCAAAAGAGAAAGCGAGAAGCCAGCACACACCTCTTCCCTTTGCGATCATCTGATCTGCATCGCTCCGTGCGTAATGGGAGCCGTTAGAGGCTCCCAGCCGCTTACTGTTGTTCTTCCGCTCCAGCGCAAAGTCAGCCGGCTCACTTTAGACAGCCTTCACCAGTGTTCTCAGCTAAAATATTTTCCTCGCACGGCAGCAGATGAGGGTCGCTCACGGAACAGGCTCCTTCCCTTCTGCTGGCCCTGCTGTGGGGTGGGCAACCCCCAACAGAGCTGCGGTACCACACCAGCTGAGGTTGGTAGCACCTCATACCTCTGCGGCTGGAACTGCAGGGAACATCTGAACACAGGCTAAATTGTTATAGTAAGGGTCTCACGGTGCAGCAGCGGCTCCTGCGGCTAGGATGCCTTGTGAAAACGTGAAGGTAAGATGCAGACAGCATTAGAATACCGCAAGGCAGAATAACGTCAAATAAGGAAAGTTCTGGCAATCTGCACCCAAAGCAAAGGCATGGACGTTTTGTTTGAACGGGCTTAGCTGCTTGAGAAGGGAGGCTTACAGCCTGTGCCTTGGCTTGTTCTTCTTCTGCTAATACAAAACTATGCTGAACAGAACCTTGCTTCTTTTTTTATTTTTGAAATGATGAACTCCGCTTCATTCTTTAAGATGTACCTGAGCAGCAACTGAAGGTTCAATTTGTATTGATGTTGCGATTGTATCATTAAATAATGACCATTACAAGCTGGCTGGGGGTGGGCTGTTAAGTGGGTTAGAGGTGATTAATTACTAGGTCTTAGAGATATGTATATTTGATTCATTTTATCTTTGTACTGGTGAACTTGTGTTGAATAACTGGTGGCTAGAGAAGCAGCTTTGTTGCCATTTAATAAGAGAGAGAAGAAAAATGTACTATTTCTATGTGAGCACAGAAGTGTCTTTCATTCCCCATCACAAATTGCCATTCTCTCTAGTCAGCACTGTGTCTCTGCACTGAAGTCCGTATTCATCTGCCATGAAAGGAAGGACTAGAAGAAGGAGTTTGACCTGGAAGGTCAGGCAGTCCCACAGGGAGCACTCCCTCTCTGAGCTTTGCTGGGGTTATCCTGGTTAGCTGCAAATTCTTAATCGCGAACTACACATGCTGCTGCTTTTATTCTCGTTGCTTTCAGGTTTCGATAAAAATGCAAACACAGGACAACAAATTATTTCTTTGGGCTATATCAGATTTCTTCACGGGAACTTCTTGAGCCTTGCCTTTTTAAAGAAGTGAGAGCCACAACGCGAAAACAGGCAGACAGACAGACAGATCCTCTTCTTCCTTGTAACAGGCCAAGGCCGTCATCCAGACTGAAGGAGAAGTTGACAGAACAAATGGTAGTAGGCAGAAAGATAGGGCCTTATACTCGAGTTATCGGGATCAAGAGGTAGGACATCTGAGTTCAGTCAAGACCTGGTGGCGTTTTTCCCTAGGCTTCCAGAAGTAATTTTCAAATAACTTAAAATTGCCGTCTCTAAAATAGTGATAATATTCCCTTCCCTCTCCTTTTTGTAGGTCTTGTTTACTTGATTGAAAGTTGTTTCGCATGGGCACTGTTTCTTAATGTACTATTCCTAGATGTACTGTCCTACATGTACTGCTTCTAGCCCTCAAGGCCTTTGGGATCGCTTGGGGTGTCTCAGTTCTTTTGAAACACAAATAATACTCATAAAGAGAACCTGGGTAACTTGGGTAGAGTTAGGAAGAAAATAAAATAAATAAACAGAAAAGGAAGAAAAGGAAGACAAGGAAGGGAGAGCGAATGCTCTGGATATTTGTCCATGTCTCTGGCCACTGGTCCACAGGGTCACAGGGAAGAAACACAAGGAAAACTGCAAGAGAAAGAATGGAATGTAAGTCGAGAAAGAAGGTTGCGTTGAAAAAGAGACGGGGATGTGGATTTGACGGCCTGAGGTTAAGGAGGCCAGAACTGCGTACAGAGTGAAAAGAGGTTTAAAAGAAGAGCTTGGACAGAAAGGCAGCAAAGAGAAATATGAAGGTGAGAAAGGAAGTGGAAAAGAAGGAAGAATAAATGGGAAGACTAGGAAAGCTGTAAGACTTAGGATAAAATATTTGTGGAAAACAAATACAGTACAGTGAAAGGGAAAGGACAAAAGAGGTAAGAAAAACACATGGGGGGAAAATAAAGAGACTCCTAGCACTGCACTACCGTTGTTCCCAAGGCACATGCACACAGCAGACACAGGAGGCACAGAACGCCGCTGTGGTCCCCGATGAACTCTTTGATTCTGTAGGATGATCATTAAATACCTATACGCTAATTTGTGTGACTATTTCAGGTTAGAAACTACCTTATCTTTTCACTGAAATAACAAGTTTTTGCTGAAGTATTTTTCTTGGACAGTGGCCTAAGCAATGATGTTTTCTAAATAAAGAGAATATTTTAGCATGAAAAAGAAGCAATAGCAGAAGGAGTATAGCAAAACTGGAGCCGAAAGCGTGAGAGAAAGAAAGTGAAAGAAAAACCAGGTTTAAAACTACTGGTGACATCTTGGGTAATTTTATTGGCAGGATCATTCTGTCTCTGCAGCATTTCATTAGCCTGCCCTACCTCTTAGCTTTTCGGTGGTGTGTTCACCACGTTCACCTTGTTCCATTCTTCAACAATGATTACTGAACAGTATTATTATGATCAAGATAAATAAAGAAATCTGTCAATTTATCTTGTTTGTAACAATTCAGACGCTGACTCTGACCACCCACTGCACTGGAATAAAGAATTGCAATCAATGTAGTGTCAGAAATCACTCGCACCCTTCCTTCCAAAACCGAGCATGCTCCCCGTCGGTTTTAATCTGGTAAATGACATTAAAATGGTCATTTGGCAAATGTCCTACGAGGTTGCTTTGTTCAGACGACTGTTCTTCATTAGACTTGCATAAATGGCACTGAAAAGCCCCTTTGTCATCTGTTAGCTGCATTAAGAGTTTTTCTAGTTTTTTGCAGTATTTTATATTTAACAATACTTAACATCATCATGAGCCTTAGAAAAGATGTCCATATTATTTACCGCTAATTCAAACTGACTCTGGATGTTTACCAGCCCTCTGTGTTCAGCAATACGGCTGTAGGCGCAGGTTCTTTATCTGTGACTCGCTTCAGACAGGTAATTTAGATATTTAGAATCTTTAGATAGATAATGGGTTGATGATATTGCTCATTCATTCAGTAATGAGTAGGCCAGAGGATGTGCCTTGAATGAAATAAGACATTATTAGTAGTAAGGTTCTAAATTGCTACCAGTTAGGGACATTCTTAAAATGGCAAAGGTTGACGACTACAGTTTCAAGAGCCTTCCAACCTAAATTATTCTTTGGTTCTATGATAAAAGTGGTGATATTACATGGCAAAGACTCCTTGCTCGTTTCATCTGTTACACGATACGAGGATGTCTTCCTGAGGTCACAGGCGCAGAAAGGACAGAAGACTAAACCTGTCCTTAACTGCTCATGAAGTAAGTGACTCCTGGCAGCTTTTATTGTCCGTGATGACACCCGTCTTTACCTCCACAGCAATGATCTCCTAACTAGACTATAACAGGACAACAGATTCCAGACTTGGTTTAAATTGACTTCCAGATGTCTGTTATTTAAGCTATGACTTAAGACAGAACGCATTTGCTTTTTTGAAGAATAACTAATGGGAAACTCACATGGTGTAGTGCAAGGAACTTGCATCGAACTGTTCCTTCATTTGTTGTGCATTTTCAGAATTTGCTTGGCTTCTCAGGCAGGAATTTTAAGAAGAGAAAGGGAAGTCTCGCAGTTAAAACAGTCATGTGCTGAACTCGGGTTTTATCCTCATCATCTTTTCTGCTGAATTCCGATGCATTGCTTAGCAAGGGACTTCAAACCCAAGTGGGGTTTTCGGATGGGGTCATTAACAGTTTGTTCCTTGTTCCCAGGGTGCCCAGCATGAGCCTCTCTTTCCTGATCGGCAGGAGTGCGTGAAGCGCTCACAACTATAGCTGCAGTCAATCAGAGATGTGCTCTCCGCATGCAAAATGAGATCTACCGCTAAATACTCTGAACTTAATACTCTGATATAATACTTACATACTCTGAGCTTAAGTGCTACATATCTCAGATAGCTGCTTGGTGTTAGTGGCTACGTTTGACTTTTAACTCCTCTGTGGCTCAGTTTCTGGTCTACAAAAAAGAGGATAATGACAGGCTTCACCTCACCTGGGTTTTGAGAAGATAAATTCATTAATGTTTGCGAAGCACTTAGGTATCAGTCATGAACACCACAGAAAACTCCATGAGGAAATGAATAGTTGTGTATTCAGAGCAGGGTTTGACTGTAATGCAGTAAATCAGGACTAAGAGCACATACGGTAAGAAGAAAATCTAATATTAAAGAGTTGTTGATTAAGTACGCCCTGTCAATTCCAAACACTGAGTGAGACAACAGTTCTCTATAAATGAAAGCATGTAATCACGGGATTATGAGCTGTACCATGATGCATACACACCAGAGGCGAAACCGAATTGCAGGCACTCCCTTAATTCTCTTATTTCCTAATTGTCAATGCTTGCCCTTGAAACTTTGACAAAATTCCTCAAATTGTGCAGACAATAACTTCGTTTTGATGAACACAAATTAATGTATATACACATTCTTTCACAGATACACACAATCAGAGCTCACATCCTATCCACTAAATAAGCATAACGAAAGCAAAGCTCAAGGTCTCTCTTTTAAACGTTTCTGTCTCTTTGTGTTGTTTTCCCACTCCCTCCTTGCCCCTTTCCAGTGTCCGACCTAGTTCATAATTGTAAATTTGAAAGTTATGTCTAATGACTTGCTACCTGAGTGTAAATCTGGAAGGCTAAATATTTAAGGATATTAATAGACAAAAGACTGGCTTTGTCTTCTAAGTAACCAAATACTTTTCTCCAGATGCATTTTCATCCCAGCATTCTGAAATATGAACCTGGCAGTTTCCCATACTTCTCCCTGATGTATTCCATTCATTGATTTTTATGATAGGCTCAGGTTTATGTTTGCAAATGAAAAAGATTAGGTTTTTTAAGATGCTAATAACTTTTATTGCTGGACTCTCAAAGCACATTTGATGTAGGTAATAAAGCCATTTTAAAAATAAAGAGTCAGTCTTTATGTACAGAGTTAAAATGATAGCTGACATTCCATGAGCATTGAACGTAAGTTTACTTAGCCAGCAGCTCATTTCACTGGAAATGTGAATCCTCTCACGATGCTGTGCAGCCGATTTACAGAAGAAACAGTCCCTGAGACTAGGCACATCCAGGAGACACAGATCCAGGGGTAAACATTTCAGTGTTGGTTTAATTTTGAGACTGATACAGTGGAAGTGATGTAAAATAAATGCCAAGGTGTGACGAGTTCATCAGAAAGAATATAATTAGAGAGTACTGATTATGTAAACAACATACTATCCTTCTGTACCTCCTGTACAGAAAGATTAATTCCAGAGAATTAATTTTGAACAAATGCTTCTCTCTGTTACTGATTTTTCCTGACATTTATCGCCAAGGGATATGTTGCTGAAATTTAATTTTCTACTAGACACGTGCCCAGCCTTACTTTTTGACATGGAGGATTGCCCTTGCATTCAGACAGGTAACATTCACATTTGTTTCTGGTTTGGGGCCTGCTCCACAAAAAATGTGTACATGAACCTCAGCTAAGGAAAGCTAATTAGAAGCAGTCCAGTCACCTGTTTTAGAGAAGATGTAGTGAATGGCTTACCTCCAGGAAGCACAGATTTAAGTGAAGTATTCCTTTTTATTTTCCAGTATTGATATTCAGGGCACAAGTGGAAAAAAAGAAGAGCTTAGATGCTTAGATGTTGGACAATAACTCATTTGGAAGGGCAAGAAATAATTCAGAGGTGGATGTGAATTGCAAGGAAGAGTGATGGTGTTACTGGATGTACCATAGCTCTGTACCTGCAGAAATAACAGGACTTGATCTATGATAACTCATGTAGAGGGATGCGAGATGATGAAGAACCAGCAAAGGCGTCCCTGAGAGAATAACGATATCTTACCCCATGGTCCACACCGCCTTGCCCAGCAGGTGTGTTTGGATTGATGAGAGCTCCGTCTTAGGCAGTCAGTAGTAATTTAGTATGGTAGGCCATGCACAAACGACTTTTTTGTTACTGCCGACAGCTTCATTACCGCAGGCCCATCCTTCACTTACTGCAGACCTTCTTCCATCAAGCTGGAGATGAATGAGGGAATGACCCAGACTCTGTATGTCTGCAATATTATTCTCTCCATTATTGTTCCCTGGCCTGTTTTTGTTTGTAAATTCTACAATTGTACCTTTAAATTGTACAACAAAGATCCAGAAACACCTTTAATGACTTTCACCTGCATGTACGTCCATACTTACTGTACTTACTCCAAAAGATAAACTAGCAGAAACGGGAAGAGGGGCTTTAACGTAGCCTGGACGTGCAGTCTCTTCTGACGTCTTATAAGAAATGATTTCCAGGGCATGCTTGGTCACCACGCAGGCATTTTCTTGCTGGCAAGGTATGAGCCAACTTTATCTAAAACTGAGTTTCCAACCACTTTTCCAATATCTTTTCAATAGAATTAATAGGTTTCTGTAAAGCAATAAATACATCCAGACACTAGGCATCCTCCTTAATCCTCTGTGTGGGTGCTATTTGCCATCAGATGGAGCAAGGCTGTAGTCAGCTCTGGGAATTCCTCTTTCTCACAGCAAGCGACTCAAAGAAAAAGGGAATTCGTGTCTTCCGTGAAAGAGAAAGTAGCACAAAGGAAGCAAGGGGGTTGCTCAGATGCTCTGTGCATCGCAAGGACTGCAGGAACACAGCACGATGAAGGAAGGAATATACAAGCCAAGGCTACACAGAACCAAACGCAAGAAATCAGAAGAAATGAAAGTTTAAAGGATCTTAGACTGGAACTCCTTCCAGATTACAGCCTTCACATGCGTAAGGGCAGCTGTATTTGTTCCTGCTGGTGAAAGAGGTCTGACTGATGCTGCAGGCCTGACTGAATGGTTTGCGTGCTTCTCTAAGCTCTGTAAGGTCACTGTTTGTCACAGCATTTGCCTCTGGTTGTGATCATCCCACTCAGAAGATCTGTCAATGCCGATGCAACAACTGAGATCCTTCCTGGGGTCATTTCTAAGTCACTTGTTAAATTATTCATTCAGCTACACAGAAAACACCCAGATACTGTACATAAAAACACTAAACTCCATAATAATAATGAAGAATGTATATAAAGTTATACATAAATGTTCTATCTTAGCTTTGGAAGGTATTTGAATTTATTATACTTAGGCTGTGTACCAGATGAAAATGTAAACTGTTTATTGATTACAGTCCCTCTGACTGTATGGCACTAACCGAACTTTTAAAGTTGTCTCTACTGCAGACTTGGCATTGCATCATGCAAGGTCAGTACTTCTGCATATGGACGATGCTACGTGCAGTTGTCACACACTAAGTTCATTCTTACAAGAAGAATCCCTGTGTGCGGCTGTAAAACCACATGGTAGGGACTCCCTGCCTACTCAGCTATCTATCTGACCAGATATGCGCTGATTGTGTTATGAAGAAAGGCTGTCCATCCGGTGCAGGCAGGATAAATGTGTGGCTCATGTAGAATTGGTAACTGTGGACTATTACCGTACTTCAATAGCAACTCAGGAAATACAGAATAAAGAGAAGACCTTCCTACTCTGTCCCAAAGACCGGCAGTGTGACTACCAGGTCAAAGGCAAGAGACTGGACACACATAAATGAGGTCAATGCAAAGAAATCACTGGCGTACTAGCTCGGTATCAAGTCATCACACATTAACGGCCTAACGATTATAAAGAGTTATAAACATATTGGCAAACAATAGCTTTGAAGAAATACTTGTACGGATGTAATTAAGTAGCTTTGCAAATGTTCATGCAAGGGTTCCTGAGTCTGTGCTCTCTCTGTGCCGCGTCTCTTAGGAAACAACATATAAACACGCTGTAACAAGAGGATCTAGCAAAAAGGGGGGGCTTTATTTCATAATTTATTTATTTTTAAAACTACACGTTTTATAAAAAACCCCACTTAAGTACATCGTGCATGATGACTTCTCTGCCGGGTGCAGAAGCGGCAAACCTCATGAGCCATCCGGACAATTCCCTAGAGAATGCTGTTGTGCAGCTGTTGGTGAATGTTCGTATGGTAACAGCAGCACTGGTAGAAGTAACAGTGGGGTGATGTGGACAAACTGCAGCTATGAATGAGACAGTTGGCGTAACATTCGTTTGAGGTACTTGGTGGAAGGGTAATAATTAATGGCACACTAGAGAATCAAGGGGCAAAGTAGAGCCTGGTGCTGTATACTGAGGAAAGCGTCGGGACAAAAAGTGTGTATCGGTGGTGTATGTGATTAATAGAAATTAACTTTAAAAATTAAAATCTGTAAATTTGCATCACAGAAATTCTTCGCATTAAAATTTCATGATTTAATGCTGAGAATATTGTGCGACGTCTTGACCACATAATCAGGAGGGGGATGAGGACTGCATAATACTGTGAGTGATGAGAGAGCCTGTAAGGGCTGAAAACACAGCTGTAGTGAGACCTCCCCTCTCCCCATGGATGTCAGCTATGTGCCGACGTAGGGCACGATCCAAAAATTACATTCTTAGAAATCACTGATGAGTGTTCCTTGAAGCAACTGTCTTCAAAAGGAAGAACAGTAACCACACGGATGCAAATTCAGCAATCTTTTGGAAGTGGAAAAAATCACTACAGTAAAATTTAACTTCAAAATGGGAACTATGTGGTAACCAGGAAACTATTTTAAAGGACAAAGGGGAGTCATCAAAAGGGTAGAATGCCTTCAGGAGTAAGACACCATATTGCAGCCTCAAAGTAAATGCTTATCCCTATCGAAAAACAGTCTAAATGAACAAAAAGGAGGAGTGTGGTTAAAGAACAGAGAGAAAGAGGGAATTATAAATCATAAAATGACATCCTTCAAAACCCAAAATTGTGTATCCAAAGATGAAAAACAGAAAATGCATACAAATTCTGACATGTGACATGTAAAAACATATCAAGCTATGTCGAAACTGATTCTGAGAAGCAACTTGATAAAGACATGGAAATTATTAATGAAGTCTCTCTAAAACACATGCAAGCCAAACATCCTTCCCAAGTCTGTAGGGCTGGCAGATGGCTGAGCTGTGGAAGAAGCACTAGAGGATGCTGTGGCCATAGCAGAAAGGCTAGAAGAACAGCTTACGTGAGCGCGAACCACAGGGGAGCTCAGAGAGGTGGCTGCACCGAAGCCTTTACTTACAGAGGATGAGTCTGAAGAACTGTCTCAAAATGAAGTGTCAGCAGAAGAGGTTTTGGAACAGATCAATAAAATGTATAATAACAAACTTTGTAAAAACCAGACGGTATTAACTCACGAATTCTCAAAGTTGCTGCTAAGCTACTAACCGCTCTGGGCGAACCGTTGAATAAATGAGTCCTTATACCAGAGAATGAGCAGGTGGCAAGCCTAGCGTCCGTTTTTAAAAGGACCCCGTGGGGCGCGCGCGGGTGGGCAAGAAGCAGGCTGTGAAATCTAGAAACAAGTAAGTCTGATTTTCTTATCAAGCAAATTGGCTGAAGCTGTGATAAAGAATAAAAACAACAGACATGGATAAATGTGACATTCTCGGGAAGAGTCAGCAAAGCTTTTCTTCAAAAAACCAGTAATCTGTGCTTCACAAACCCATCTGAGATCTTCGGGCATGTGTCATCCTCTTGATACAGTGCATTTTGTTTTCCAAAAAGGTTTTGATGATGTTCTTGTCCAAAAGTCTGTTGGTCTTAAAAGAACATAGTCTCATAAATTATAAGAGAGATTGGGAGAGTATGTGAAAAACATAAGATCACAAATGACTTGAAGAAGGTGAATAGGCCATGATTATGCACTGATTTTTACAACGTAAGGAACAGAGATTCTCGAGTGAAATAGCCTAACAAGCTTGAAATCAAGGAAAGCAATTGTTTACTCAGTGTGTAATTAGACTGTTGAATTCACCGTCACAGAATGAAAAGACCGAAATCATTGCAGGGTTTAAAAAGTGGCTGGAAAAACTGATAGAGGGTAGGCACGCCCTGAGCTATTAATGTAAAATGTGGACTTGACGACTGAGTTAATCTTTGGTCTACAGACCGTGGCCTGGGAAGGTACACCCTTGCCTCCTTTTCGTGTTCTTTCTGTGCGCATCTTCTTGTCGGTGTCAGAGGGATACTGCCAACTGCTGCTATTCTCATGTTCCCCTATTTTAAAATGTCAATATGGAAAACAAGCTTTATAAGGTGCACTTTATGTCGTAACACTAAATATTGTACGGCTAAAAAGAGTAGAGAAAGTGATGGAAATGTTATGCAGAGAAACTACCACTAATATTTGCTTTAACTTTTATTAAAGCTTGAGCAAAATGTTAATTCAAACCAGCTGGAGAACTGACAGAAGCAGATGTAGCATCAGTATGTCCAAAGGCACGTGGGGAAGATGGGTCTGAAAGGACAGTCTTGCAACTAGGCTATTAGATTGGATTCGAACTCTTACCAAAATCCTGCCTGATGCATTGCAAAGATTCTTCAAGCTTCTCTGTCTCCCGTCTGTAAAATTGGATGACCTCCCACCGTAACACCTGAATTCCAGGGTGGCGTAAGCATAAGTACTTCATGTTTCAAGGCACCCAGAAAATGTGTTTGAGAAGGCTCCTAGCAAGCTGCAGTGCCATTAATCTTTGCAATTTGTTTACAAGCCTTCAGCCAGTTTTCAGTCCATGCAACAAAGGCTTACACCCAAGCCTATCTATCTGAATTAATTCTTGTAAGACCTTGTGAGGCATTAAATCAATATAGTGTTTGCTGTTTAACCTACCCATTGAAGAATATTTTACATTAATATAGCTCTTCTCGCGCTGAATGTTCCTGAAGCACTTTGCAAACTATGTTAATACAACTGCAGCACTAAAACGCTGCACTAGCAGAAAGGGTGTAGAGAGGGGAAAATTACAGCCAAGGGCAACAGGGCAAACTATTTCTGTTCTAAGAAACTGTTTCGAAACCTTTAGTGCGCACTGACTGCAGTTTGTAGGGAGGAATCCTAGAATAGTCTGTTACTGATAACAGTGCTGCCAAAGCAAGAGAGAAAGTGAAATATCACAGGGCACTCGGGAATCACGTGCCTCTCCGGGACTCCCGCCGACCCCCGTGGTATCACGTGCTCGTCCGCGCTCTTTTCATCTGCACTTTTGGATGCGATGAGGGTTATGCCGTTCTGAAACTCCTGGAGCCACATCACCCCCAAATTTTTGTTTTGTGGAGGATTCGATTTCCTTCAGCATCTCTGCCTTGCTGCAGAGCTTTGGGGTACGGTTCAGCTTTGATTTTAAAAGGGGCTAGTGCTTCTGCCGAGTAGGTGCTGGGAGGTGTGAGTTGCACCTGTCATCAGGATCAGTGCCTCGCTGCAAGTGCAAGGGTGTGACAACAAGATCTGGGGTTGCTCCAACGCACCACTGGCTTGCTCCTTCCATGCTGCTCTAACCTGTTTGGGTACTACAGGCAAGGCTCTACCATTTGGTTTCCTGTCTCCCATAACATGTTACTACCAGCAGCTGTCTTCTGCTCTGCATCTTCCCCTCAAAGGGTCTTGGACCGAACCGCAGTGTTTATCTCCTCTTTGAGATGTTCATAGTCAGGCGCCTGGAAGGAATGAAGGAGCTGGAGATAGACCAGGGTACAGGAGTGGGGAAGGGTAGACTTGACATGCACCTCGTCTCTGCTGAGCGTCTCATCTCTGCTGAGAAGAGATTAGCAACAGAGTGAAAGTCACCATTTCAAACCCTCCTAGGCAAGCAGAGAAGATCCAGGTTCTCAGGGGCACACTGACGGAGTCTTCCCCGGTGCAGCCCAGGCTCCAGGGTTATGCAGAGAGCGGAGCCCCAAGAGCCTACCCATCACGAAAGGTAACTGCTGCATTGTACATCCACGGTTTCCATTGCAAAGTGCCACCATGATGGTGACTGTAAGTGAGAAGAGCAGGAACGAAGGCTGTTTCAGAATCGGAGTTCTTGCCTCAGACTTTGCTTCCCTGCTGCTGTTGAGTAGATGGCACTCGTTGACCCTGAAGTGAGACAAATGCTGTGTAGTATCCCTGAACTTTCTAAGTGTGCCAGTGTTACTAACTGTACGGTGTTCCTTGATGGCCCTGTTACTGAGACCGCAGTGGCTACTTAAATTTCACGTGCCAGTTTTCTTCTCTGTGTCATTTCCTCCTACTGGGAAAATTCTTTCTCTGCCTTTGACACTGGATTTACACAGCTGACCGGTGGAGGAGGAATGCTCCTGACCTTGCTCTCTTCCTCCATTCCTTCCAGAGTCACTTGCAAAATTTCTTCTGGTGCCAGAGAAGCCAAAAATCTGAGCCTGATTTTACCTCACGACAAAGAGAAATTTCCTTAGGCCTTGAACTCCAGGCTGGCTACGCATGGGCCTTTTTTTCAAAGCTTTAAAACAGATGTAAAAGCTCGGTTATGAACATGCGATGCCAACCCATTCTTCATGGGTTGTTTGTTGGAATTTGGCTGGCAGGAATAAGCAAGCTGAGCTTTTTAGGATTTCTTTTTTTTATATATATAATTAGAATAGGTTTTTATTAAGATCAAGTTTGAATCAGTTTCTCAACAATAAATCTGACAGCACATGAAGTCCTGAGTATTGCAAAGCAAGCAGAAGCAAGATGTGAATTATAAGTAGGAACGTCCCACTTTTCTGGCCCTCAACAAATCTCACCACTAACCTTTGCTGCCCATATAAAACCAGCCAACTCGTGAGCTTTACTTTGACAACAGGAAAAAAGAAAAACGGCTGTAATGATTCACATGGATAGTTATCATTAGCTCCTAAGAGAATCAGGATGTAGCACGTAAGTTAGCAAAAGCTGCTTTTCCACGCTGAATTCATTTCGCTATTGCCAAAATTTGACAGTGGTAATAAATTCCACGAGGTGCAGATCACCTTTTTGTTCTGCACTTACAATGTCCAGCACAACGAGGTCCTGATCCACACCAGAAAGTCCTTGATCCTACCGAACTATAAATAAAATAATTATAAACCATTGCCTTTCCTTTTTCAGCTCCTTTGATCCAAGCGTAATGAGCACGCTGTTCTGAATTCATTCTCACAGTGCCCCGGTGAGAGCTACAGAAAATGCACTGCTTTTTACTGAAATTTTTATTGGAATTTACTGGTTTGGGTTTCAGCTTTTGCTGTCCCTTTTTAATGAAAATGCATTCCCTCTACTTTCTCTTTCTACGAAGAATATGAAGCAGCGGGAGGAGAAGTGGCATGCGTAGAAAGAGAGGGAAAAAATGAGAAAGGACTCAGCAGAGCTCCTGCTGAGACCAGCACTGGAAAACCAGCCGTGGTCGTGGTACCTTCGAGCTATGCTTTGCCTGAGTCACTTTAGTACCGGGCTGCCCATCTCGCGCAGGCAGGGTGACTGTGTAGCCCAGCAGCAGCTGCAAGAACACGGGTGGAGATGAGCTCTGTGCTAGTCACGAATTAGCATCTTAATCCGTGTGCACATTGCGACCAGACCCAGATGGCAGTGAGCAGAGGTGCCTCTGTGCAGACGAACCGTTGTTGCTTGTAAACGTCCTCTCTTTAAATCAACCTGTTAACCTGTTTCATGAGGTATTTTACATATATACGGATCTCAGCAGCTACCGCCTAATCTGCAGGGTTCGGGAGACCCTTCAGGTTCGTGGACCCTCCAGATTTCCGGGTCTAGGGACGTGTTCTGGCCCTATGCAGACTCCATATGACACCTGGGGTGCACTTTATTCTTTTCTGTTGCCTTCCTACCCTGGGAAGGAAGCCCAGCCACAGAGGTCTCTCTGTTCCACTCCCTGAACTGGATGATAAAGCCTTTGCACAAATATATCTACGTAGGTACACGCACGCTTCTGTTTTTCTTATTACACAGAAAGCTCATAACTAGGGCATAAAACACAGGTAATGTTTAGATCGAATGTGAAACGATTCCACATAAAATTAAAAGCAAATAACTTTTTCCCGCAGTTTAGCTTAAAAGGAAATTAACTTAATTGAATATGGACAGCTCTATTTTGTAAAAATATTAGAGTGAAAGGTAATTTGTTTTTCGAAAATATTTTAGTAGACCATTTCAATTTCAATGAGATTACTTACCAGAAAATTAAATACATTTTCTGTTAAATGTAATAATGAATTTCATTGTCTGCATTGCTTGGGCAGAACTATGATATAATTGTGTTTAATACAATTAAACACAGTCTCTATTAAAAGTAATAAGGCAGTCTATTGTCTACATTACTCAGGCAGAACTACAATACGATTAAGGTCTTGTATCTATGTCACTCAAAATATATGTGCCTTATTACATCCTCATTCCGCACATTACATCCTCAGAGCTCTCCAGGCTCGTACGACTTGTTTGTCCTCATGCTAGCCGACCCGAGGTGTTACCAGCCGGTCACAGACCTGCACAAAGTAAATTCACTGCTTTTATCCCAGTTATTAGCGGGCTCCAATCGGCAAGCTTTCCAGAGCTCCCATCCCAAAGCTTTTCCCCTAAGTTTTTACCATCTCCCATGCCATTTAGCTAGAGATATTAACGCTTAAATATCTTCTAAGGTCCTCAAACAATCCTCAAAAGCTCCAAAGGTCCCCCAGGAAAAACTACTGTATGCGCTGGTTTTAAAAAATTTTCTCTTTTATAACTGTAACCGTAATTCCTAATGCCTGATAACAGAACCTGGGTATTCCATTGACTGCAATTAACTCACTCACGCTTCTTGAGAAAGCAGTTTTCTAAAACTAAGTTCTGACTTGCAGCCATCATTTCTCTCGTGTTTCAGAGCTGGCTCTGTCCCAGCTCACCGCTGCGCGCACTCTCAGGGCTCACGGATGCTCCTGTTGTATTCACTTCGATAACAAACCTCAGCCCAGACCTGTAACTTCCACTGCTATCCTAATACTTTAACCTTCCAAAGTATTATTAACCTCACCTAAAAATCCTCCGTTTCCCCTCTCCTAGGGCTCCAAAGGATCTCAGGTTAATCTTAGGACGGTGCAACTAGTTCTCAGCATGAATCAACAATGTGGGTGTACACCTAACCCCTAATTCCCGCGACCAGCAGCAGCGCAAACCCAGCTGTCCAAACGCAAGGCATTCAGTACCTTTTGCACAGCTCAGTTTTAGCAGCTCCCTGCGCTAAACAGTTTTACAGGAATTCGAAAAAGACACAGCAGGAAATCAATATTTAAAGGCATACACCATTTCCAATTGGCTAAATAGTTTTAAGCGGTAATTTCATATCCAATAGGAAACAAAAAGAATAAAAAATTCAAAGCCTTTTGCGCTAGACCTTAACGTGTCCTGTGCATCGTAAAAGCAGAATTATTTTATGACTGACTACTCACAAGGAGACCGAGACCAAATCACCGAACAATTTCTACTTCTACTGATCACAGGACCTTCATGCTTGAACTTCACAATGTGGCGTTTAAGTTTCTGTGTTTTGTTTGGTTGTTTTCCTTAAAATTTGATTCAGCCTTTTGTCTTTGAATGGAGCAAAACCCACAGCTGATTTGCTTGCAGAACACATCCTGGTTTTGGGACATCTACAGGCATTGCCAGGAGAAATTAATCTGATGACCTTTGTCCTATGAGACTGTAGCTGCAAGTCAAGCTCTCCGAAACCTAAAGTAAATCGGAGAATCTTTGAAAGGACAAAGTTATAAAAATCAGGGTTATAAACAAAAAAGAGCCCCCCCCCAACGTTCTCTGTCATAGGCAACGCAGCCTAAATCATCACAGCAGTCTTTGCAGTAACACGGAAGGAATGATTGCGGTGAGGCAAACAGCGAGAAGGCTTTGCCTCTCTTTACGGTAGGTTTTTATCTAGCCGCGTTGCTACATCATCTGAGCGCACAACAGTTGAAATTTATTTATTCACCCAGTGCTGCTGAAAACAGAAGCTTGATCTATGAGGAAGCCCCGTGAACTGCAGGCAGTCACAGCGAAAACGCAGGCAGTTGAAGACCTAGGCGAGCGCAGTAACTTCTGAATAATTCTTTCTTTCTCAGGAATAATCACAGTTGCCTCAGATCACGCCATCACGTCAAAGCAGCGGCACCGTGGCTAATCCTACACGTTCCACCCCGTTTTCTCAGAAACCTTCCGATAACCAGCACACAGCCTGCATGCTGAGGCCCAGTAAGGATGATTTAGCTGACATCAGCAGAATTTTGACACTCGCATCACCGGAGTTCACTGTCACAATGCGTAACAACGGAGCAACCTATGTGAGCTTGGCTTCCTAACGCTAGCTGTCCAGATCCTCTGAAATTAAAGTTCTATCCAGCCATCTATTCCCACGATCCCCTCTCAAACCATCATACTGGAGTAGCAAAGTAGCTTCCGTTTTAACATACCGCATTGCCACAAACATTTTACTGGAATATTCTCCTCTGAGACTGAAATTCTTCATGCGTACGCATCAGCCCAGGACTGTTCACGAGAGGATTTTAGGAAATGTTTGCTTGTACGCAGGCCACGCTGGCAGACGAGAGGGGATGAGTGTAGGTGCATATCTGACATTTGTTATCATTACTTTATATTTGCTATTTATTATTCATTCACTCATTAAAAAAGTTGCAGCAACTCACTCAGAAACAGGGAACGTTCCAGGTAATTTAGATGGCGAAATCCACCGCAAACACACACAGCGAATTCTTGCAGGGCTCGGTTCTTGGGCTGCAGTTTGTTTCCCAGGCCTTTTGCTGAACAGTCGCTACTAGTGGAGCCGTTCCCAGATACCATGTGCTTGCTCTGAAACAGCCGTGAGCAAAGCACAGAAAGAACACGCTGAATTATTCGCTACGAACACGCTCCCAGCTGGCTTTGCTGGGGAAACGCGCTGCAGCTTCAGAGTGTGCTTTTAGCAAGACTCTGGTTGCAGCAACAGCCCCCTACACAGATTCAGCTGCCCACTCCGACGGAGGGAGGGCCAGACTCACAAGCTGCTGGGACAATTTCCCTGAAAGATAAATACTTCTGCTTCAGGCATAAGAGTAAATTGGGTCAAGTTTTTCTGTTTGCTTGTGGTTTGGGGGTTTTTTTCCTCTTTTTCCAGTTATACCACGTTACAAAGTGTTTAAATTTGGGATCTTTCTGCGATGTTTTGTCCCACTGCGTGTGGTTCTTCAGGACTTCCTCTGGTTAAAACACAGCTGTTGAAAAAAGTTTTTCTCTAAATAGGCAGGAACAAATGTGGGGTCTTAATGAAACAGGCCTAGTGAGTGATGGAAAGCGAACACTGAATTAGCCGCAGGGCCCAGATTCTGTGTTACAACCTCCTTTCAGCTTGGTTCAGGTGTAAGGCGTAGCAGGAATGAAGCAGAGAAGGCTTAAATCTTTCGCAGCCCCTGTTCGGATCAGACAGATAGCAGTCCTAAGGGAGAACATCTGTGCATCGTCACTGTCCGCTTCTGATTTGTTTCTCCTCGAGGGGCTTAGAGCTGCTGGGAATAACCCGAACGCAGAGTATCCCCATGCGTTAGCCGAGCTTTTGGGGAGTGTTTCGGCTGCTCCAGGTCAGGCCAGATTGCTCATAGTTCAATCAGCAACCATAGAGAGGAATTTCTGGCAAGTCCGTTATATCAAGTTTTACCTGCTAGCAAAATAAAAAGCTTCAATTTGGTCTTAGGAGTCTTGGAGCAGACCTCACCTTGAGTTTCGGTTTACCCATCTCTTTCCTGATACATACTGGTAGAGATTTCGGAAGCGCAAGGAAATGGCAGACAGAGAAACAGCTGGTGCAGAAAATTAAAGAGGCTTAGCAAGCAATAGAATAAACTCACGGAAGAAAAATCCATCAAGGATAATTGAAAACAAAGATGCCATCCCTATCTCCGAAAGTTTCTGAGCTGCAAGCCCCTGGATACTGCTACCGTATGTCTGTACACATTACGGTGCAATCGCCGTGCTCTTATATTCTGCCCCCGGCACACACCTAGGCCACTGCTGGAGATAAGACACTGGGATGGCTGGACTTCTGTTGGGACTCATTATGGACATTGTTATTTTGGTGTGACAAAATCTCAATTTTCAACGACATTGCTGTCGACATCATTGCTATAGAAACCAACTCTACTGCAATTCACTGCCTACACTTTTAAAATACATTAGAGATGATGCATTTGCATCAAATCTCATGGAAATCAACCAACACCTTTTGTATCTTTCTACGCTTCTGTGTAATGATCCAGCAATGAGAAACTGTCAAGTTTGACTAGTGGCTGGCATAACACACAGAAACGTTATACAAGCTCCATACTGATGAAGCTCTGGTATCTGCATAGGGCCGTCAGAGGAAACAATTTGGTTTTTACGGTGTAAGACATAAGAGACGAAAGCTCAGGCGCTGTCCAGCCCAGAGCCTGCTTCTTCCCCTCAGGAGCAGCTCGGAACAGGCAGAACACAAGTTCTCCAGAAGCAGCTGCTGTTATGGTCATGGTAACTGTGAGATTGCTCACCTCAGTACTTGGAAGAAGTTCACATCTAACAATACCAGCTGCCTCCACAGCTCCTTTGGACTCACTGCTTCTGATGGGATTACAGCAGGGATTGATTTGTTCCGTAGAGTTTATGCTGAAGGTACCACTACCTCAAATACTTATTCCAGACGTTCCTTCAAATCTCTCTGTGCCTGCTGACAGCTGTCTCGGTGCTCAGGGTCAGTGCCTTTGTGCCTTGTAGGTCCTGAAGGACACACTTCAAGGTACTGACCTTCTTTTCCCAGTGAGGTTGCTGTGGTGTCCATACATCGTCCCATGCACGTGAAAAACCAGACACTGCCTCTTTTCTCCCTAGCTGATTAATGGTGAGGACACGTTATCAGAGCTAATAGGAGTCAAATGAAGAAAACTAGTCAAGTGAAACCCTGTAAATTGGTTCCTGTGCTTTCTCCATCTCTTCTAATACCTAATGCCAGGGATTTTCATTCTTGTCCAGCCAGGGCTAAAAGGGAAAGGATTAGAAAGTAAACAACCCCCACATGTGCAATAGGGGAGCAGTCAGCTGTTTCATTGGCCCATTTATTAGCAGGACAGAAATGTAAATCTACATCACAGAAATGTTTTTTTCCTCCTGTACAACCCGTTTTTCTTGGAAAAGTACATAAGCATACTAGCTTTTCACTTACACACCCGTGCCTGTGTGGCTCTGCATCTTTATTATTCTCTGTCCCAAGCGGTATGACCTTTACTGAGGTGAAATTATCAGTTTTTGATGGGAATTTTTCTACGGGAAAGCAGGCAAGATTTGACCTGTTCCTCTTGGATGTCCTGTTTTAACTTTTCCTTTTAGTTTAAAGTTCCTACCAGTACTCTCTCTGCCGTAGCGCCAGGTGCCAAAAGAGTCCTGCTAGCCCAGGCTGCATGATGGTGTTCTGAAGGCATGGTTTTAAGAACTACTGAGAAAACACAGGGGGGCCATGCTTTGTCTCTCCTGGCTTGCCATCAGTTGCTGCCAGTGACTACCAGTGCTGAGAAAGCTCGTAGGGGAAAGCTGGGTGGCTAAGAACAGTGTTCCAGGGTCTGCTGATGATGCACAGATAACACGCCACTGCCACCACCTGCTTTCCTTGTTGCTTTCCCCTTCTCTCTCATTCTCCGTTCGTCTACCGCACAAACAAATTTGAAAATTCTGAAATTGCTATTAAATTTCTGCCACGGAAATGCAATAGAGACCAAATGGAAAATGAGAAGTATCAGTTTCCTCTAACAAACAGAACAGAAAATGATATTGATCTTCGCAGCAGCACTGTTTCCAAAGGTAACGGCGAGAAGCTGGGGCGATCCGCTGTAGCAGCGCGCAGTCCCCGCGTTCAGGGTGGCCTGATGCGTGTGACGCTGAGACCCTTTCTGCACACTGGGCTGCTTCCCATGCTGTGCTATCAATCATAACGCTTTCTGTAAGACATACTGCAGAGAAACGTAGGGAATGCAGGGTTGCTCCTCTGGACAAGAGAGAAACGCTCTGGGAGAGAAAGCGCAAACTCATCTCCTATACACAGAAGGACAAAATTCCTCTACATGCACGTAGCTTGTTATCCTTGCAGTTGCTCTCTTTCTCTCTTTGCCTCTATCACCCTGGTGATGGTTATCATCTCCCAAGGTCAGTAGTCAAGGTAATCTCTCTGCCTTGACATGGAGTTTGATTTGGTAGGCCTATCTCTATAATAGCTGTTGTGACACAGCACACAGAGTCTCAGACTTTTCTTACTGACTATTTCACCTGAAAGCCAAAGAAATTGTCTGTTTTCTTTTATCCCTTTCTCTTTCTTTCTAGTTCACAAATGCTACGTTAACTAAACAAATAATGTAAAAAGCCTGGACTGTCTTCTCTCCTTTCTCCCTTCTCCTCACAGTAGTAATTATTTCAAAGTAATGCAAAACCACTTTCCGCGCATAATATTGTCACGCACATCTTTCCTTTTCCCCAGTTAAAGAATATTAAATTACATGTGTCAAGCTGTAGGATTTTGTAATAAAACATTGTAAACACAATTGGTCTTGTCTTCTTGTTTGACTAACATTTTTCTTGGTATTTTTCAGTTTGGATCCCTGGAAAACTGTAAAATTACTTTGATTCTTTGTGTTCTTTTTTTAAAGCTTTACTTACCATCCTTCTAAACAAAAAAGTCAGTGACCACATTCAAGCCTTCAACAGCATGCTCTTCAACTAGCAAATAATTAGAGTGATGCTCTGAATTAATAAGCAATTAATAAGAAAGCATTAAGCCACTAGATGTATCTAATTCAGTATCTAACAAGCAAATACACCTCTTACTGGATTGTCAACCTCACTGATTCTGAATAGCAACAAGCACAGCGGAACCTGACCCAGAGTTATATCTGTTATTATTATGGCAGGAATGATACAGTAATACTAATAATATTATCAATGCACTCTCTTTCGCGGCAGTTCCGAGCACCCTGGATACACGCTTGCATGCAAACGCCTAAAAGCAGCATCACAATAACAAACGATTGTATGTTCCGCAGCATTCCTGACTATCTCTACTGTGATTTTATCTATATATCTCTACCGTTTGTAAATGACAGTGCGAATGGATTGTTTTCATCTTACGAGCTGCTCAAAAACCCTCGTTATCTTCCAATAAGTAATCAAGGTACATGATTCTCGCCTAAACTTCCTTCTTTTTTTTCCTTGCCTGCGGCACACCACTGCAAGAATAACATACATCAGAGGAAAAACAATGGCCGGTGATTACGGATGTTCGACGTGAATATAGATATTATAAAGAACAACCACTTCCCAAATTTGTGTGAATACAAGAAGTTTTTCCGCATGAGATTTTGTGGCAATCACAAAGATGATTCAGTTTAGCACACTGACTAGTTTTAGAAAACAAGAGGCTATCTCAGTACGGCTCAACAGAATTGCTACATAGCTTCATCCACAGAGCTAGAGGGCGAAAGTTGTCCATTTACTGCTAACTAACTACTACCCAGGTGATCCAATAAATTCTGAATGTTCCTGCAGCGGAAACAGCCAGCATTTCCATGCCAGTATAATCCCGTTCTGCCCCATCCTATAATTCTATACCTCTCAGAATTATCGCCCTCCTCTTTTGAGGATGATGTCTTAACAGCAATTCATCACAGCAGCCATGAAATCTTGATGACAAATCCATAAACCCTGAAAAAGGTTGTAGGGGTATTAATCTCCTAATTTAAGCATGAGTTAGTCTGCTGCTTAATATAATAAAATTATATTAAGCGATTCGCTGAGTAATGTGCGTGGAGATTCAGTGTGGCTTGGAGCGTGCACGTCTAAAACAAACCGCAGACCCTCAGGAGTTTGTTTCCCCGGTGAGCAATGTGCAGAGGAGGTCGCTGCTGGCCCATATATGCTTCTTATGCTCATATTTCTACTACCCGCTGTTCTAGTTTATCTGGGCTTTTTTTTTTCCCCCCAACAACTAACAGATTCAGTGCATTTTAATTTTCCTTTGAAAATATTTTGCTTTTCAATGGCGATTCCTGTTTCTAGAAATTTCTGGTTTAGGTGTCCTGATTTCAAACGGTCACATAACATTCCAGTATGGTGACTATTTTTATAATTTCTTTTTACAGAGAGAAACAAGGCACAAATATTTCACACTAGCTCTTCAACATAAGGAGTCACACCGTAGAGGAAACCGAGGTTAGAGGTCAGGAGCCCTGACTCCTTACTGAATTACTTCAGCCTCTGATCTGGTAAACACATCAACAAAAACATCACAAATACAAATAATTTCTTGAAGGTCCCTCTACCTAAATCACATTTTCTTAATTTCTATAGAGAGACATCTGTATCCTCCAACAGAGTGTCGTGGCTTGGAAGCTCCAGTTTCGAAAGCCAGACTTCCATGCAGCCTCCAATGAGGTTACCCTGAGTATTACGGGTCGAGGATCAATCGCTGCACGTTGAATTAACAAGTACATTTTATTTCTGTGAAATCTAATGTATGCCACCAATATTTAAAAATTAAAATTATTTTTACAAGATGAATACATTCAGTCTGTTACCAGCTGTTTCAACAGCCCCAGCAACCCAGGAGGAAGCCAGCACTCATGAATTTGGGACTAATATACAAATCTTCTCCTTTTGGTAAGGCCTGATTATGCTATTTTTTAAAAAACCTCACACTTTTTTTATGCACGTCAAGCATAAAGTTCGTTCACAAGAAGTTCGGTCCCCGTGTTTTCTACACTCGCATCACTCCCATTCTCCGATGCTCAGGCTGGTTTGTTAGGCTGGTGACGAGCTGTTTCCAGCTGTCCCGCAACTCCTGCAGCAGATGAGCTGGGTGCCTGCGGCCCCACAGCTTGGCTGCCGGGCGGCCGGGGCAGCCAACGTCCTCACCAGGAGGAGAAAACAAATGTTTCCAGGTAAAAACTGTCCACAAATGATGACAGACCCAAAATGTCAGGTGTCTTTAGCCAGCCTGAGCAGAGCAAAATGACATTTTGTACTGAATCAACCACTATCACAAGCGTCTCTGCCCACTTTTATGTCCCTGCTGAGTAACACCTTCATGATTAAAAGGAAGTTCCTTTAACATCTAAATTAGGGTTTGTAAAGTGCCTTTCCCCAGTATTCCTCTTTCAATTCCCTCTTACTTATCACTGCAACTTCTATACACCTACGCATGAGAGAACCAGCAAGGACATGACTGATATGCATAACACTTACAGAAACTTGCGGTAGTTGTGAAGTTTTCAATGAAACATAATTTTGGCAGAATCTGCCAGTTTTCTGAAATTGAAACATTCAAGAGAGGTGATCTGATTTTGACAGAGTTGTGATGTGACTATAGTGCTGTCAGCCCTCCAGTCTGTGGCACCTGAACACCTAGCTCCTCAGCGTCCCACCCGGTGGGTTGATTGGAGCTGAGAGCAGGAGCAGCCTGGCATCCAAGCACCCTCAGCTGCTCATCAGCCTGGCTTCCCAGGGCTTCCAGCTTCTGGGACCGTCGAACCCACAGAGCACTTCCCAGGGCTGCATGTCCCAGGGAATCTGTGCAGTGAAGACCATGGGGGTCGGACCTCTAGCCCCTTTCCCAGAGAATTTAAGCAACTTGGAATTTTGTCTTGACTCAAGACAAAATCGGATTTCAAAGCATTATCTGTGAAATGGAATTCTCCATCTCTACCAATCTCATAAATTAGATTATTAATAACAAAGGAACACAATGCATGTAATTTTCAGTGGTCCATGACCAAACCCCAGGCATTAGAAAGCCTTTATTTCACGACATATTAGAAGATATATATAGATAACGTTCCCACAACATAAACGGATAAAAGAAAATCAATACTTTATGAATGCAAGATCTTTCCACGTAAGAATTATAGGCACCCTTGGATTTAGCCTACGTACCTTAAGATACCAGACAAATTTAACTTGGCTGTGGCAATGAGGTGTACAAAACCAAAATGATGTATCCAATACGACAGGAAATCTTGAAGAGAGCCGGGCTACAAATCCAGATCTTCAGAATTCCAGTCCTATGACTTATCCATGCATTTGCTGTCACTCTGCATTTCTTTACGTGGGCTGTAAGGCTTGGTATTTATGCAAAGTGAGCGGAGACATGGTAAGTTGCGTTCCCTTTAGTGTCAGAGAAGACAGTGTTGGAAATACTGTGGTAGGCTGAATGATGAGTAACGGGTTGCTCTCTGCTAATCAAGGTGCTAGCAGACAGGCCACCTTTTCATCCACTGCAGTTTTGATATTAATAAAAAGTAATAGCTCATACTAGGTATTGTCCTTCAAAAAGTCCTTAAAAAGAGGCTTTCATGGTCTGACCCATGACGCAGGCTCTTTGAGTACTAACTGTGATCTCAAGTATCAAACACTGGCGTATTTTATGTCTTCTCTGTAACTTGGCCAAGTCAACTCAAACAGGAATTTAAGGTCTACGGTAAGACCTCCCGATATGTGGGAATTGCGTAGCTTCCAAAGATGAAAAATGTGCTTGTTCTGTAAGACCTGGATGTGTTTGCAACACTAGTAGTTCAACGACAAACCAGCAGAATATAGGTTTGGTATGCTGGTACAAGGCTGAAGAAGTTGCTATTGAATACATGGCTGTTCACGCTACACAATAAAGACAAGGTGACATTATCATTCTTTTTCGCTTTTGAATTCAGAAGCATATTTATCAGGAGCCAGAAGGAACCAGTCTGGGAGCCTTGGGTATTCGAACTCCTTTGCAAAAAAGCGTTCACACAATCCTGCCATCGTGTCTTCAGTGCCAGCCAGGGCATGGCCATAGAGACCAGAGTTTGTTCTGCCCCGATGTAGACTCTCCACATCAGAAGTGATGAAGGGCTACAGGGAGAAATGTTTGCAGTAGTGCAGGTGCTCAGCCTTTTCTGAGCATAAACAAGGGACATCAGTCTCCAGAGCTGTCAGCCTACCACTTAAGCTGGCGTTAAACTCGCTTTTACAGAGAACGTAAGTCTGATTGATTGATAGAAAAGAGTTTAACAAGGGCAAAACCAAGACTCTGGATGACCTAACCAGGTATGAAGAGAGCAGAGGACACTTTGTTCTTTCTCAAGAGTTTACTTCAGAGTCTAAGAGAAATAGATGAAAGCAAGGAGTACACAAAGGGCTATTTTCAATGCTTTGTGGTGCTACAGAGTTTCAGCAATGTGTGATCACAGAGACGGCTAAACACACACAGAAACAAAAAAGGGAAAACTCTTCAAAAATTGTAAGGAGAGATGTTGGTGTTAAGTTAGAGTATCTACTTCTATCCTTTCTTAAAGCCTACAGCGCTTTCCCCAAGGAACAGCTATGGCTAGCCTAAGCACTTAAGATTCCTGTTGCTGTAAGAAAGAGGATATCAGGATCAGGTTCTTAATAAAATAATAATCTATAAAGGGCTCAGTGTTTTGATTCAGGAAACCATGTTTTTATTGCTCAGTCAAAAGAAATTTCTTCAGTTGTGGTCACAGACAACTTGCTAAAGCCTTATAGATAGAAAAGATGGATTTCTAAGTTTCTAAAACATCTAGGACTGATGGAATGGAAGGAGTGATGGTGAAGTTATCTGAAGAATGTCTGGGAAATTGAAAAGTATGCGAAGCTAGAAAAGTAGGAACAACGGCAGCACAGGGGAGGAATGGGAAGAGCAAAGAATGAGGGAGTTTTTTTTTAAGAACAGCATCTGGATTTACTTTGTGCCTGAAGAATCTGGAGATGAGAAAAATGCTCGACTCTTAGGGATCCATACATCTAATAAAGAAGCTATGAGATCAGCTGACATCACTGATGAAATCTGGCTCTACTTTGATAAAATTTTAAATGAAAAACCAAACCAGACCCGTTTCTATTAAACCAGGTTAAACGTCTCTCCTAAGATCCCTTCTTGTTCAGATCATTAAGCTCATTACTGAGCTTCCTTATACTGTCTGATGTGCTGAATTCCCTTTTGACTGGTAATCACAAATGGGAAGACCGGGAACAGGAGCAGAGCTGATTGATTGATAACGAATTAAAACTATATGGCCTCTTGTCACGATTTAAGGCTGGGCTGGCTATTGACGGACGACTGATGGTCTCTCTTAACCAGATGCTCTCAAACCAGGACACCTCTCGGTACGATTGACAAGGAGAGCCCTTTTCAAGTTCAAGTACATCATGTTTCCACACTTCTTTTCTCGTCACTGCCTGTACAATAGCACTTACTGGATGTAGCAAACTGGGAGCTACACGCTCCTAGATGTGTTTATGAATAGAAAGACCTGGAAGCTGCTGAGACCCAGAGTTGCAAATGGCTAAGAGCATTTTGCTTTGTTTTTGATGAATTGAAAAATTCGGTTCAAACGCTGTCATTTTCTTCTGAAAGGTATGAAATACATTAAAGCCTCAATGAGCAAATCACTTATAACAAAACAGAACGATGCCGTTCACGTGCAACCCTGATTCTGTGGCTAAGGCAATCTCTGTGGCTATACACACGTAACCTGATCATCTTCTACTCAGCCCGTACCCATGGGACATTTCGAAGTGCTCTCAGCCTATACATCACTAGACAGGTAATATCAAAAGAAGAGGTTCAAGAAAGGGATGAACAAAGTTTACTGCGGTGCACTGTCAGCTACTTGCCGAGTGCAACACTAGGTTAGGTTTTAACAAGAGAAGAGACGGTAAGGTTTTTCACTAAAGGCTGGTTTTTAGAGGTCAAAGCTAACAGGAGATCTCCACATTTTTTTTTGCTATCGAGAGAACTAAACACTTTGGAGGTTCTTCAGTCAATGGAAGATGACAGATACAATTCTTTAAATAGCGTTATTTTTGTGCTGAAGGAGGCAACAGAGACACAAATACACCGGCATTTCCCTGTCACATGAAAGCAGGACGAATAGTCTTGCTTGAAAGATTCCCTCCCATCACCCCAAAAGGATTTTCATTAAAGTCAAAGCAATGATATTTTGTTTAAATATCCATGTGATATTAAAATCTGATCTCAAAAAATAAAAGATCATTCTAATACAAATGTGTGCCAATTAGACCTATTCATACTAATGTAGCATGAAATTGGATCGTCCTGTTAAATCTGTATCTCTTGAGCTTCTAATGTATTTAAATATTCTTTTTCTTTTTTTTTTTTCCCCCTTTACTTTTCACTTAAACTCATTCGTTGAGCACTCCAAGTTGTACGGATGGTGTGCTCAGTCTTGAAGTCCCTAGGTGTGTGGGACATGGATGTTTACAGGGAACTTTAGCACTGCCAAGCTGACTGCAGAGAGAAAACCACTTTGTTACAGAAGTGTAAGTTACGCATCGTGTCTACATCTTAATCTCTGGGCCGACACGTTTCAGTGTTTGATGCAAGGCTGGAAATATGAAATGGAGGGATAAAGCAGAAAGGGAGCGGAGAAGAGGCAGTGACAAGACAAAAACTGCTTTATTCTCTTATGTGAGTGTATGAATATTTGCCTTTGGGTTCTAAGGATCACTGAAACATAACGATTTGAACAATTTGAAGCCACGAGTTCTTTGCTGCATCTAAGCTGTCTGACAGGCCCTGGCATTAGCTGAACTTGCCGATATCTGGAAATCTATAAAGAAGATTTCACTGCAGGAAGCAACAACTGTAAAAGAAATTTTGTCTTGGCTGAAATGGAGGAGCCCCGCTTCCTGATTTGGTGATAGATAGTATGCTTAAGTGGCCAGATGATCATGTTTTGTACAGGTGCCCGCTCAATGATTCAGCTGTAATGTAATCTGAACAGATCCGACCTGGGAGTACATGAATGTACAGAGTTGATATTGTCTGAGCGGGCAGGGGCTGCATATACAGTAAAAGCACCGTAAGAAATTTGCCTCTGTGTTGCACATGAATGCCTGGGAAAGACAAACTTTAACAATACATTTTCCAACAGTTCCAAGTGATAGAAATGCACTTTTTAGTGCCAAGTTCCTTAGTTCAAGTCCCAGTATATTCAGAAGTGTCAATGTGTACATCGCCTCTGTGAGAACCACCTTGCATCTTGTAGAACATCCCTGCAAAGACCTTTCACCCGTCCCTTTTCTGCTTCCTGAGAGACACCTGGAGGAATTCCGGGGCATTCCAGGGATCTTTGAGGGATGATTGGTAGGGAAACAGTGTGACTTGCAGCACCAAAGCTCTCCTTACACTCCCGAAATGTCGATGCACATTTACTGACATTTAAAAAGGAGACTTTAAAATGGGGGGATCGTTTTGAAACTATGGTGAAGTAAGGACAGTTTAGAAACATGGGGATACATACGGGAAGAATCCAGAAAGGACCGTCTGCATTACCAGTGACAGAACATACCACAGTCATTCCGATGCACATTCGCTTCCTTTGCATTTTCTTGCCCTCTCTCTGTGCCACGAAAGCAGAGACAACAATAAATCTGGATTCTCTGCACTAGGTTTGCCTTTCCCCAGAGATTTTCCTCTGCAGTATAAATCTAGCATAATGTGCTCAGATTAGCGAAGTAACTTAACAGAACAGACCGTCCTAGCGGCACATTTATTAATACCATATATAATGAGGATTTAACTGTACAGTAATTTCAGTATCTTTCTGTCTAACGTAAGACAAAAAGGACTGCCCTCCCCAAAAACACACACAACCACTAGTGAAGTTTAGAGGGCTTGCCCGCTGCCTTCAACGATGAATTACGTATCCAAATGGCTTTTAAACATCATATTCTGGAAGCTCATAAACCATGTTAACTGCTTTCTGATTCCTGGAATGGAAAGAGCACATCTATTATTTGTTTCAGATGCAAGAGAATAATAAAAAGAGTTATAAAAGCTTGCCTGCTACCTTGCAGGCAGGCAGGCAGGCGGATTCCTGCACTGATGCTAGGCAACACTGGAGGATGAAAGCACTGCCTTGGAACAGAGCCCTTGCAGAAATGGTGTTACAGCAGAATCCCACCAGTACTTTCAAATCTGTCACAGCTTTCTAAAGCCATTGCGTGACAGCACAAGAATAGGCAGTGACAGATATGAACTCTTCATTTAAGAACACCAGTATATAATGATATTCTGAATGCTAGCAAAGATGCAGCCGGTACGGAGAAGTTACTGTACTTCTGCCTATGAAGTGGTTCTGCAGAAATGCACTGGTTCAGTCTAGGGGAGGTTTATGGAAAGAAAACCCAGGAAGTCGATGTAGCTGACATAAGAATACGTACAAAACTGTAGAAAAACCCTACACAAACTGGTACAAAAATGTACACAAAACAAGCCGGGAGCTTGAACAGTCATATTGAGTTTCAAGCAACTTGCAGAGAATTCAAAGTCTGTACTGGAAGAATCAGAAGAGTTATTTGGCACACGCTGCTAGGGAGAAATGGGACTGACCCACAGAGGGACTTTTCTCAGATCTAGGAGATGATAAATTTTAGGGCAGATATGCAAATCTCCACGTCGGTTTAGCATTTTAAAGGCAGGTTTTCACAGAAGTCTCAGAAGTAAATAATACCCAGCGTCACTGGTCTTCCTGCTATAGAGTTCTGCTATGAGAAAACCCCTGCAATGACACTGCAGGGGATGTGCACACTTGATTGCTAAGAACTGATCCTATGCTTAATCCTGCGTGTTCCTGACGAATTTGCCCTTTGGTGATCACGCTATAACCAATGCAGGTTAGGTTTGAAATGGAACGTGCACACTAAAAGCCCCGTATCCCACTAACAATATCTCCTGCTGCTCTTTCTCCCACTGTCCAGAAAAAAAAAAACAAACCCAAACCAAGGCAACAAAGCACAATTCTGTCATAAGGGAACACGTATAAGCAGAGTCCTGCTGGTGCCATTAAATCTTCTGTTGTGTTTCAGACCTAATGTCTCGGGGAGGGGTGCTTGGAAAGAAATAGGAGGCTGGAGGTATAATAATAATGTCAGGTGAAACAATAAGAAAGGGAAGGGAAGGGAAGGGAAGGGAAGGGAAGGGAAGGGAAGGAGAAATAGCATACCCTTCCCAAGCAAAGCCCTTTCCCAAGGTGATCATTCATTCATCATTGATCCATCCAAGCCCACGTAGCTTAATTAATTCCCAGAAAGACAGAAGTTCCTTTTTAAACCTTTTGGGCTTGGGCTAATTTTAAACTTACTCCAGCTGAAATATTTACTGCATGTCTTCCTCATAAATTATGTCATATTCAAAAAGTGAAAATCCTCATTTCAGCATCATCAACTCAAGTGCAAAACTGCAAATTCTCCAACAGAAAATTAGGGAACATTTGTTCTGTCTGTCACAGCTGAAGTGTGCAGTATTTGTTCCCTAGCAGAGATGTATTTAGGTTTGCTAGCTGGTGAAATTACTGTACCTCTTCTGCAGTGCCCCCGGAGACAGGCATCCTATGGCTACAAATGAGTGTATTACTTAATCATGAAAAGACAAGACTCTGAATAAGAGAAAGCATTTCTAAGAGAAAAGTTACCAAGGACTCTGGGATCTGACTGCATAATTCAATCGCATTCTGTTTTCCGAATGAAAATGAATGCTGTTGAAATGATGTGCCTTGGGAGTGCGCTTCATGTGCACCTAAGAACAATGATGTACTTCAGGCAGTCTTGGGAACAAATCAGCTCTGTAGGCAATGGGACAGGAAAATACGCTCTCTGAGCATTTCACAAACATTAATTGCTTCATGCCGCATCGGACAGATACGTACTTTGGCCTGCATTTGCACAGTAGGTAGGTACCAGCACGATTTCAAGCTTTGGGGTGCATCTGCAATTCTTTCAAGGGGCTTGATGTTTAGAAAGTATTTGGTATTCCCTCCTGCAAAATGAAGGTTTTTTGAAAGCACCTCTGTGAAAACACTCAGTTTTGAAATCTAAAGAGCACCACATCATTAGGCACGTGTGAGTTTTATACTGCATACTGCCATTTTACTCATGTAAACGCAAGGCAGCTTTTGTAATTTATCCGGTAGTGACTTGGCAATAAAAGACCTGGTAAAACCGTGTGGAATCCTAAGCATCAAGCACATATTGTAACTAACTACTAGATGGCACTTTGAGCGTACTTCATTTCATCTTGCCCTTTGCATTTCCTTTTATTTGTATCTGATCTTTTTTGCTCCAGTTTTAGCAACTCTAGTTTTCACCAGTGTGGTCAATGAGACTAAAACCAGCTAACGGTAGGTGCGCTCTGCAATAGTCTAAAAGAAGCAGCAGATTTAGGAAACTTGGCGAGCATGTCGAAGTAATTTAGAAGTATATCAGCAATGCAAAAACGGGAACTTTCTCGGGAATAAAGAAAAACTAAGTCTTCTATCTTTAAAAACTGTAGAAAATGCTGCCTTTTTGCTGTCCCTGAAAGGTGGCAACGTGCCCTTAAGTTGGAACAAGGAGAGAAGCTTCACTTCTAGATTAATTTTTGAGATGCGAAGCACGATGTGAAAATGTGGCTCTGTTGCATTCTTAAGGCTTGTATGCCTGCTGAAGTTCACACAAACGGCTGGGTCTCTGCTATGGGAGAAAAAAAGAATCTAAGATTGGTATCAGTTACACCTTCCTGTTAATGCATCTCTTGCCAGTCCCCTGGACAGCGGCCACCATGGTTCACAGCTCAGCCACATTTTGGCAAAGGAAGAGGCTAAACGTTGTCCAAGAATACAGAAAGTGGCAATTCCTACACGAGGGCCCAAGCAGATCACGCTCACTTTGGCACCCTGCGTCAGGAGCTGATTCCACAGCAAGCTGCGTGTTGGTTTCTGTAGGTGTCACCAGTGTTTTAGAGAAAAACATGCAGCGCAGTTACTGGAACATTTCCTCCAAGGATGATAGGTTCTCGGCGTTAAGTCGAACAGTTTACAAGCAGAGAGCTAAAATTTGCTGCCCCTCATCTTTCACAGCATCCCATACACAAAAACAGCGTGGATGTTTTGCTCCTAATTTCATCTCTGGCTTTTGAGACCAGCAACTCAAGTATAATTTATCCATGAATGAAAGGGATACAAGATGCTTGTAGTAGCGTATTCTGAGTGCAATCATCACACCGATTTCTGTACGATCACAGAGAATTACAAATCCGGTTAGACCTGTGGCGACCGGGCTGCACAGTGAACAATATCTCATTTACCAATTTGAGCACCACAATTTGAGAATAGTATCAAGAGCACAGACACAGAGAGGCTGAGATTGCTGGGAAGTAAGATTTTGTTTTGTAATCCCTAAACACTGGGTGGTACATCACAAGACAGATGAATAAATAGGTCTGTTTATGGTGTCGGATCTCCTGTTATGCTTTGAACCTGCTATTAAGATTAGCCAATAATTACAAATAGCCTCCTGAGGTCACCCCGTTCACTGCACATTTCAGGTCCCAAAAGGAAAGACGTGCAGATAGCCAGATTAGTCAGGAATGAACTCGGACAAGCTTCAGCCGTAAACTGTGATTGTACGTAAAACAAGGACATTTCCCTCCCTCTTTTCAATTACACATTTCAATGATGTTTAAAAAATAATCTTCACACAATTATCACTCTGATTTGCTTCCCGAGGTCTCAGCTTTTTAGCTCCTCTTCCTCCTCTCCCTCTTTGAAGGCACTAGGAGGTTATTTTCCAAACTACTTTAAAAGAAAATAGATAGTTCCTCATGCACGTATGCCTACAGTTTCACAATCTTGCTGATGCAAAGTCCTCATCTCTTAATAGAAGAAAAATATTCTGATTTTTCTCATCATACGCACGCTGCATGAAAAGAATTTTATGTACTTTTACAAAGTTACCGATTCTTTATCCTAAAATGAATCCTTATTATAACACTCCTTTTTGTCTCATTATAGGCTGGAAGATCCTAGTACAGAGTTTCTACCTGTAAAAGCTTCTTTCCCTGCTCTTGGCACGATTTATCCACATGGACTGTCTGGCGTTTGATTGTGATCACTACCTCCAACAGGGAAGGACACTTGATTTTTAACAGGTGGCCTGGACCCTTTACTGCTTAAAGTAAGCTACCCTCTCTTCCAGATACTTTCTCATTTTAAGGGTACCTAATTGAATACTTGATGACTGATTTGCTGAAGTGTGGATTGTTAGCAAATACAGCGGGTGTCAGTGGCAGATCAATTGATATCAAACATTAATTATGCTGCAATACCACTCTTTTTCTTGGGTTGGACACCTCAGGCTGATTCAGAACAGCACACCTGTGCCTTTGCTTCCCACGTGTAAAATGGGAAGCAACTCTCTTCGCACGGCGGATATAAATATTAATGTATTCATTAAGAACTAAGATACACCATTATGAATACAGTAGATGATTGGCTTTTAATTCTACATTCAGTGAAGGTATTGGATGGCGTACGGTAAATAAAGCCTGGGAGACTGCGCAGTGAATGGTGAAGATGAAAAGCACTACGGAATAGCCACCACTCAGTAAGTACTATCCCACCAGGGCACTAAATGGGGCAGAGGATCTATGGGAAACATTTGATCTTGCAATTAAAGACTATCTTAAAGGCATATGCAGAGTGGATCTGAATAAACACTGCACTGGACACCATAGTTCCGGCATTTCCTAACTTTGCAGTATTAGACTTTGCAAACTTGACGGATTTTTTTTTTTGAAATGTCATTTTCAGGAGATCTGTAATATATAACATAGTGGCATTCTTCTATATTAAACTGCTGCTGCACTCACAGCTTCTGAGGGGAGGAATTTTACTGTCAAGGGCATCAGTGAATGGTGAAATATCTTTGAAATCACAAAGGAGAGTGATATCCCCTAAGCAGACATACTGAACATTGTCAGAATAACAATAAGATGTAAGAGGGCCATGGCCCGTTGTGTAAGTGTATCTGTCTGTTAAAAGAAAAGTTTCTTTCCGGTGAAAAGCCCCATTACTTAAGAAAATTTAGGAGTAGGCACTGGAAAATGTATGAACAAGAATGACCTTGTTTTGGCAGAGAAGAAAAGGCCTGATAGAATCTGAAAAGTCTATTTCTAGCTCACATCTCAGCACCGTTTTCAATCCACTTCTGCCCTAGGGTAGCTCGCTCACACACATTACTGTTCTCTCTAGTGTGGGGTTGAACTTCACCTTAAGTAAATGTGGAAAGGCTTGCAACTAAGGGCTCCAGTTCCTAGCCAGGGAAGATTTTGCTCAGGATCACCGACATGGTTCCTCGCACGGTCCTCGCAGAGGTTCTCTGAAGCTGATCGTTATTTGGTATCACAGCCTGAGGGTTACCTATAACTGGTTCTGCTTCACCTGAAGGCTCAGGCCCATCGCAGGGCTGACCCGATAGGCTTCCGCTATGTAAAACCTGGAAGCGGACTCCTAACGTGAATAGTCATGTCTGTGCTATTACTGAATCGTGATCAAACAAAAGCATCATTTGGGATTGGGTCCTATTGGTTTTACAGCTGTGCTTTTCCACGTCCAGAGGTCAGCCCTGGCCAGCAAGAACTCATCTCAAAGCAAATCTCAAAGTCAGGATGATGAACCTATTTGCAGATGAAGCTATACAATGCCGTATATTTAGGACTTGCCTACAAGGGGAAGTAAGTGTGCCGTGCAATCCACATCTCACCCACATCTCCCGGGACACTCACCTGTAGCGGAGGCAAGTGGACATCAGGCAGTGCATCACCATCCACACGTGCTAGAGAGAGATAGCCCTGAACGGCAGCACGCCTGTGTGGTTTCAACACAGGAATCACACTAGTTGGTTATACAAACTAAGAAGAAAGGCTAATCAGCTTCAGTACTCTGCTAATATACTCGTAGTACTCCAGAGCTAGAATCTTGGCTCAGGCTTCTGTTGTATTATGTGGACGAACCAGTATGTTTAGCAGGGGTTTGTCTCCAGAATGCTTCCTTGCTTCATGCAGGCACTTCATAAAAGTGCTTTTGTCTGCAGTCAGACGCGCCTTCTGCCACAAAGTCACTTAGCCAGCTGAAAATATGACTCTAAATTGTCGTGATTAAAAAAAAATTGTTCAGACTAAAAAACCTCACAGCTGTTACTATTAAATTCCAGTCCAAATTCTAGAAACCTACATATTATGATGTGCAAAGTTTAGGTGTCCATCACACTCCTTCCACCGCAGACATTTAGGACACCGTGTTATGGATCTACAAGGTACAACGGGCACGGCGTATTGTCGAGCTGATAATTACGTAAATGAACAAATTTTTAGGTCAGCAAATCAACAGACAGACTATGGTTGTTCTAGTCTCCATCTGAATGACACCATTTATTTCTTCAAACTCCTAAGTTTTAAGTGGAAATACCCTAAACATTACAAATACACAGGTATCCTACAAACTTTACCATTTCAGTCCTGTGAACAGCATGGTTTGTGACTTTGTCAGTTTGCTTTCCTTAAAACCAGCCACAATGGCAAGAAAACTTGTCTGATCTTTCCAGTCAACACAGCTTCAGACAGAGGGACAGTTTTATAGAGTAAGTAACAGCCAGGTTAAATCACCACTATAAAAGCTTTCTACTCATGAAGGGCGATTTCTACTTTTCTCAGAACGTATTTACATTACTAACTTGCAAGAGTGCGGCTTTTTTTTTTGTTCTTGTTGCTCTTGAATATATAAAAGAACCCAGCCCAGTACCTAAAAATCAAGATAAAACAGACCAGTATTTTCCTTTCCCTGGGATGTATCAACCGTCATTAGGAATGCAGACAGTAAAAAGGCAATTTGGGACTCTGAGAGCAGGTTGCAAAAATAATTTACCGTTGTGTTCGCTGTTGGCATTACACTAAATCACATCAAGACTCTTCATTTGTTCAGGCTGCATTCAGTATGGTATTAAAAGCAAGTCTTTCTGTTGGTATTTTTATTGTTGTTTGCAAATAGGAGATTTTCTTTTAGATGTCTAATGTGCCAATAGAGACATCTCTGCACAGATACCAATTAGTTACTTACATTGCAACGATAGGCATTACAGAGCAGACGCAGGGTGGAATGAATTCATCACTTATTAAGGCATTTGTCAGGCAAAGTTGCTTCTCCTTTCTTTTTAATTATATGCTGGAGCAGTTCTATCAACGTTCACATAGTAAACATACTGCCAATTTTAATTACTGGAAATCTAGGACAAACACGCTGAAGTCTTATGTATTTTGCACTCTTCTTTCTAAAACATTTTTCAACCGAGTGCCATCTCAAAGTGCTTTATAAGCTGTGAGTTAATGAGGAGGATGCAGTGCAGCAGCTAAGTACAGCACCGCTGCCCCGTTCTATGAACAGTCTGTACTTAAATAATTTGTCCGGCATCTCAGACTGAATCAATGGAAGAACCAGAAAAAACTCCTCAGGCTTTCGTAACTACTCAGTTTGGTGTTACCCAGCAAAGCTACCTTCTGTTCCCTTCAACTATGATCTGACACAGAAGTAGTTATTGGGACGTAACTTTACAGTGTGATTACATTTGTTTTATGTTGTGGTTCTGCTCTGTTTAGACAAATACTTTCCCTTTTTGCTGCATTCCCTACTTTCTCCTTCCATGTGCCACAGACTGCTGCCGCTGAGATTTTCTCGCTCCTGCCGCACTGCTACGCCCACGCTTTCCTACCCCTTAAAAGCAAAGGTTCTGTCTGAGCCCTTGCCCTGTCCTTGGCACAAATCTGATCTTTATATGAAATATGCACGCTAACTTTCTCTCTGTACTGCTTGTTTTCAAGGTAGCTCTGTAACTCTGGGTTCCAGTCAGGAAGAAACATCCAATCTCTGCAGGCAGGAGCGATTTCACCAAGATTTCAAGCTTATCTTTTCAGACTCCAGAGTAGTTTGGATCAGTAAATAACTCTCCCCTCTGAAAATGTTAAAAGAACTTCTTGCTTAGCAAATTTTAATATTCATCTTCCTCATGCCTTTGAAGCGCTAACACGCTTGAAAAGAGAAAAAATGGTTGAGCAAAAAGAGAAGCTTTCTAACCCACTCCAAACAATCTCCAATCCTCTGAATTTTCAGGTGCTTTTCTGACGTGCCCTCCAGTGCTGCCCCGCTCACGGGCTGCCCTCTTGTCTCCGAGACACCCTCCTCCCCACGCCTGGTTCTTTTCTCTAGTGTAAGAGCTTGCAGAATATTCCCACGTCACTCACGCACTGCTGTGCTGTGCTTTGTCATCCAAAGCAAGGCTTTTACAGCATGGTAACGGTGGTAAGAACTCATTTCCTCTGAGCTGCTAGTTTAGAAGGAGGCTAAGGTGGCTGGTGGCACCCTGTCAAACGCTGCGAAAGGTTCTCATAGCACCGTATTTCCAAACCGATGGCAGCGTAAACTTACGGGTGGGCATGGTTGGAAGGTAACACTCAAAGTGAGATAAGGGAGTTCCAAACCTGCTCTCTGTCAAGGAGGTCAGAACAAATTGGCTCGCTTCAGCAGACAGAATATTTTTTCTGTCAGATCTTCGTAGCCAGGCTAGATTCCAAAGCCCGTGTACGCTACCTCCGTCTCGTGTGTTACAGTCTGATGATACGTGAGAACGGAAGAAACACGAAAGAAGAAACATTTGCTCTTCTACCTTCGTACTATTTTTACAAGGAAAGGAAAAGGAGACTTTTGCCTCTATTAAACCTGATAAATGGCTCTGTGACATCAAGCCTGTGTCATGCTTGGATGAATTATTCCCAGAGCTCTGTGCATTTTACTGCCAAAAAAATAAGTTAAGACCAACTGAATAAAAGGCAATTATTAAAACCCTTAGATATAAAAAAAAAATCAAAATAATTTCTATTTAATAATGAAGTTATGAAAACTTATATGAAGACTTAATTTATTGCCGTACTAAAAGCATGCATATTAAATACCAATAAAAATGTAGTACGTTTGCTATTGTAGTGTTAATGCATATCAAGCCACTAAGCTGGTAGAATTAAATTGTCAGATTCTGAAAATCCGCTTTATTGACTTGCTAACTCAGTCAAAATGGCTGAAGCCTCTTCCTGTGGTACGGAAACGAAGTCATTATTCAAAAATTTATTTCAATTACTGATTCCGTTTAAGCGGCGAAATCTGGAAAGACTTGATTAAAAGGTAAAAATCATGTTTCCAGCCTATGAATAAAGTCTGGGCATAAAAAAGAGAAGATCAACTAGTTTTAGCGTTTGATGATTAGAAACAATCTCTTCAATTCATTAATAATAGATGCTGTTTTCTTCCTCTACTAAGAGACCTTTCTTGGTGGTTAGGAAGGACTTGCATGAAGCCAAGCCTAAAGCAACTTCGCTTAGATTTAGAACAAAACGAAAAATATAACCATGATTTTGACGGCATTTCAATTTCCTTTCAAATGCAGCTTGCCATAAATTGTAAGATAATCGTTATGCAATAAATAAAAATGTGGAATTAATTATTTTCCAACAAATTAAACGTGATCATTAAGGAACTGAATGGCTACACATTAAGCTTTCTAAACGTTTTACGTCAATACCTGCACACGTAGCATGTCCTCCTGAGTCAGTAAATATAAATGCCACACACAAGAAATGCCCTTCCCTTAGAAAATCAGCTGGAGTGCACCAATAGTAACAGAATTTTAAAAGTTTAAAGCAAATTTGCTACTCACTGATTTGAATAATGATCAAAATCCTGTAGTTTCAATCTCTTTGAATTAAATCAGTCTGCTTATATCGAGCACAATAAAACCAAGAAACATATTTTCGTACAGATCACCTCAAGAACTAGTAACCGCTTATATTAAGTTTGTTTTGCAAGAAGCTTAGCAAGCAAATTTTGCGGAAGTCCCAAGAACCCAAGAGATTACTGGCCTGAGGCGATGCACCGATTATAAGAACACAAGGGATAGCAGCATTTCTTTTTTCTTCTCTGGCTGCGTGGATCCCAAAAGCTAGTTTATGATAATTCTCCACTGTGCCTTTTCCTCTTTCTCTTCCCATAAAACACAGGCCCAGCAGCAAACATGAAAAGGTTCTTTGACGGCAAATATGGCAAAATTGAACATGCCCAGGAAAGACAGAAGGTTGGGCACATGAGGAAATTAAATCTGTCAGTGCATCCCATTGCCCATCAGTCTCAAGCTATAATTATTCATTTTCTAAGGTGAGTCCAGAGAATGCTTCAATGAATTAAAGAGAAAGACCTGAGCCTGAACCGTGTTTCAAGAGTGCAGCTTAATCAACGGCATCAGGGAATACTGTGTTTAAATTATGAATATATTTATATTTACCGAAGCTAAGGCTTGTGAAAGACACCCTGGGTGACAAGCCTAAAAATCAATATCTACCATTCCATTTGATGTCAAGCCTGGCAGTGCTAGAGAGGGTATAGGCAATTTCATTTACGTAGACAGTACAACGCAAGTGTGTCCTGGAACACCCTGAATACAGTAAGCATTAGTTATAAAACCAGCCTATGCCCTTACTTAATGATTTGGCACTCATGCTAAACAATTGAACCTTTTAGGGAACAGTTTTAGTTGAATGTCAATACATACGTATGATTGCCTTTCATCTGTGGAGACAAATGGTAATTAGGATTTCCATTGAGTTTTCTGACAGAGGTGAAGCTGAATTAAAGCCTATTTATAAATATTTTAATATCATGAAACAGCCTTAGAGCAATCAATTTGAGCAGCACTGTAAATATGCCCTTCATTATGTAAAGGTTGTCTGTTTAATAACAGTATGCAAACATCTCTGCAAGAGTACTTGCTTTCATCTCTTCTCTTTGTTTTTCAGGCACAATGTTTCTCCCACTGGGGAGAGGGTGCAGACAAACCTACTCCACTTTCATTGTTTATTTGTACGTATAGGACTTATTTATGTTCTTCAGCCAAATCAAAAACTTATATCCTTGGCAGTTTTTTCATTAAAACTTGACTTAATGTCATGAGAATGTTCATTATTTACAAGTCGACGTTTAGTGGCAGAACCAGAAATTCAGACATTTTTCAGCCTGTATGATTTGTCTCAACTCCACCGACTGCAGCTGAGGATCTGTCCCTTAAATCCCATTTCCAGCTCACTCGTTCGTTTGCCCTGTTTCTAGATAGAGCTGGTCATCTAGCTCCAAGGCTGGCTTGCTGCAACCCTAAGTAAATGACTTTGTTTTGGAGTCAAATTTTCTGCCTAAAAAGTAACTCTGAAAATACCTAGCTTTGCATGTGATGCTTTCTTCATTCAGGAATTCCTCTAAAGTTATAATGGCACAGAGCCAGAAAAATTGAAATCAGACTTAGGATGAGTTTTAACACGCAGATGTAGCTGAGGTCACTAGTAAATCTGCGAGATGCGAGACATAAAGCTGCAATGACAAGCAAGGGAGACAGACCCCAACAAGCTGATACTCCTGTTCACGTGCACAACCCCAACAGGGTTAAAGCCTATGCTCTGCAACTGAAATCAAGAACATTCTGACAATTTTACTGCTAGTAATTTATTCGGTATCATGGTTTTGTGTGGAATTGTCTTCCTACTCCATTTAAACAGAGCAATATTATGCATTCTGCATCTTTTCTCTCTTCCTTTAACAAGGAAATTTCATCCTTCATCATCAACTCGTGATGGTATCTTAGACTTTCAAAAAATTAAATTCCTGTTTCAGCCATTATCAATACAATCCCTTTAACTCATCTTTCTGAATTTATACACCACCGGCACCAATTTATTCTTTTTCTTGTTATTCTGAAGCTTCTTGGATTGGATGAAATCATACACAACAACTCATAGATCAATAACTAATTCATTTAGAATGCCAGGGATCATTTGTGATCTAATTTTTGTATGCGGGCCAAAGTAAAACAAGCATAAAGCATATGCGCATGCTCTCAAAAATAAGCACAGACAATTCAGTTTGCAAAAGTTCTTGATCAAGGAATCAGAAAGGAGAAATGGAAATGCCAGTCCAAAGTGAAGGCAATACAGAAATGGTCCTGTTATCTCAATCGGATTTCCCAAAGTGTCCATCACTGCAGACAACTACAACTACAAAATGATGGCTTGAAAGTATTTTAAACTGTTGAACTACGAGACCACCACAAAGTATCACTTCAGCATTAACCAGTGTACCAGAAAAGCAGTTTCGCGCCTGATTTTTTAGTTGCAGATCATACAGTACCATGCCATTCTGGGCTACAGGGAAAAGTCCTAGGCAGTCCAATCCCTCTGTGGCAAGTGTACAGCTGTTTGCCACGGCAAAGAAAGACTCTCACTTCTCTTGAGAGACATTGCAAACCTAGTACTTGGTAGGGTCGAGCTTTACATTTCCTTTTCATTTAATCTTTTTACGTACCAGTGCGGTCAGGATGCAGTGCATGTTCTCTTCTCAGTTATTTTATTTCAACTAGGCAGATCAGTAGAAAATGAGGAAACCTCTCTTGCTTTATTAAAAAGTTGGAGGTTACTAAAGTTTTGATAACGGTCTTTAGTTGACATGACTTCAGCAAAGAAATGAATGTTAAGCACTACTTAACTTAAATCAGCAGTTTGGTGTGCATGAACAAGACCTGGGATTGTATAAATATCTGCAAAAGATCTGGAGTCAACTCTGATGCATATTGAGACAACCCTCAAAATGCAAATACAGAAATTGTTCTTTGAGGTAGTTATCCGTATTCTTCACCAAATGCTTATCTTTAGTATGAAGCTAACTTTAATAGGCTGTCTACAACTGGTCAGTCATTCAAGGAAAAATGAAAAATACTCTTGGGTGAAATACTCTGAGATTCCACTTACGACTTCCAGCCCTTCGCTTTCCGTCACATTTGAATGGCATTTCCCTTGGAAGGAACGCCTGTTTTGTATTAAAGCTGAAGCAAGGGCACTGCTAATGGAACGGACAAGTCGTCTTCTAAGATTGCTTTGGCCTACCTGTGCTTACCTTATGACAATGGACAACAACATGAATTTCCAATAAGCCCACTTCCTTGGAAGTGATTGCCATTTATCCAGAACGCAATTTTTCCAGAAGCCAAGAAGTGGGAGAACACTTAGAGTTAAGCAGCTGCCATGCTATTAGAAGGACATCGTTTTAATTGTTCCTAGGAAGCGAATATCATTGTTAAAAGCACAAACTGTGACAGTATTAATTGAAGAACCAGGGGTGTATCAAAGCTATTTCTTTAGTTCTGGTCAGCATAAGGCTTTCAAGTAGATCTCCTGGGTGTTCCCACTTACTGCATTTTTGTTTGTATCTTACAGTTCATTAAATGGTTTCTTTTCAGACTGAGGTAAACCAGACAACGTGCTCTAGAAGGGCACCAACTGTGCTCCAGCTACTGATGGGGACTCACACTATCGGACAAGACTAGACAGAGCTAGTCTGAAATGGAATCACTGAGAGGTGAATAGGTGGATTCCAGGTCTTTAGCACCAACTGTTTCAACATCCTATTGTACCATAACATTTGCCATCATAGCTGTATCTAGTTCTCCCAGCTGGTAGTTTTGTTTCATGTTGATTAAGTATACACAAGACATACTGAAAAATAGTCTATGCTCCTGTCTGTGGCCATAGCCCTTTCAGGGACTTTACTGATGAATATGAAGATTTGGAAAAATCTTCAAAATTGCTGGCACACTCCAAACTCCGACAGTGAGTTCCTTTTTTATTTTAGTTCTCACAAGCAGAGGGAATATAGAGGAGAGAAAAATGTCAGTCATGTACCACATTTTTTCCATGGCTGTCCTTCACCTTCTGAGCCCTATTGTCAATGACATATACTAATTCGATGCTTCTGTGTACTCGTATTATATCATTGGTCATGAAAACAGATGCATATATAAAGGCTAGGTTTTGACTATCACTAGATTTGTCAGAGTGGCTGTGCTCTGGGAAGACAGAAAGTGCCTATCTTTCACTAAAATCCTGTAACAAAAATTTTCACGTCAAAGACTCTAGCAAGGGTCAAAAGGCAAGGTGTTCGTCTGTTCTCATAGCGACCACAAGGTTGCAATGAAGGATTAGAACATTAAATCACTCCTATGTGGATTTTTTATTTTCTCTTACTGAAGTTGACAAGTAGACACATGAGATTATTAGATGTGGGTTGCTAAAGAGAGCTAAAGTTCTATCACACAACTGTAGCAAAGGCTCCTTAGGCATGGGATACCACATCTCAACATCAGACTGAGTGTAAGATAAAACTGAACAACTCAACCTTGTCTCTACCTATGCCACTACCAGAATGTACGCAATTACTAATGTACCATCACAACTCTTTAAGACAGTTCCAAAGAATACTTAATTGTCTTTCTGAGACTACATAACACAATTTCTGCAACCTTAGCTGAGTACTGTACAGGTACGGTTCAGGTAACCTAAGATTTCAGAATTTATGAACAAGTGATAGTGCACATATACGGATAGGCCTTTTGAACACTGAGGTTTTATTGCAGTCTTTTAAATTAATTCAGGAGTTAGCTTTCTTTTATTGTGTTATTGCAAGTCCTTTCCTTTCACAAGATAAATTCATAATTTGAAGCTGGAATCTTTGTACCATTTAATAAGACCAGGAGGAGAGAATGCAATTTTAAGAATACTATTCTGTACGGATGGCATTAAAATACTGTTAATAAGAGAACATAAAGAACACCCTAGATATTGTATAGATCGGGATCCCAGTATGGTAATTGCCTTCATGTAATAAGAAAGACATGAGAAATTTACAAAATATAGCAAACAAGCAGGATAAATGAGTGTATTGGACAGAGCGTTTGAGGAGGTACGGTTAAAACCAAATAGGATGCATCCAGTTCTTACATATCCAGCAGTAGCTGTAGGAACACTTGGTCCGTGAGTTCAGCACAGGGGCCTGCAAATCCCCGAACTGCAGCATGAGATGTCAACTCCGATTTTCCTACAAGAAGTATTTTACACATTGCGGTAGCACAGTATAGGGTAGGCAATGGACTAAATGATTGGAGAACCGTTTGTGGTTTCTGATCCCTACAGAATATCTGGTCTCCCTTTTCATTCAGGGGGAACTTCAATTCCAAAAATAAAAGTTAAAAGTATGTGGGAGTGTTGGTTGGTGGCTGACTCAGAAAGCAGAAAAGGTGCAGATGAAACAGAGTGATTCCGACAAAGGAAGAAGCCCTTAATCTGACCTGTTTGGAGACACACAGCTTTCCTGAAGTAATAAATAAACAATAATTAAAAATTACTCATGACCAATCTATCTCTCTTACCTACCTTTCTGGGGATAAAGAGGGAGAAAGAAGTGTAATCACAGCAAAACCACACTAGTTTGGTGTTCTCTGAAAAAAGGTCCCACCTGACAACATCATGCTTTCTTTTCCTGGGTGCTAGATTTACATCGGAGAGCTTAGTTATTGTCTGTATGAGCTTGTGAGACCCAGAAGAAATGCCCTCCAAGATGTGCATGACCTGTACGTATTAACTTGTGTTTGTGCCAAAGGAGGAGGGAGAGGGGGAGTGATTATTATTTTTTTTAATCAGAAGACCTAATAGCTTATGACAAGGTCTATTATCCCCTGGAAGGAAAAAAGGGAACGTCTTTATGCTGTAACAAAAGCAAAATCACTTCATCTGCCATCCTCCATCAAGACACATCAAGCAGGGACAGTGCTAAGCCAATTTGTCCATCAGTTTTTGAAAGGTGCTAGTAAATATAAATAGGGCAACGGGAATGAATGTGACTCTATATGCATTATTATAGTTGATTTCTGTAGACATAATTCACCTCTTCTGATAATTTTCATGTCATTTAGGAGAGCAATGCTAGGAGCAGAATGCAGCTCTACTCCAGGGTGCTGAGAAACATAAAATAGTATTTCCGTTTATGCAAATACAATTTGAGTAGAGTGTCCCTTTATCCCTGGAGGTTTATCTATCAAAGGACAACATAGGTGACTTTCCTGAATCAATGGTTAGGTTAGATTTATGCATTGTCTATAATCCATAAATTAGGTAACCTATATTAATACAATTTCAAATCCTGGTCACCTTTCTGTATCTCAAAAGTTCTCAAAGCAGTTCAAAGCCTGTTTCCACACCGTACTGAAGCAGCTTGCCTGCTTCTGGAAGAAGATGGAAGCCAGCTAGTAGGCAGTACCACTTGGCCTGAAATGCAGCCACTAGAGTATCTTGAATGTATGATGGGGGTAGTAACAAGTATGACAGTAAACCCATGTTTGAGAGTCCTGTGTGGGAGCTGGTAGCTCCTTACGTTAGTCACGTTTGAACACAGCCCTTTAATCAGAAATCTTACTGTTGCTGGTTTGAGTTCTGTGTCTGTTTTCAGTTTCCTCAAAAGTGATTTTTTTCTTTCAATTATTTGGAAGTGACTGATAACAAGCAATAATAGCAGGAAAAAGAATCCATGTTCTAGACACAGGACACATCTCTCAGCAATATCAATTAGCAGCACTAGACCCACCAAAATAAATGAGAATTTAGTCATTGACTTCAAGAGCGCTATAAGGCCACTGAGGATGTTTTAGATGGAGAAATGTTAGGTCTTGAAAGGAAACGTGGAGAGATTTTTCAGGAAAGGGTTTTCTTTTGTTTGTAGCAATCTCTCTGCTTTCCATAGGGATTTCTAATGAGGAGAAAGAAGAAGAAACTGCTCAAGCTGGGTGACCTGCAGGATAGGAGTGTATAATCCATTCTGAACAAATTAAAAATCAGGTATCAGCTTTAACTGTGCTCCTTCATTTTGACACACTAAGGAGAATTTGGAGTCATAAGAAAACTCAAAATACTGTTAAAATTTACAGACACGAGTGCTTAACATCACAATAGCATTCATCACCTTTCTGAAGTGTTTCAAGATCTAAAATACGCTCTGTATTACTATTCGCTTTTTACTTCTGGTTTCGGAGACTCATCTCCTGAGTTTCAAACAAATATGTTTTCAGCTGTTTCTACATCTCTGGAGCTCCACAGAGCCACCATGACTGACAGCTACGTGACTCTCAACAGTAAGAATCCAGGCTGATATTTGTATAAACAGTTGAGAAGGCAAAAACCTCTTGATTATGGCATATTCTAGCAATTCAGACCGACGCATACCTAAGTTTTTCTGTGTAGGGGATTTAATGAAAAAATGATCCTAACATAAGCTTCCCTTCCTGGAAATTGGTGATTTGAACAGTCACTTGCTTTATCAAGGGCCCAAATTGCGACTGATTAGCATCTCTAAGGTGACCTCTTAAATGATCCGGCAACTGGCTCCTGCGAGAGCCTTCAGGTGCAGACCTCTACGTCTTCCTTCTTCAGCCAAACTTAACAAAACAGTGACCATAAGCATGGCATGGAATGTCAAGCATATAGTTACAACTTCTGAGCTACAATACATAATTAGGCTCAGAAATGCCTAGGGACAGTTTGCCAAAACAGCAAGGGTTAAGGTGTCTGAATTGTGGTTGTGCCATGACCTGGGGCTTGGTGTTCTCGAGCTTTACTTTCATCCACGTCAGCTTCTCACCGCTAGGGATTTTGCACCTGGTGCTTCTAGTTTTGCCATTTACATATAGCCATCCAAGGTGGCAATCCCATTTGATCACAGCAGGGATCCTGGTGACACCTGCACGACTCATGACTTCTATTTCCCCGCCGTGAGGCGCACAACAGCATGTCCCTGAGGTGACTGCAGCTTTCAAGACCCCAAGTAATAGGGATGGGGTGTTTTTTGGCCTTCACTGTCTCTCTATACTTCCGTAAGTCTCCAGACATGTATTTCTACCAGTGAGGGAAGTCTTGTTTTCAGTTTTCTGTGCAATAAAGTATCAGCAAGTCACAGATGATGCTGTCAGCTATCGAATCCGCATTGCTTCAACCACCTTCATATTTTGCAAACTGTAATTCTAGAAATGCTTTTGTTGTTCTTGTCTTCCACATGGTGTATTTTATTTCTTCACTTGTATTCACTTCCATTCTTAAACCACTTTCCTCTTAGGAATGTGATATTTGGAACTTACTGCCCATAAGTCAAAATCAGCCCCCATACACCTTTAGTTGTGATGAAATGTCTGGAGAATGCCTAACTTAATCCTTTAAAATACTTAGTTACTCCAAGTTAACTGGCAACATTCAACATAAAACAAAAAAGAAAATAAAAAAGATCGGTCTCAGACGTTATAGAAGTCTTGGAAAAAAATCGTGTGGGAAGCTCAGGGGTGTAGGATTTGTGAGCGCCATTCTCAGCCCATGCTTTGGCTGCAAATTTTTCTCCCACACATTCGCAAGGTGCTGAGAGCTTGTCTCTTGATTGCTGTGACAGCACAGCATCTTGCAAACAGCATTTGACACTTCAGAGGCTCAGGATCAAGTGTTCCTCCCCATATCTTCAGAACTGGTTAGATTTACTGCAGAGAGGCGTCTTCACCTTCCCCCAGAGTACGACCCAGGCTGACAGAGGAGCGCACCGCAGCCAGCGTAGGTCTGTCAGATTCTGAGTTAGCAAATGCTGTGAGAGGAGGGAGGATATTTCTGAGATACTGAACATACTGATACTTCCATGGAATAGGTCTACTAAGGACCTCTAGGCACTGCTGTTAGAATAATTACATGTTGATAATGGAGAAAAAGGCATATGCAAAGTAAAAATAATAATATTATAACATCAGATGCTAGAATCTGACAAGCTCTGTTACTATAAGACAGCAGAAAAACATTTGTATTGAGAGCTGATGGAATGCTTCACTTATATAATCACCTCGTTCACATTCTCCTCTGCATCCAAACTAGTAAGATCTTATGGAAATAAAAAGTACACATACAGACATGAAATTCCTTACTTTACTTTTCCAGGTAAGTAAGTACATAGCTGTGCTTAGAGAAAGACTGTAGACAAACAACAGAGATTCTACAGATGGCTGGACAAAATGAAAGGCAAAAATTATTACAGAAATGTTTGGACATCTTAAAACAACAAACAGTTCAATGTGATTTATTTAGTCGGGGCAGACTAAAATTCACAAGTATAATAACAGAACCATTTGTCTTAGCAAGCATCTTGTTATTGGTGATCAATAACGTAGCTGAGACGACTGATGGCTTTGTTTTCCTGCGCTGCCTCAGCCAGTCTAAATTATTTATTTGACATGCTGCCTCTTGACAAATGCCAGGAAACAGCGATAAGAAATTTGCATTCCTCTGATATATACCTCTGAATGAATAGAAGATATTCCTCAAGCTTTAAGTGAATGACATATGACTGTAATTTGAGAGACGGTTATGCTGACCGGACAAGTTTTTGTCTCCTGACACAAATAGCAACGTAGACATCAGAACCGAAAAACAAGCAGTCTCTTCTTTTTGTTGCACGTGGCAAAGGAGAACACGATGGCACTTGCAGAAACATCCAGGATTTGGATGTCTCTGAATACTCAAGAATCTGCCCCAGTCTGCCAGGAGCTTTAAGTTGTAATAGCAAATTTTAATTAGACTTGAGATGGGGAAAAGGGTACAATAATAAAAGACCGTAAGAACTTAATAGCAGGACAGGGTGAAAGTCCCTCAAGCTCTCTAAGCTCGCTATACTGCCCCTGACAACGGCCAGCAGTGGAAGCGGAGGCGAAGAATGAATACAAGAACTTGCCAGTACACAAGAATATTTCCCCTTCCGTATCTTGCCGTTAAATACATTCAAGCCTTTCAATAAGTCCAGGCATCGTTGCTCTGCTCTGCACTTTTAGCTGTGTCACAGCCTATTCGAGATACAGTGATCAAAAGGGCACTCAAGTTGTGGGTGTAAATGGATTTACACACTGGTGTAACAGTATTCAAGTTTTCTCTCTTTTTAATACAGAAGTCATAATGTTCTATTGTTTTATATATATTTAATTCTATTTCATAACACTATTTTAAAATGTTGCTGAAGCTGATATTTTCAGAGGTCTATCTATCCACAGTAACTCCAGTGTGTCTTTCTTAAGTGTTAAGAAAAATGATAATTTAGAGATGGTCGTTGTGCATTGGTTTTGCCTTAAGCATTACTTTAAATTTTTTCACATTTAATTTAATTTGCTGTTTAATACTCAGTTGCTTAGTATCACAAGACCTTTCTACAAAACTTCATTGTCTGGTCTCCTCTTGAATAACTTTGTATTGCCCGCAGACTTCATCTCCTCAGTATTTACCCTCTTTATTAGATCATTCAGGAACATCTTCAGCAGCACAGGTCTCAGTACAGATTCCCATGTGCGACAAGAAAGAAACTCCAACCTTGTGTAAAGGCGGGATGAAAATACGTTGGTAGAGACAAAGATGAACCACAACAAAACTTGCGTCTTGCTGTGAGTCCTACACAGCAACTAAGAGCACTTTGAAACTTTTGTTTATTGTTCCCATTCAGAGAAAACGAATGCACTTTGAAGAGTAAGGCAGAACGGACAATTACTAATGCTGCTGAAAACAGTTCTCATTTGTTTAGCCCCATTTCCTAATGCATAGCTCTAAAACTTTTCACAGGACCTTTAAAATATGATCAATTTTCCTTGGCTATTTCCTAATAATTCAAACTGAGTGCGGAACCTGACACGCAATCAAGCTAATACAGGTCAATATCCATTTTCTTTCAGTTAAATAGGAATTTCAACACAGTGACACAAGCTGTGGAATCACAAACAGCTACTGTATATGTAACGGTCTGTTTGCTCGACACGCACAGAGTGAGGTCGTGACTCAGCTACCTGTAGTCATACTGAACGAAACTCGCCAGTATAGCTCATTAAATACAACCAAGAATATCACCAGTCATTAAAACAAAACTGGTCTGAGAGTCATTCAACTCGGACAAACACATCCTTTACATTTACATTTCATTTACCAAGATAAGACTCAAACACTTTACAAATTTGGTGTGTGATCTCGCTTGGGAAAGTGGGTATGAGAAGATACTCTTCTCTGGCCAGACGAGTTAGGGCTGGAACACGTGCAATCAAAACCAAGCCCTACATAAAATACGCTCGAAAAAGCCCCACAAAAAAATATCCACTTGTCTGCAAAAGGACCTTCTGCTCTGTTTTTAGCACCACCTTTAGCACCAGGAAGGTGATGGCTGGAATCTACAGAACAATTCTGCACCCAGCTGCGATGATTGCCAAAAAGGCTTAGGAAACCGTGAGGGAAGGAACTGTTAGAAGTTTGCCTAAAGACCACATCTAACTGTTTGTGAGTAGAACTGTGAGATATCCAGGACTTAATTTTACATGTCATCCAAAAATACCACATTCCCCCCCAAATTATTCATGTGTAAACTTAATTACCCATATGACATTTATCACAAACTTCTGTCTGCATCGGCTGGTTATGGTAGTCTGAAGTCTGAGCTTTTAATGTGGCTCTGACGCAGTCATTAAAACAAATTAGGGACAGAAAAAATTAATAATTGCTTCATATTTTCGCAACTAAAATACCTTTTGCTTTGGTAACTCTTTTCAAGGCTGATTGACTGAGATTTTGCTGATGCATCACTCCACAGAGGTATAATTTTCTACCTGAAAATAACTGACTAAATTTTGCTGGATCATGGTTTACAGGACACAGCTAAAATGATTAAGTTCAATTTGTTGCTAGGTCTGAACGTATCGTTTGCTTGTGTTTGGAAAGAGATGAGTGCTGGTGAGTGAAAAGAGGGAAAAGATGCACAGCAGAACAAGTTATTGGGATGAATGATGGGCTACGTATGAAGCTCATACAAACAGCTGCACAGACAACAAGGAATCCTGAAAAATGGAGCTAGGAAACTATTTCCATTAGGTCAGGACGTGCTTTGTTTTCATACACTCACCTGACTCCTTTTCTTCCTATTTCACTGAAAATTAATACAGGACTATTGTCACAATGAGACGGCTTTCACCAAATGTTTCTTTCAAGTGGTCCATGAAGATGTTCTCCTCTACGTCCTTGTTTGATATTTTATTTTTGTGTCTTGTTTCTAGCCTTATTTTTCTGAGGTTTGAGACACGAATTAGTAAAGGTGAAACGGAAGGAGATGTGGTACTAAAATAACATTGTCCCTGTGTGTGGCTTGGTGACCTGTGCTGGCTACAAGCTCTCACCGTTGAGCCAGTCTCTGTGAACATCAACATTACAAAGCCACTCTACGCATCTGCCTGGTTGGCAGTTTCAGTAGAAGAGCTAAGGACTTCAAAAGTGATAGCAGGTGAGTATTTCAGTGAAGGAGCTATGGCAAATTTGCATATAAAGAAATAATCACCTGTGAACACACAGACAACTTTAGGCTCCAGGGATATTAAGTCAACAGCTATGCAAATCCTGTGAGGCTGCTCAACCCATAGTCATCCAGAGGACATTGATGTCTAACCCATGAGCTATGAACCCTTGTATAATTTAACACTTGTGGAAGATAAAATCCATATTTGCTCATAACCCATGCTCATTCTATCCTTCCAAAAAGTCATGATCCATTTCTTCATCTAGTAGGAACGAAGGCAAGGTTTTGACTTACATATCTACTGCTAGCTTAATGATTTTAACGTAACCTATCATCTGGCAAACAGCTACCTAAGCATGCACGGAACAATCCCAGACTGAGATCAGGGACGATTTGTGAGAACAGAGGCGGCCTGTAGTAGTTGCAGCGTATGTTAGATTCTTCCCATTTTCTTCATCAGAAATATTGAGATGTATGTGAATTTACAATGCTTGGGAGGAAGATTTGCATTCCTCCCAAGTGGTCTTCTGTGTGTGGTTAAAAGCATTTATTTAAATATATATTTACCTATCACTGGCTGTCTCATGGCAGAAGAACTATGCTGGGAACGTGAAACATTAGTATTTAAACAACAGTGTTCGCTCCTGAGATGTGCAGGTTGGGGAGAGAGATGGGCATGGATGAATGAAAGCTCCCGACCCTCCTAGTATGTGAGAAACTGCCTGCATCTCTCCCATTTCCAGCAGACCCATGACAGTATCACTAATGCGTTCAAACAAACTGTTCTGAAGCATGACGGATTCATACCTCATGCGCGAGAACTACTACTTCTGTAGCAAAACAGAATGAAGGAAAAAGGAACAAAATCACAGAACCATGGAACCATAGGACATAGAACAGCACAGGATGGAACCTTGAAAGATCATCTGGTGCAACCTTTCATGGGAAAGGGAGCATAGAACCACAGAAGAGCAAGACTGTACATTCCTTCTCTCTAATGCACTAGCAGCACATAGGCACAACTAAGGGCTAGGATCGAACATTCTTACTTACCATGATTTCCAAGGCACACTTGTGAGAGAAACATTATTTATCATGGGTAAGAATACTAGGATTTGACCCTTAGCCATATACAGTATATAGTCACAGTATATTATTCTATTAAGCAAGGTTCTGCATTTTTCTATCTCCTCTTTAATGAATCTTGTTATTTGAAAAGAAACTTCAAAAGGTCTTGCTTCGAGAAATTCTTCTTCCTTCTTTACTGTTTTTCTCTCTCTTGCTTTCATTGCTGTTGTAAACCTTTTCTGCCAGTCTCTGTATCAAATCTGAGCTTGTGTTCTAGGCTTAATACAATTTGCACAGAGAATGAGACTGACTGTCACCCATGGCCTGGGTCCTCTGAAGGATAATATCTATTGAAAGAGCGGTGTGGATTTTACCCACGGAAATAGTGAGGGGGGAAAGTTTAAAAGAGTTGAATTAATTTGCATCCCTAAAGGTGACTTGTTAGCACTGTTAAGAATCAGAGCGTTAACGTGGCTGTGAAGGTTATAGGGGTTGATTTGGTGTGTCATATTGAATTATGGCAGTCTGAATCCATGTCAAACAATGTATCTCTATGGGGAGGATGTGGAAAATGGAGGATAATTTCCAGAGGTACCATCAGCATCTCTGAAGTTTCTACCTCAGTGCTTGTTAAATATTCCAAGAAGATTTGCAGCTGAGAAGGAACAACTTAGAGCCAAAACATGCAGGGAACCTGAAACCACAGAAAGATTTTGCAAGTTGTTGGGAGAGAGAGAGTGGAGAAACCCCCACCGCATTTTTTAAACGGTTTAAAAATTGTTAAAATGGCATTATTGCTTCACTTCACATTGCATATCAGATGGAAGATCGACACATCAGCTTCAGTGACTGAGACAAGTCCCTACGGCCAGGAACAGCTTCTTGAAAAGAATTTGCACTGCCATTGAATATCCTGCAAATTATACATGGAGGGTGAGCGCTTGGCCTCCCAGAGATTATTGTGGAGTCAACAGCCTCCTTTAATAGGACAATTTTCTGGGCATACATGCAACTAATGGTCTCATCCTAGAGAAACAATAAACTTAAAAAGATAACTACCCCAAACTTGGTGTACAGGAAAGAGCAGCAGATTACTATTGCCCTAATGAGGTGCTAAGGATTAGATCGCTAAGGATCTAATAACTGTCCTGCGGATCCTCATGAACATCGAATCAGAACTCCTCCCTCCTGCCACCTGGGAACAGCCTGGTTTTTATGTTACTACCATATTCAGAAAGACCAGTTATCCACCTGCTTGGATACCCTATCTGCTGGCAAGGCAGAACAGTTCATTAATACTTCTAGTCTTGCATCTGAATTGTGCACGGGTAGTCTGACAGCTCGGTGCTTTGTGAGAGATCAGCAGGCAATCTGGACAGGGCTGCGGTATGCTAAGGGACAGGAGTTCTAGCTGCATCAGGAGAAAAAGTAATCATCCTGTCCATCAGCGGCGCAGATAATTGTACACTCTCACTCTCAAATCTCAAATTCAAAGTGAGGGGAAGGAACTCTCCTTGAATTTAGCAAGTCCGTACAATACACCCTTAAAAGTATTTGATAGGACACACTGGTAGTAGACATGTGAGCTTCATCTGAGTTTACTTTGGCATGAAAGATTGACTCAAGGGATAAAACGGTTAAGTGATAAGGCTGCTAAAAAAGGTGCTCGCACGTTATCTTAATTTTCTTCCTCAGTTCAAGCAGTTGTTTACTGGTAGCTGTCTTGCAATCTCTTACCGTAATTTATTGCGCTCCAAAAGGGCAGAGACAGTATAGACGATCATCTTTGCATTCTGGTCTAAACTCAGCAGCTTAAATTTACTGTATCTGCAGTAATCTTCAGTACTCGACGCATTAGCGTTCCTCAGAATATATCTAATCTAATGTAAGAGGTGATGACTTTATTATCTGCCTAAATACCTGCCTCTTTTTGAACACTGCGCAACTGGGATAATATCCAGTGCCTGTGACTTCCCCTTGCGCTCTGGGCTAAACCCAAGTTTCTTATTACCTCTTTTAAAAGTGTCATCTGAATTTTCACTAGGTTTATTTCTTTTGGTGGAGCTGTGACAAAAAATAACTAGACGCACTGGATTTGCCTCCTTTGCACATCTCACTGCATCAGAACTTTCTCTTAATCTTTGCCTCTGCACTACAGTTTTGTTTGGCATCTCATGCATTCACCGTGCACTTTGCATGAATATACTTGCAGTTTCTGTTACTTAGCTTTAGTCCTTTGTGTTATTTTGGTGTTCACTGTGTCTGTGTCTTTGGCGCAGTTATGCAGCTGGCAAAATCCCCAGTTTCTACACTTTTAATCATTTCACTGAAGTTGCAGATAGGATTAACCTGTCTAGGTTTGAACTAGGGATCAAGATATTCTGAATTCAGTGATGTATGTCTGGAAATTGGTTATGCAGAAATGTAGTTCAGACACTGACCTGTTTTCACCTCTTCAGCTGCAATTTGCTTTGGTGGGGTAGCACTGGAAAGACTTGAGCTCTTGAAGTGGTCCAAGGTCCCTCTGCCATGCACGCTATGCAGCCCTGGAAGTGGGGAGTAAAACAGGTGAACATGGTAAATTTATCAGAACTACAGTTCTGCCTTAGTTTCCATTTTGTATAGAACATCTGTGATAATTACACTGCTTACAAAAGTAAAGGGTTATTAAAATCTAGCTGAGGGAAGCCATCGGGAGGGTCACCATCTCCCTGACACTTCTCCCACGAGCTGTACTCCTGCCCTGAACTACTCAGTTCTGCTGCTCCAGTATCGTTGGGTCCGTGAAATCAGTCAGCGCATTTCATTTTTGCCAGTGAACTCCGCCCCTGTCATTTCACTCTGAGTCATTGAGAGGCCACGATTGTGTGAGATTATGCTGAGGTTTTAAAAGCGGAGGTGCTAGATGAAGTGGCTAAAACAGATCTCCGAAAGAGGATTCGCTTGGGTCATTACACTGTGACAGGCACTGTGGGCCAAACCAGTGCCCTCAAAGGTGAAAAACAAATGGGTTAGCCTAATGCCCTTAGTCCATACGTCCATAACCACCACACCACATGTCAGCACCTCTGCTTTTAAGGTGAAGCATCCTGGATACAGTTTCTTCCAGTTCCTGGAACGACATCCCGTGTCTCCTCTAGATGCTTGTACTCCCATCCAGCAGTGCTTAACAAAAGCTCTCGGGACTTGGAGTATCTTTTTATCCTTTTCAGACGCTTTCCTTATAAAGCAGGGAACATTCATTCTGCATCTTTCAAATCAATAGCAAGGCAGCGGGGTGATCTGCATACAAATCGACTTGCAAATTTACGCCCTGCCTGACTCTGCCAACAGGATTAGAAATCATTCATGAAACAACAGCTCCCTGTAATCACATCCAGCCAGATTTCAATAATAACTTAGGCATATAAACCCCTCTTGGTTTCATAGGTATTAAAAATAGTTTCTTCTCATTTTCTACCTCTTCCTTGGATTGTAACTTCCCATTTTCTTGAAAGCTTTCTGCTCTGTATGTGCTTTATCATCCATCCTTGAAAAAACCCATCATCTGCTTACAGACCGGAAATATTTTTCCTACTAACCAAAAGAAAAGGGGATTGCTTACACCCCAATCTGATAGTGGGCAGGATTTGAAAAAGCCCCGAGTCATCACCACGTCACCACAGATCCCAGTAAGAGACCTTCAGTAAAAGTCAAATGGTTGCTGAATTTTGACGTACATTGAGCCTGGCAGTATACAATTCTCCTCTCTACGGACTGTTGTCTATCTCAGAGAAGACATCAGGATCGTATTTAACATCTTTTGAACATTATTCAATCTTTAGTAAGCAAAGCAGTTGGACCTCTTCACTGGGAAGCTTTGATCTTTACTTCAGATTATGATGTGTCTGTGTAATTAAATGTAGTGCTCTCTGTCTATTGTTACATTGCATTTTTTGTGCTTGACAAATCTATCTTGATACAGTGCCATTTCAGTTATTGTAGAAATGTCCAGAACAGTGAAAAGGGACTTTTATTGTCAATGGAAACAATAGATAAATGCAAAAAAGCATACTTCATCTTGCAGTTGCTTTCGTCAGGGATTGCTGAGGCAGGACTCGGGAGCCGTGAGCAATTTCTGCCTCCCAGTGAGAGCGCTGTGAAAGACCAAAACCAGGCGGAGTTCTTGATCGCCTCGTGGGGACGATCTGTCACCGTTTGTCAGCGGCAATTCCTACACTCTCAGCTTCAGAAAGAGTAGTTACAGACTGCAGCTATAATGGGATGCATGAGTTTGGAGGGCAAAGCAAGGTTTTTGGCAAGCATACATAATAATCACTGCAGACTGAATTCAGTCTGAAGAACCTGAAACCGATTTGTATCTTTTTAGTCACTTAACTGTTTCAGTGCTCAGAACGCAGATCTGAAACTCGTCCGAGGCTGACCCCGAAGTGGTATGATATAAAAAGCTACAGTGTCCCTGCAGCATTTTTGGTCACAGCGCTTTCTGTCATACAAACACAGTTATTAATGAAACATTCTGGAAAAGCATTGCTGCTAATAATTTTTCTTTTTACTCCTTTCATATTAAGAGGGCAGCAAACTGGCAAGCACAGGAGGAAGTGTGCGGGAAGAGAGGAATAAATGGAGATGCTGCGAATGAGACTCAGCAGCTCCAGCGAGTCACCTTCCGCCCAGCACGGTGGAACAGCACAGTCGTTTGGTTTCCCTTGTAAAACTGGCCTCAGCACTCACCACATATGATGTTCAAAACGAGAAATCACTGTGTTTCTTGAGCATTTTATGAAGAATGTGTCTTGTAAACGTCCAAATACAAGGCAGCTGGAAACACCGAAAAAGCAACAACCAAGTGGTTGCTGCTCCATTACACGGCATTGAGCATGCACGCATTGCTGCCTGCTGGTAGGGAGGAAGAGTTTCTCCGCAATGCCGTTACTTCCATTGTCATTACTTAATAACGCCATCGTTTATTTTTGCTGCTTCAGCAGTGAGCAGCTGGGCTGCTGCAGGCGCGGGAAGGGGAGACAACAGCGGGCTGTGCGGAGTTAGGCCTGAGCTGTAGGGAGCGAGCCGCTCTCACAGCTGCTGGAGGGGGGGGCTCTAGCGAGGGAGCACCGTAATCACTGGTGCTGCTGGGAAGGAGTCCTCCACGCAGCATCACTGCCTCTAACCGCCATCCGATCCTGCTGCTGGCATCAGGAACCAACCTGACTTTCTGGGGCTGGCAAAAGGCATCGCAAAGGAAACGGCTGGAACGGGACTGTTTGCTGCTCTCAGTGGTCCGCTGCCCCCACCCACAACCTACTTTTCTTATGCCTATGGCTTTGGGCTCATCAGTCCCAGATCCACAGCTACCCAGTGAATTAGCAGCGGTTATGTGATTGGCTTGGCAGACAGCACCTTGCTTTGGCCACTTAAAACTGCTGAAGAATGCTTTTATGCTAAAGCGAATCTGACCCAAGAGCTTACGTTAGGAAATCAGACGTCAGACTTGCAGGTCTCAGACCCACTGGGATCTGGGGTGCAGAAGTCATAAAAGAGTTTCCACGCAGTTTGGCAGGACCATGAAAGACATAAATCAGACAATGCTAACTGAAGTGCTCGCTTTCTGTCTTTGAAGGAATAATAAAATGGTTTCTAGGTGAAAAATGTCCTGCAACCCTTTTAATTCTCTTGCTTTAAACAATGGCCTCAAACTGTACCTATGCTGATGGAATCAAACTAGAAAGCAGGTAGGCCAGCTTAATACACGGGCCTAGAACTCACCTGTTCAGAAAATACCCTCAGCACAGGCAATCAAAACCATCCCGTTAATGAAGCCATAATACCTCATTTCAACTTTCTGACTCCAGCTATTCATTCAAAGGGACTCCTTATGTACGGAGCTCACTTAAAATGAAGACTGAAAAGCCTCTTCAAGGGAATTGAATCCATTTATTTGCACCAAAGCAACTACTTTTTCTATTTGCGACACATGGGCTTTACATCCTTGTATGTTCAAAATACACAAAGCAGACTGACTCTTGCCACCAAGCTATATTTGCCTAATATGAGTTTTTCTCATGGAAAAGGGCTGTGACTACGTGTTAAGGCAAACTGAAACTCGATGCTGATAATGCTGTCACTCATGCACTAGGAACACTTATCCACCATGTAACGTAGGACAAATCACAAGCAGGGACTTCCAGTTTTTACGTTGACATCGCTTGGAGATACTGAAGAAGAGAGATCATACAGAAATGCGAAGTGCTTTATGCAGTGCAGCTCTATGGATTTACATGGCGACAGCGCTGGCCTTCAACTGAGCTCAGCTTTTCCTGGTAGAGCTGGAGGCAGCACTGTTGGGATGGTGAAGATGACAAGCTGTGAAATGTTGCAAGCTCTTCCGTGAAAACTTTGTCTCTACTAATAAATCCTGACATACTTGGTAAATTCCAAGGGCACTGAAACTCGGTTGCTAGAATGGCACCTGGCATTCAGCCCATGCCACGTAGACCTTCCCCAAATTATTGCTGGGCTTCGCTCATTCTCAATAAGCAGTTTGCATGCAGCACCCTGTTTCAGAAGCTCACAGAATGAACCGGCATAGGCACGGGACATTCTTTGCCAGCTGGCATCGGCATCTGGGAACGTTCCTGCACACATTACATTTACTACCACAGATGTAGCTGAAGTGGCTGATGCACTGGGTGTGTTAACGAGCGGCTGCAGCCCTCTTGGTCCTTTGGCAATTCTGCGCCCGTGTAAACCAAGCACTGTTTGTCGTAAAAGAGAAACCGTAGAGAAAATAAGGCATGGAAATGAAATTATTTCTAAAGTATTTGGCTTGCACTGCTTAATAAACTCGGGTTCGGAATATCTGCTTTGGTGCCCATCTTCTGGCCAGAGAGATGTAAACATGAAATCCAGCCTCTTTGGGAACACATGTCGTAAGACGTTAAGGAGGCAACTGGACAAATGCCAAGAAATATCTATAGGACTTTGACAGATACGCCAAATAGCAAACATCACACTCGCTAGTCGTAGTCCCCTGAGTCATTGCGTAATTGGGCTGTGAAATTGTGTGCCAGTGCTAAAGACTGTGCCCACTTCGTCAGCTGCCGCCAGGCAGGGAAAGGAGGGAAACGCGGCCTTTTTGTTCACCTGGTACCGGACTACTGCTGAGCTCTGAAATGCCTCACACTGGCGAGGCGGGCCAGCCCTGACAGCCACAAAGGCTGGACCTTGACACTGGCAGCTCTCCCTCAGTTCAGAGTGATGCAGGAAGGGTGGCTACCACAGGAGGAAATAGTCAGCTGTCCAACGCGCAGCTCTTCCCTTCTTTCTCTGAGGAAAAGGCGGGAGGCTGGACGGAGCGCGCCGTGCAGGCCACCAGCTTGGCTGTGCCGGTTTAGAACACCCCACTCCAAGCCGCACTCCCAAAAAGCCAAGTCCAGTCGCGTGCTGTTTAGGGCTAACTCCCACCAGCATTGTGGCACAAGGATCCCGACACCCCCCCGCCCCGACTTTGGCTTGAAAGTCAAGGCAATCTATCTTCTTGAAAGTGACAACGAGGCACCAATTCCATCATACCATAACTTCATCCCCCCCTCTATCACAGTGCAAACTCTGAGACATGAATGTGAGAACGAACAGGAAATGCCGTTGGCTGTGCGTTACTAAGAAAGCAAGCAAATGAAGTGAATGGAATAGAATGTCTTCATTTCAGGGTTGCAGTTACTTATGATGATACCTGTAGCTTCCATAAACGAACTGTAGGAGAACGCCTTTCAAATATGATTAAGGTTTGGTAATATGAGGCCACACAACGACAACCACTGGGAGAGATGTGCTTAGACCCGAGGTGAGTCCATGATGTATTTCCAGGGGATTAGAAAGCACAAATGTCTTAGACTTGAGCATTAGAATTTACATGCTTCTGTTAATTCCTAAGAGTGAAAAAATGATAAAATGCTGCGATTAGGATGATTTTCCCTAAGCGGTATGCAAGATCACCATTTAGATGAGAGGGTAAAATTTGGAGACATGGATTTCTATGGAGGCTTTATCACTTTGAGCTAGTTCTGCACAAACCACCACGGCTCTCATATAAAATGTCACAGGCTAATACTATCTCTAGTGTAAAAGCTATCCTAATGTCATGTAAGGAACTGGGATAAATGTAGTTTCTGATTAAAACAGCAAATGGTATTAAGCACACAGGGCAATTTGTAAAGCATCTTTCTGATGAAGTGTTGGATATGCTAATTTACACAAAGACTATGCATATGCCTCTGTGATCCCTTCTTTCTTGTGAGGTTAAAGCAAAACTGACTGTTGAAGATTCTTTCAGGAGAGGAAAGCAATGTCCTAGGTAAGGAAATCCCTCAAACATCACCTGGTCAGCTGTACTCTAGCCTTGAAAAATGGGCTCTTTAGTGCCTGGTCACTTTTTTCACAGCACTGAGAATTTGAGCTGGTGTTACAGAGCGGTAGAGGAGTCTGCGTGCTGGTTCCCTGACAGAGCAGAAGAGGCAGCAGAGAGAACTGGGTAAGGAAGGTGCAGGCATGCCTCAGCTGAAGTATGGGGTTTAGACAGTACACCTACCAGGCTTCCTGATTGTTTGAAATTGGTGCCTTTAAGTGCTGCGTGCATTTAGGCAACGTAAATTTGCCTGTGACTGCGTCAGTGAGTCCTACTGCTGTCAACAGAATCCTGAGAGAGAACTCCAGTGGGTACGGAGCTCACTCGCACTTCCAGAAGAAACCGCTGGTAATCTGTAGGGTTTAAACTGGTGCAGCCTGGCCAGATCACACAGGCAGGACAGACTCCTTCAGTACCATGACAGTACCCACAATGGTGTCCTGCATACATACTGCGCTATCACAAGTGCAAAGTGGCTCCCGGGCAGGACAGCAACCAAAGTGAGTGGAATAAGGGTACCTGAATTATTTTTGTCTCATGCCACATTACAGAGTGGCAAATGCCAAGTCCTTTAACCTTGTAACATCTCAGCTTCCCCACAGAATCGCCGTATGTGACTGTGCTAAATTTTCCTGTGCAAAGCACTACAAGACTTTGAATATTTAAAAGCAGTAAGTAATGGTCCCTTCCCCTCCGTAACGGCATAGTGATGTCCAAGATAATCTGAGATTAGTGAGTAAATTTGTTGGGATTTTCTCTGTACAATGAATGAACCACAGGCAAATTCACAGTAATATTTGGTTACATACAGAAAAGCACGACAACATATGTATTTAGACACCATACTATTGTAGTCAGAATAGAATGTAAGTTGAAATATTGGGCACTTTTGGTTACGAGAAACACAGATCGCCACATGCACCCCTGAGCACGGTTACGTTTCCGTTACAGGAATATTGGGTCTGGCAAGAAGCAGAAACTGGGAAATGTCCTAACATCTGCACTGACAAAAGCTGGACTGGAAAACTCTAAATAATTCCGAAGTTTACTTCTTCGGCTTAGTCCATAACATGACTAGTGGCTAGGTTAAGAAGGCTGTATCTCCAAGATCTCTCTACAACTAGCAAGGAAAAATCAAGTCCTACATAGGGTGATATATCAAGTGATTTAGGCTACTTTTCCCTTTTCACTGTCCATAGAAGAAATCTCAAGCTATCACGGCTTTTACCAGGGGCTTTAATTCCATGACAATTTAAATTGAGATAAGTTGAAATCCCTGGTTCATCATTTCCTCGTCCTCATTCCAGCTGTAACGCTCATCTGACCCTGTGGTGGTGAACCTGCTCAAGGAGTGAAACTGGCAGAAAACTATCCTTACAGGGGAAAAAAAAACCCAAAAGAGCAGCTTTCCATCAGTTTAGTTCCCTGAATTGGCTCATTTTGCGATATGAGCTGAGCACTTGGGCTGGCCCAAGAGATGGAGGAAGAGTGCTCATGTAGAGACAGGAACACAGAGCTGGGACTAAGGGCAGCGTCGTGGCAATGCTAACTTAGATCTGCTTTTTGTTAGATGCATCTGGAGTTAGCTAGAAAACAGAGATTACACACTGTTAAACAAAAGATGCAAGGGAGACTGGGGAGCTGTAGATCTCTGCAGAAGATCAGGCCTGGTTTTGGGCTTGGCTGAGGTGTCTTTACCCGTTTACAGACAAAGGCAGGCTTTGTTCTGTGATGGTTGGTAACCTGTGCACCCAGTTACATCTGCGCAAAGCAACTGCAGAGTGAGTTCAAAGCACTGTCACATCAGGACGGGAGCTGTATCTAATTAATGCCTTTGGTAGTGCAGGAGAATCTTCTGTTGCATACTCAGCAGTATAATGTTTAATTGTGAATTTTAAATAATCTATCTTTTTGGGCGTCTGGTTTTTGTAAGGCAAGTATTCCACAGCTCTAAACTACTGCTGATGGAAATCATCCTTTGAACGAGCCTTTATTTCCCTTAATTTATTCTTAATTTCACTATTTACTACTTTTGCAAAAGTGACAGGCATATTGATGGGAGAGAATGAACTTTTAGTAAGCTTTTGTCTTATCTAGAGGGAATGATAGAACGCAAAGCTAGCTAATTACTAAATCAAAGCAAACTACAGATCTAGGTCTGCCAACACAGTGTTTCTTGGTAACCAGTTCTCAAGAGCAAACAAGCTCTGCGGTTGGAAAGGTGTGTAAACCTCTGACAGCATAGCTGCACTGCCTTAATACCATGAGCTGTGCCTCAGATACAGATTCCCTAGGGCTTCCATGCCAGCTCACGTCTGGAGGAAGCCAGATGGGCTGGCGGGCTGGACACGAGGCAAAGCTCCAACTCCAACCTGGAGGCTCGAGCTCCAACCCACACGGGCAAGTTGAGCTGCGTGGCACAGTGAACTGAAGCCATGATGCGGCAGACATAAAAAAAAAAAAAAATCCTACACGTGATTTCTGGATGAGACGAGGAGGCTAAAAATGTGTTATCTGCAAACTATCCTCAAGGCTAAGAACTGATAGACACTTGTAAGCTGCAACTATGTCAATGAAGTATTTCCCTGGATAGTTTATCAGCGTCGACTAACTCAGCAGATAATAATTTAAAACTTCCTCCATTTGCAAGAATAAGAAGCAGCACGTCCATTATCTCACTAAATTATGTTTTCACTGGATCACTTTCAATTAAGCCCGTCTTCAACAAGTCCATGATAATGCAAGATAATGCTCCTTAGCGCTTATGTTTTGGAATGTGTGAGAAGAAAGAGAACCAGCAGTTTCAAACCTCACCTCATCAAAGCTTTGAGTAATTTATAGTAATGGCTTACGCTGCTACAGTGGCTTTCATCACGAAGGGCACTGAAGCCATTTAACAGAGCAGGGAGAGGCAGAAACAGGGAGAGAAAACGACGACACCACCTTTCACCAAATGCAGCCACTTCCAATGAAGAACGCTAAAGTTCTCAAGCAGCAAACAGAAGAATGATGGCAAAACTAATGAATAATCCCTTCTGCCATGAAAAGCAGGAATTAATGGAAACCAAAACCAGCATCTCATAATGAAACTTATTTAAAAGACCATTAATAGCATCTGTATATCTATGGGAAAAGTTCCATTAGTATTTAATAACCACAGAATATTAGGAGGTCTTCTTGATTTTACTTTCAAATAGGAAAATGACATAACTGGCAGCATAATGCCTCACATCAAATGCAGAAGACTTTTTTTATTATTAACTTGGAGTGAAAATTAGTATTATTTAATACTGCAGAGCTACATCATGCAGGCCCCTTGAATTTCACTGGAAGTCTGCATCCAGCTACTGACCCATGTTATTTGTGACATCTGACAAAATCATAGACTGAGGCAGCATAATCATAATAATACTTGGCACTTTACATCTTTCAAGAACTATGGAAATGTTAATTAATTTCCACAATAGCCTAGGGAGTAAACATTTTCATACTGATTTTACAGATTAAGGGGATGAAACATAATGTGTGGACGTGACTTCTCCAAGGCAATCTATCAACTAAGTGACAGGTGTGGGGCTAGAACTCAAAGATTCAACAGGCCTTTAAACAACAATGCCTGGGGCAGCCACTTATTTGTTGATAAAAAGTAGCTTAAACCATTTTCAGATTCTCTTTCATATGTTGTTTTACTGTGTATCGATTATTTACAGTAGGAGCTGATGATGAGGACTTGCATCTTTCCATCTTTGCAATTAAGTTCTTTCTATTTCAGCCTGAACTTCAAGATTTATTTCCATAAAATTAAGTGCAGAGATCAAGTAAGTTAAACGGTGCCCAGAACAGATCAGGACAGCATCATGGAGCAGAATGCGTGTGTCAGAACGGGTGTCAAATTTGTCCTTCTTCCCACGGTTTGGCTGGCTCTTTTCTTTATGATATTTCATTTTCATAAAAGCAGATCACATCCTTTCAATCTCATGTTTTGCTTTTATTTTATTTTTGCTTTGTAACAATATAGAGAGTATTTCCAGATGAGTTACTCTTTTTTTTCGTATTCTCCTAAATCTCCTGTTCCCAAGAGCTTCAGAGCTCCAGGATCTTTTGGAAACCTTTTCAGTACAGAAAAGCAAAGGCTCAGAAATTCAGATGGGGCTAGCTCGCTCAACAGATCAACTCAATGGCCAAAACACAAACTATCTGATCAGATAACAACCCTTTTATTCACCAAACAAATACTCACAAAGATTCGTGTTAAATGCAAGGACTAGAAAATAGACGAGACAGCCATGATACCTTACGGCACAGCATGTTTAGGTACTGTTGGACTAAAAGGTATTTGCCTAGGAGAGTTAAAGAGCAGATCCCAAAGCTGAAGAGATCTCTTCTTTGTCTGCTTGACCTTCTTTCCTCAGCATCTGATGCCTGGCCTGAAAGGACTAACAGGTGACGTTTTCCTCGTGCTACCCTGCAGCACCACGCTGCGCAGCTGTGACTATCTAGGAAAGAACACTTGATAATACAAAAAGAAAATGACAGGGGAGCCACTTCCAAAATAAATAATATCCTTTCGCAGTCTCCCAGTTTGCCAGTGCTAAGTCCCTGAATACGTTTGACAGCCAAGAGAGCAGAATTCTCCCGATAGCGCGAGCCCCATACAAATTCAACCGGTTTCTTTTTCTCTTATTTAGAAAAGCAGCCCTTCAGCAACATCCCATGGAGTATTTACCCCAGCCTGGGCCTGAACAGTGCATTTCACTTCCAGCTCATAACAACTCATTTTAATCACTATCTGAAGATAGAGCCGAGTGAATTGAAAGCTGGGAAACACTGTATTTTCCTGTGTAAGAGAAATAAAGAATTTCTGTAAAATCTTTTGGAATGAATTCTGATAGGAATCAGGTTAGGGCTCCCACCCCACATTTTCCAGGACTGTGTGTACATTTTAATTCTGTTACAGCTACAAACATGCAGTAGCGTGTTCTTTGCACAAACTTGTGACAAAGATCAGTGCCAGATCATTTGGTTTGTTGTCACGGTGTTTGTGAAGCTGACCAAGACGCTAACGTGCAACTAGGTTTCAAAGGGCACTCTGGTGCAGAAAGGAGAAAGAAGTGAGGACAAACTAAATGGAGGGCAGCAAGAAGAGCTTTTGCCACTGTTTGGGTTTACCCTTTTAAAAGCTGGTGAGTTCTTGGGCCCAAATGTAGTCGAGCAAGAGGGCAGAAATCATCTTCCAAATCCAACAGAACCCAGAAAAGAAACATTCGTAAGGGATGTAATTGATTCTGGCAGCTGATCCCTTTGGGTGCTGTGTGACTCACTCTTCCTTTTCCCCAGGAACAAGGTGTAACTGCTGTGTTATAGGACTGGACCATCGGAATCTGAGACCAAACTACAAACCCCATGTTCTTCAGGTTAGTGTTAATACACAGTCCACCTAATAAACTGAGAGAGAACATCCAAGCACTCCTCTTGGATGACACCTTGCTGGACCACCAAAACACTAAGCCGCTGCTTAGCCTGTGACAGAGTTAGCTAAGCCTACCTTCATATTATTAGGATAATGAGCTCTACTGAGTCTTTAATTAACATCCAGATAAAAGCTGTTTATAGAAACAAACAAACCCAAAGTCTGGATGCTTCTCCACTGTCCTCAAATACCACTAATATTTATTATAACAGCCACCCACTCTGTGCTGAGCATGTGAAATCCTATCTGCACAACCTGGATTATTTGGGAGCCACAGCAATTGCAGAAGAATGGATATAGCAACAACATATGTCAGCTAAAGCAGCTCTGTGTTCCTTTAGCAGTCACTAAGTTTCAGTTGAGGGAGTTCTGCACTGGCTTGTTTCTGCTTCCTCTTAGTAGGGTTCCTGCTTTTTAGCAGTCTTTATATAAAGCATTCGTATTCTCCCCAGTGCTACTCGCCCGCATAGGAATATTGTCTCCTTGGTGCACCTGTCCCTGGTGCACAGGTACAAAACTAGAAAGCTTATATAAGGCTCACAGCCTTACCCTCTAGCTCCCTGCGATTAAGAAAACACAGTTCCATCCCTCCACTTGAAGTAATGCAAGGAATTAAGCAGGGTCATTTTCATGCTTAGAGGAATCTTCACAGTGTGGTGATGGCTAAATCCTAGGCATCATAAAGCCTTCTTTGAGTACTCTTGTGCATGAAGGGACAACAATACTGATTTAATATGAGCTGTTGAGGGTCTGTCCAGTTTTGTGAAAACTCTGAGCATCACGGAGCTGGCAGACCTAGGGCTGGGGGAGGCAGCACAGCCGGTGCTTGCCTGGACTACAGCTCTTGTTAAAAATCACCACCTGAAAATTATTCCAGCTGGTCACCAGCTCTGTATAGCACATGATCCAAACCAATCCTGGTTGCTGAGATTTCTGTAGGAAACTCACCTCCTAAACAGGCCAGTTCTCATCTCCGTTTAAAAGCACAGTTGTCCATTTTCCCTCTACCCTCTCTGGAAGCAAGGACTACAAAAGCAGCACTACAATTTCATTTTCCTTTTCTCGTCTAATAAGTAGAGTGTCTCAAAGTCCATAATATAAGCCTTCTGGAATAAGGAATCCAAGGTCTTAATCAGTTATAACTCCTCTGTTAACAAACATGAAGCTGATAATGTTCTGATGTCCTCTACAAGTGCTCTCTTCCGAAGACGGCCCCCCCTGCCGTCCGATACAATACTCTGCTTCCCACCCTCCGCTACGGCGTGGTTACGTGTCCTCTGCTGTAACAAAAAGCTGTCATTTCTCACCTTTGAGGTGGCTACTCTTCATGTCAAGATCCTGGAATGAGCTCTGGGAATCCGCAGGATGAATGACTGTACAAATGTACACCAGTCTCACAACAGAGAACAACTGTCTCATAAAGCAACAGGGTTTGGGTGTTTGAGGTTTTTCTACTTAATTAAATGAATCCTTCAGAACTTGAAACAGGTTTTTTTCATTGTTGCTCGGTTTGTTTTGTTTTGGTTTTTCTAAAGGATTGTTTCAAAGAAAGTTAGCTCAGAGCATTAGTCACTGCTGGCAGCTTCTGTCACCTTGCTCCCCCGCGACAGGATCTGAAGGCCTGTGTGCAGTGTTGTACCTATCTCTGGCCTAAACACGCATCGGTGGTTACCTGAAAGGCTGCGGATGAGAAACTGCCATCACCCCTTGAGTAATTGGAACAAGGAAGGAGGACACTGTGTGCACTGATTTGACAAAGGATTAGCCTGTTTCTTCTACTGTAAAGTTGTAATGGGCTCATTCATTACTCACAGAGCTCCGTGACACTTCACATGGTAGGGAAAGATGCCTCTGGTTCATTCCAGGAGGTGGCCTGCCAAATGGTTAGGAAAGAAGGGAGGGGAGCCAGGCAGGAGTGGTGGAGGAGGGGGTCTAAGTTATATCATGATAATTAACACTGATATTTACTGGGATAATAATGAACTGCCTTTACACAGTGTTTTAGAGCTTTCAGAGTGCTATAAAAACATTAATTAACCTTCAAAATTACCATTCTGAGATAGGGAAATGTCCACCAGCACATCGTGATTTGCCCAAGGAATTCGCATGCTTTGAGACAGCACGAAAGAAAAAGAAAAAAAGAAAATCTCCCTGGTTGTGGAGTGTATGCATATTGGAAAATTAAGGCTGCGCAAAAGTCATTTGAGTCCACCGCGCCGTAAATGGCTGATGTTCTGGGGGCTGGCGGTCAGCACAGAAAGGAGCCCAGGTCCCACCTCTGCAGGGAAGCAGTGATAAGCTGATGCTGGCTTGGACAGTCGGTGCCTGGACGCGTTGTCTCCCCTCTAGCTGAGGCAAGCAGCACGTGTCATTGCCCGGGCTCCACTCCATCAGCCTCCCCATATCAGGAGGCTGGCCCATTTCCCTCCACTTAAAATTTAATCAGAGATTTTATTGCTCATCAACAGCTTAACGAGAGCAGTTAGAACTCTTAAAACTTTGCATATTTTGGCTTGATTACTGCTAACAGACAGATGCCACTTTCGAACACTCTCCTTCCCAGCCCTTGCTCCCTGCAGCTGCTCAAACCTGGAACATAAACTCATTGGTTAAATAACGGGTAAGTGGCAAAATGATTAGGGATTAATGCAAAGACAGAATTCTCCTTATTTCTGGTCGATGTTTTAGTTTTGGTTCTCCCTGCTAAATTGCAGTCTGTACCTCCCATTTGGCAAGACAGTAACTCCTCTTATCCCTGCTCCAAAGCAACACGGAACTGGAGCCAGTAGCCTAGAACTGCATAGACCTCGAAGCGTCAGGGCATACTGCTCCCGTGTGTGATTCACACACAGAAGCAGTGACCTACAACAAGCTAATTGAAACGTAGTCAGGGATCAGCTCCTGACGCCCTTTCTCTAGACAGACAGGCTTCCATCAGTTAGTTGTTTTTTCAGGTGCCAAGCTTCTCCTTTGCCTGGGAGCCGGAGCGGCAAATAGTGTTTTAAACACAGGAGAATATGTCACGGTGATCCAGGACCAGGAATGAAAATGCACATGAATGACGATGTCTGTTCCTGGGACAAAGGAGATGTATTCATTCGGGCCACACCTGTTACCAGTCTCCTTCTCCAGGCACTTCCCATTGCCTACAGAAAACCATCTTTCAAGAGCACTTGAGTGGACTAAAGAGGCAATGAAACCAGTACATTGAAACGGGAGCCCAATGCTCCACTTTTTAAGTTCTGCCTGAAGAATGGAATCCTGTCTGCACGTCTTTTCATTTGATGCAACTATCCCTTGGAGCTGAGGGAGAAGAAATTATCTCCCTGCAGATCTCAATATTCTGCCTATGGATTAAACCTTTTGGAAGGCAGCACCCAAGATACTGTGTTGTCATTCATTTGTAAGGTAACTTGCAAGTTAAACTAGATCTTAGATTGGATGTCTGCACTGATCTCTGCTTTTTCCAAAACAGTAGTTGATTTTGGATAGGGAAGATTTTTACTGAGCTCGTAAGAAAAATACTGAGTAAAAAGCCATTTATGTATTAGCACATGGCTGGATGCATGGTCAACTGCAGACTCGGGATTTATCAGTGTCTCATAAATCCATCTTTGTTTCCTAGAAACCAAGGGTCATATTTTCAATGATTTTTTTTTTTTTAAAGAATAATACCAGTTCAGTGAACAGAATGTTTTCTGTGTAAGCTACCTCGGGGAGAAAGAAAAAAACAAAAAACAACCCCCAACCATGAAAAGCAGCAGAACTTTCAACGAAATCATGGCCAAAACCCGAATCCCAATCCATGTGAGTTTACAATCTTGCAGCAGTTCTTTTGCCTTGACAGAAACTCTGGGAGGACAGAGAATGGAGTTTGTTCTGTCTGTTCTGCCTGACATTTTACGCACACCAAAGAGAACAGACAAGAAGTTCAGAATTAGGAGCTCGTTACTACATTGCGGGGCAATCCTGGATTCCATCACGCTACCTTTGTTTCACCTCCCTGACTCAAGACACTGCTTGTCTCTTGCCAGTGCATCAAAAGTAGCTCTTCCGCACTCGTTCAGCTGCCTGATTGAAGGGATAGCTTGATGGCAGGGCAGTCTCGAACAGAAATAGTCCTTATACTGTCCTCTGTTGGCACACAGGCAATAATGAGTCAGCAAATAAAGGTCCGGTAGATGGTGCTCAAGACTGTGCAACAAAATCCTAGGTTTTGGAAGGCTAATAAAACCCTACACTTGGAGTGGTTTTCATTGCGCAGCTCTTTAACCCACCTCTTGCCCAGCAAGCTCCCGTTTACACAGGGCTCTGAACAGGGCTGCTAACAGCTCCCAGACTTTAGAGACACCCCAAGACTGATCCTCACTTCGACAGGGTCAGCATAAATCCGACTAAAATTAAAAAACAAATCTGCCTTTCAGGTGCTGTACTCCCAATAAAGATTGAATATAGAAGAGGAGCTTAGCATTTTTAACTTTTAATATCTTGAGAATTCTGAGGAAGCCCTAAGGTTTACACCGATATTATTAGGTCACAGCCATTTTCTTTGTCTCTGCCTTTCTGCTTTTCTGGATTGCTCCCTGCTCACTGCAAACGTATTTTTAGAAGCAGTAAGACAACCTTTTTTCCTTACTCACCATGGCAACTGGTGGCTGCAGAACATGTTCAGAGCTTTCTTTTCAAAACGTGGTGAAGCTGATGAGAAGAGCAGTAGAAGTCTGTGCGTTTCGGAGCACAATGATCTTTACATTGCCTACTTAGGGCTCCGGGCTTGGCCAAATTTGTAAATGTCTCTTGTTTTATGGATAAAAGATTATTTTTGTTCTTTGAGTGACCAAGAAGTCTGGGTTCATCTGTTTTTGCCACAAACTTGCTGTGTGACCTTCACCAAGGCGTTTAACCTCCTTTGTGCCTATTTGTAATGGGCGACACTTCCCCACCTTTCAGGTTGCTGGGAAGCTAGACTTGTTAATGTATGTGAAGCTTTCTACACGTACAACGACAAAAGCACTTAACATGTCACAATACATTTATACACGAATCTAACCGACATCAGGTAAAGACATCTATTGAAATAAAGGACATATGCAAGCCTTAGCATTTCAACAGACCTGTAACATCACAGTTATTCTGTTCCGCATATTTCATCTCCAGAATATTCTCCCTCCAATGAACAACAGAGCTTGTGAATTCTGCAGCAATTACTTGTTCTTTTGCAAAGCGTTCTTGGGGGGTTTATTTTTAGGTATGGGAATAAAATGACTCAATTTTCCCCCTTGTCTCCTATCTCAGCAAGCGATAAAATGTCAGCACTGTGGTAGGTAATGGGAAGGAAAAACACCTCTATTGACTGAATAGAGTTACAGCTGAATATTCTCATGAAGATTCTGCTTGTGCCTTAAGCACAACAAACACCGCAAGGAAAAGATATCAGAGATAACACAGGACGAACTGAATACAAACAAAATCATTAATCAGATGGGAAAATACCACCATTCAGATGGGAGAGTTCTATAGACTTCAGCCAGTTACTGCACTTTATTTTTTCGTACTACTTTTGACAGGCTTGGGTAAAAGATGAATGCAGTGTCCAACAAACAAGAAGGCAGCTACAGTAATCTACCCCTGTCACTGAACTTAAATCATAAAGCAAAGTGCTTGAAGGAATGTTATACTATAGGTTTCCTAATTTAGGTAGGGAATATAATTAGAATTGATTACATAATACATGATTGCAGCTCACAATTCGGAGAGTGCAGCTTGGAATACTGGAAAGATCATCATTGCTTTAAATAAAGCCACAGTTCCCAAAACCCAGTCAGACCAACTGTGCCTCTAAGTAATGCAGCTGGTCTGGAGAGGTAGGTTCACCTTGCCACTGCAAATAGGGCTCATCTAGGAACTAACTAGTGCATCCGGATACAAATGCAAATGCCTAATGGTAAGGGCAAGAAGTCAAGTGCTGGCACCCACTACACCTACTGTCTTCATAAGCCTCCGACCTCAACCAGTTTCTCCCTAACCTAGAGCTTCTGCTCTTTTATATATCAAAAAAGGCCAGCCTTTTTGATATATGAAACTGCCCCGATACCCTGCTCTTGTCGAGCCTGGCATCTCCTTAGGACCTGCTCATCTACTCTTTCTGATGCTCTTTTCCACCTGGCTGTGGAGCCACCAGGAGAAGCAGCAGAGAAGCAGCAGAGCTCCCACAGGCCTTTCCCCAGAGTCCATGCCTAATTCTCAACTCTCAAGCTCTTTCAAGGAATTTGCAGCATCTTGTAGAAACTCCCAGCTAGTCACCTATATCTTCCATCATATATGCAAGCCCTTTGGTTTGACCATACAGGTCACAGGTCTAGTTTCCCTTTAAAAATTACCTACACGGAACGCAGGCACCGTCCTTTGAGTCTGAGCGTTGATGAGGTATGTCAACACCTTTGAAATTTGTCTAAATGCCTGACCTAACCTTTTCAATTTCTTTCATATAGCAGCTGGGATCAGAATGGAGCTTGCCATACACTGTAACTACCATCAGGTCTTCTGACGAAGAAAGAAAAACAATCTATACAGAAAATATAAAATGCATTAATTTTCTACGGGGCATATATAATGGCACTAGTAACATTTTCCCCCAAAGGCTACAAGCATTCAGCCTGCGGGGTGGCTCTACTGAACTCAGCCAGGCTCTGTGCTCATGATCAAAGGAGTAGGAAAAAACTGCTAGCAGGAATCACCAAAGATCACCTGGCATGTTAATAATCCTGATCCAACAGCAGGGAAGGCGGAGGAGGGGGGGCTATGCAAGTCTACACAGCTTTTGCCTTCCTACTGTGTTGTACTCATGGAGTGTGTAATTAATTGTTACTGTTCATTTATTTGTACAAATCGATGGATTTGCAAGTGACTGCCACCCAGTGACAATCTAACAACTGACACGAGACAGTGAAGGCAAGGTTTTCTTCTGAACAGCAAAAGGAACTCCGTACTTGGTGCTGTACGATGAATCCCGAATGATGAACTAAACCCACGCAGTTCAGAAGATTTGTAGAAGGAAAAATTAAGAGATTATATTTAAAACAGAAAGATGCCCTTTTAACTGAGATTTGAAAACGTGTATACATTGGAGGTAACACAGACACAAGCAAGCCTTCTGCGCATCGCTTCAGCTGCAAAGAGGCTGGCCTTCCAGCTTCGGAAGCGGTACCAGGGCACCGGTCCTGTGACAATTTCAGTTCCGGGGCATTGGCATAAGGACAATCGCTTCCTCTCTTGCTCTTTTTCCACCGCTAAGCAGCTCTGGGGGTGATTTGTAAAAGGTCACAGTCCAAGAAACATGTTGCAGTTCAGTCAGGTCAAAGTTTATGATCACTCTGATCTTTTCTGAGACTGAACTTCATGACCCAACCACTGAAAAAATATTTTGCTATGTCTGGGGAAGGAACTTCCTTATGAAAGCAATCTGGCAGGGCGGAGATTTCTAGTGGGAAAACTTTGCTTCGCATGTCGAGTGAAACCAGTGAGGAAGTTTTTATGTCCGGTTTTGATACCCAAATAGGTGGCACTGGCAAAATCTTGCGGTCCGTGATTTCACACGCGTGTACAGGGAGGGGTCTGCAGCAATTAACCCAGGGCTGGGGGAAGGAATGAACACTCGGCTGACGGTAACTAAATCTGAATCCAGGGACAAGGGTGTGCACTTCTCAGACATGAAAATTGTTGTGTAAATACAAAGACATATTATTGGTAAACCCTCTTTTCTGATTTGGACCTCTGGCTCCTTTATCCTTTACAAACCCCTCCTCTTCCTTACGTTGCTATCCTACCTTAATGGGGCATAGCCTTGAGCTCCCCTAGACAGAAACTTCTGGCGGTTTCTGTTTCTACTTCCCTATAGAATTTTTTCAAATGACCTCGAATGAACTTCAAGATTAAATGAGCCAGAATTCTCTCCCTCATCCCTAACATTTTAGTTATTAATCTTATCAACACGGCTTGATAACCTCAGGATAACTGTTTACAGCTGCTTTAAATATAGACCATGATTCCACTTGGAGGTCATGGTATAAATAAGGCGCGCTGTGTGTGTCCCTGTACCTGTGTATGCAAGCACGAATACATTTAGGAAGCTGTGAAATCTACGTGACCTTCAGCGCAGCTTTCACATGCTGAAGATGTGCTCTTCAGCAAAAGACACAGCCAGTTTAAAACAAATTCCCGTTTCAGTCTTCCTTAACTGAGGCTTAGAATATTCATTCGGCCTTCTGAATTACTCGCTGATGAGGTCTGACAGCGTTTAATTTATCTGGGCCTCTGCCTCCTCATCTGTAAAAGGCAGGAATGAAAAGCCTTACTTTTCTGCATCAGGTACTGGAGCATTTGTGCACTGAATCAGTTATCCAGCAGTTGGGACTTATTACTGACATTCGAGGGGCTACTAAGTAAGAGGGAGGATTAGTTCATGAGGCTGCTGGAAATGAAGGTCAAGGTTTCTTTCCAAAGATGCACAATTAAACCCAGCAATTTCTACAAAGAGAGCAGCGGTAAGGGAAGCACCTTTGACAGATGCACAGAGAACGCCGCTTCCTAAAATATTGCATGACTCATGAGTCACTGTGCAAGAAGCTTTCCCCCCTGCAGACCAATGAGTTTGTTATCAGCTTGCACATCTCCTGAAATATCTTATACTATGTAAAATTAATACACACTGCCTTTTTTATTATGACTTACAATTGATCCTGGTTTATTTATAGCATAGGAAAGTAAAATGCTGTGCAGTGTCCTATGTGTAATTACTTCCAAAGGCTTTTATCAGTGCAAGGAACCTAGCTATTAAGAGAAGCTGTGGGTACATTTCCTTCAGGGAAAATATAATCACTTTTTATTCCATTCTAAACCTATTCTTGTACTATATCCTCACTGTAAATTGAGATGACAGACACGAGCTGAAAGACTGTCAGAGCAGCTGCCATAATTTGCTTACTTCCAGCAATAAATGTTCACCTGAAACATGGCCCACAGTCTTAAACTGAAAGGACCACATGGAGAAAAAAAAAGGAGGAAAACTGCAGCGATGGTAGCGAGGGGTAATAAATCTCACATGACACAGCAGCAGGAAAACAAAGTAATGACTTTTTTCCACAGTGTCCACTTTTTGCTTTTCGTATCGATTATTAGGTCTTAACCTCTTATGTAAGTTGCTATAGTTTTACTATCCTTAACGTGCTACTCGTGCATTCGCTAAATTGGTTTTCTGATTCACTTTCACCTTGCGCAATCTGTAACTGAGCAATAACTAAACATTTGCAAAGCTAGCCCTGCTGTCGCGTTAGCGGATTGCCACTAATCTGCATTTCTTCCATATATCAGATTGGATACTCATAATGGTCCATACTCCGATAAAGCCCTATAGAGGACTTTACGCCCATAGGAAGACAGCTTCTCCAAGGGTGGTGTTTGGATTCGGTCTAGGGATGAGGCTGCAGTTCTGAACTGGAAGGAAGATGGGCTGGATACGATTTGGAGAAATCAATGCTTTTTTCTTTCCCTTTTCTAGGGAGAGAGGGATCAACTTTTTGTGCTTCTAATTAAGAGATTTAGAGCAAATTTTGCACTGCCGGTGTGCTACTTATTTCAATCTGTACATCTGCCGAAATTTACTGGGCAATCATAAAGAAAAACAAGCCCTGATCCAGGAGCCAGGAGTTACTGAAATCACACTTTGATGTCAGCATTCTTTATCGTCTGCAGCACAGCACAAAATCCTTTTGCTGTGGATTCCCGACCAAAGCGAGGATTACCATCCTGAAGATGCTGGAAATAAGGGTACTAGCAGCTTCTCAGAATAGATAACAGTTTTGATAACAGGTAACTGATAACTGATACCGATTTAACATTAAAAACTGCAAGTGTGAAGTTCCCAGCTGAAAATCAGCAGAAGTGAATGATCTACCCTGCGCTAAGCACCTTTGTCCAATGAGTAAGTTCCATATCATGGTGAATTAAGTTTTCCAGACACGGCTAGGAAAATGATGTGGTATCGAATTATGCTTTTGGTGCTGTCTGGAGAAATGCAAGGAAATGGTCAGAAGGCCCCTGAACACGTGACAGTAAAGAAAGATACTCCAGTAAACGCAGTCAACGCTGCTTTCGAAGCCACGTCCTCCAAAAGCAAAGCAAGCCAAAATACACTTGTTTCCCACATGGCCACTGAATAGAGGCTCTAATAACTAAACTAGCTTGCTTTCCTTATCTCCAGCAAGTTACTGATGCTCTGTATAGTTGCAAACCAGCTTCTTGCAAATACTGTTTGAAGCATCGATACTACTTTCACTTGTCCGCCAGGCTTTGGCTTTGCTGAATAAATCAGTAAAACAGGTATCTCTTTTTTTGTTTTATTAAAATGAATTAAAGAAAATGGCACAATGAAAAACATTTTCACTCTCCCTTGCTACAGCTCTATTGCTTTTAGATACTTCACTCACATTTGCTATCATCTGCAACTTTAGACAATGGTATTACAGACAAGTAGGCCAGGCATTTAAAAAATTCAGAGGCCCAAAGGTATATCCGTTCCTCTATTATCAAAGATCTATAGAAATGGCAAACCTGTTTGATAAATAGACATGTTCTGTATTTTATTTTACAGAAAAGAAATCGGAAGAGATGCGGGTACAGGGTGAAGTCTACTCACTTTTCTCAAAAAGGCAGTCCCACTAAACTCATGCTTTGAACTATAGTAAGACAACTCACTTCATTTGACAGCTAATACTAATCTGTTTCTTCAAAGATAAAGCCCACATCTTCATCTTACGGCACCTTGCTACTAAGCAGCTTATGAAGCAGTCTGACATTCTCAAACAATGGGAAGAAGTCTATATTCTTTTATATTGGTCGCCCTTCAAACAATGTTTGAATCCCCTTCAAACAACGTATGTGGGCAAAATTCTGCTGTGCTTCCTGCTCAGTTTTTCTCTGCCTCTTAATTACTAACACTGCTAAGAAATGGATTCTTATTTATTATGAACTTACACAAAAAATAAAGAACCTACTCAAGGCCATAAAATACATCTGTGTGTGACGTTACTGTTCCCTACCGTCCTCCTATATCAGGCTCTTTGACAATGCAAACAAATCAGTTTTTCATTTCTACCTCTGACAATTTGAAGTTATTTCTTCAATGGCTGAAGAATCCCTAGACTGAATTATGTTTGCAGTCGTTGTTCCATTCTTACAGAGAAAGAACAACCCCAAACCTAAATCCTTGAAGAGGAACATGACTGGAGAGAAGAAAAAGAACATTTTGTTTTCATCATGCAGGAAAAATACACCAGACAGGAGCGGTCTACTTTTTTTAAAGAAAAAACCAGAAGAAATTGAATGAAGTTTTGCATTTAGCAAGGTTTATACATCTTTCACCAACATGAATATAAATTTCCTCTATTGCATACCTCAGTGTGTTTCATGGTGATTTTGATGAATGTGAATAACTGTCTCAAATGTTTCAGTTAATATGAGGGCTGCTTCCCAATTTCCTTAGATAACACCTTTGGGATACCATTATCCTACTCTTCTTCAAAAGCACAGTAAATCAGACCTATTAAGACCTATTCTCAGACCTGAGAAGCAAAGGACTATGCATTCAGATAAAGGAAAGCTACGTAAGTTTAAAACCGTAAGGGGCCAAACTCTTTCCATACAGTGCATATATACGTATACATGTTTTAAAAAACATAAAGTGCCTTTAGTTCCGTTTGAGTAAAAAGAATTGCCTCACCTTACCTCTTTTCAGGAAAAGAAGATCTGCATTTAGAAAGAGGTTATGTTTCAAGAGATGTAGGCTATATTGCCAGCACCACCAGCTTTCCTTTCCGTATTTGATCTCCTGTTTAGTGGCATAGCTGTGAAGCTAGCACTTTGAAATCAATATAGGATTTTACGCATTTCAGTCTGCGGGTGCAGATCAAATCTATTTATTTCAACACTTCCTCACAATTTACCACCATCACAATTTACAATCAAAATATGCACCTGTAGGGTTTCATTAGCGCTCAACTGCTGTAACCAAGAGCAAAGCTCGATCCCGGTGAAACCTGGATCCTTTGTTTCTCAGAACGTAAATGGTGTTAAATAGACACCTTCCCCATAGGCATATTTTTAATCTAAATTCCACTGCATATAGAGAAAAATTTGAAATATGTGTTAAAAAAAGAATTGTTGCTCAACTAAAAAGGACTCTGGAGTAATATAAGGAAAGGTTTGTGACAGATGCTCACAAGCGACCTTGACAGAAATCTGAAATCTGTGTTTGGAGGAGACTGAGAAAGTGGGGTGCAGTTGCTGACAACATATTGTAAAAGAGCAGGAGAACTCATGACTCCGTTAAAGATGTCTTCAAAGGTACAAGGGACAAAGAAGAACTTGTGTTCTTAAGGTATCATCAATGCCACCACTTCCTTTAGAAAGAAGATATTTGACAGAATAATTGGCAAGATGTAATATTAATGCACAGACAATGACTGATTAGTAATGGGTGGAAACAGAAAAGGAAGGCATTTTGCCTTGTACGTCGAGAGCGCTTACTTAAGACATGATAAAATTCTTCAGGAGATGAAAACAAAAGGGCCTTGCCACAGTGGGATCCTACAGATCAATAAACCAGGATAGTGTTATAGATGAGGCCTTTTGTGAGTGCCTAAGAGGTCATTTATAGCACAAAACTGACTGATAACAAGGAATTTCAAATACATGGGTATATGCTGGGAAAGATGGCAGGACAGAGGATAAAGGTAGGCTGTTTCCCTCAAGTTAATACCAGACTTCTCCCCAGGGCTATCCAGAACACCTCAGTTAGGGATATTCTTACTGCTTTGTCCAGCTTTCTCCCATGCAAGTGATTCAATAAGTTCTTAAACTGTTCTAATTACTGTTTGTTGATAAAGGAAGGGATAAGTGGAAGTGGGAATAGCCTGAGTGAAAAAGGTGAAGTGAGAGCATTTGCCAGCCACAAGGGAAGGATGGAAAACAAAATAAAAGAACAAACTTCAAGAAACTCACTGTGGGTCTGCACCACCTCAGAGTGAAAGCTAAATGAAAGGTAATGTATAGGCAATAGAATTTTATGCTTGGTGTTTTGCTGTTTTCTCTTAAGAGGTTTAAGTAAGTTGGCTCATCCTGTTGAATTTTACAGTAAATAACTTGGAGTGGGCTGAAACAACCTCACATTTTTAACCATTATCTTTGATAACTCATGCGAGGCACAGAAGGCATCAGAAGCCTAGAAAGGACACATCTTTAAGCACGGAAAAGGAAAGCCTTGGGATACAGCCAGCAGCTTATTGTCAAGTTCTTCTTCTAAAGTACTTGAATGAATAATCAAAAAGTGTTATTTATGAACATTCGAATTCTAGTCAGGCAATGAATGACAGCTAGTAAGCATGTCATGAATATATTAAATCACACCTTCTTATGCACATTCTCTAACAAGACAGTAGGCTAAGAGTAGGGTAAGAGAAAAGTACCTGAATTTACACAGTTAGACTTCAGTGATAGCTCTGTCCATCCTATACGGCTCCTAGATAGTCTACAAAAACATGTTCCCTAGTGAACTGTTGTATGAGCTATACCTGATCAGAAAAACCTAGAGAGTTGTATCTAGAATTAGCTGCTCCCCGAGGGAAAGGGAGCCAACCATGACACCACAGCCGGCAAGGCAGCGGCCCCCCCAGCCAGCACCTGGCCCCAAGGTACCCAAGCTGGAGAGAGCCAGGGAGGAAAGCTGGGTTCGGCCAGGAGCCCGGATCAACAGGCACACCCACGGTGTGGACGCAGGTCCGAGGCCAAGCCAGGAAGTCAGCCCACAGGTTTATAGTGGGACAGCCTTGCACGAGTTGCGTGCAGAGCACTAGCAGCTATGGACATGAAGTGCTAAAGTTTGTTACATGGAAAATGGACATTTTTATTTTTGACACTGTTCCTGTTTTCAGAAGATGCCAAGCCATGATGATACAAGGAGAACACATCTGCTGAGCTACAAGAACTAGTTTTGAAAAGCTATAAGTAGAGGAAGGACTGTTGTATCCTATAATCAACAGCTTGTACTATTATGTATGCTATCAGATTAATTTGTATTATTCAAGCTGCTATAACTGTTTTTTAGTACCCAGGAAATTTTCTCCCTGTCTTTCTTAAAAAACAAACAAAACCCAAAGTCAAACCCTGCCTGATCTTAAAATACCTCTGCTGTCACTAACCAGTGCATTTTGGATTCTCTTGCAGAGGCAAATCTGAAAACTCTTAATGTTCTATTTCAGACACCTCTATACATAGCATATTAATCACAACTATGTCACTCCATTTGCAATGTTTTGCTCTGAGGACATATAAAACTACATTTAAACAAAGCTCAGAAGATGAGCTCTAGGGATTCTCATGGTAAAAACAAGCCTTTAGCAGAATGAAAAGTGACGCATCTTGCATTGCAACAGTTTAATATGCTCCCACACTACTTTTCAGAAAAAAACATGAAACAGACAATAAAATAGACCATGAGCCAAGTAAAATTCTGTTAAAGAGTTGCCACACCATTTCAAACTGACATTTACTTCTATTTTTGCTACTGCACTGTACAATAAACACAGTGTTGTTTCTAGATCCATGCCTTCAGTGTCAGTGAGCACAGTGGGGGAACACAGCGAGGCTAACTGTCACACCATCTGGGACCTGAAAGGGACTTTGGCTCCAAATTCAGATTTTTGTGTAGTGTGTTCAAAACCAAAATCTCAGCAGTGAATGCTCGGGAATCTTTTTGCCATTCTATTATTTCATTTCCTCAATTCCCCAAAGTCAATCCCATTCAGGCACTTAAATGTGCAAGATAAGTGAAAACTGAGATTTCCGCTTTGCATAAATATATACCACATAGATAATGTATATTATAAGCAGCACTTGATTTGCTAATAATCTAAGGAAAGTAAAGCTTTTTTTTAATATAAGGGGCAACTACTGATTTTCTTCCTACTGGTGTAAATGCATTGACTGTCATAGATTTAACACTGATTTATAGCAATTTATTGATCTGGGCATTTTATGTTAACGCTGACAGGCTTCCAATACAAGTCAAAGAACAGTCAGATGTTATGCATTTCATTACAAAATCATTCATTACTTTACACTACTCTGAAGTCTAGTACTAATAGATTAAAATATTGGCAAAAGATGCTAATGAAAAATTCTAGAAATGGAAGACTGCTGTTTTATGCTCAAGGCCTCAGGGTTCTTGGCTTTATAATTTAACCAACAAGAAGAGCGTCCTCATACTAAAGGCTAAACCTTACTCAGGGGCATTTTCTTTGTTTATGTCCTCCGGGACAAAATAACTCTACTGAAATGCTATGTTATGGATGCCGCACAATGTCACTGCCCTACAGTCTGTAAAAATAACATGAAGAAAATGAGATCGTTAGCTCATTTAATTCCTTACCGAGATGATTTGGTGCTGTATAAGAAGTACTTTATGCTAAGTAGAGGGGTGTATTCAGGGAGTCTCAAACACACTGCTGTAAAGCCAGCACAAGTAAAACTTGTGCATCTCCAGCTCCCCATACAACTTTACATATTTACAAATATTATAGAAAGATTTCTCACCAGGTCCTAAAGGACAGCCGCGTAAAGACATTTCCGCTTTGCAGACGAGGAGACTACTGCCAAGAACTCAAGATTCATCATTTTAGGGTTGACTCCTACTTCTTGATTTCTTAGTTTCAGAAATCCCTTCAAGGCACTCAGATCACTGAGGTGCACGAAGCCACTGAGCACTCAGAGCTCCTGCTGGAGTCAATGGGAGATGGACCTACTCACGAAACCAGCAATTTGTGTGTCAAATTCTGCACCCAAAGTTAAAAGTTGACTCAGTAAGATAAGCCCATTTTCTATTTTATTCTCTCCAGTAAAAACATTATTTCCAGTTTATAAATGTCTGTATTTCATACGAAATCGACCATTCTGCCTATCACATGCAGGTGTAAACCTTCCTGGAGAACCTTTATAAGCCATCTTACAGAAGAACATGTATCAGTTAAACTCTAATCTAAAATTCCATATCTAATTGGTTTTGCTACCTTTTGGGAAAAAAAAAAGCCACCATCATAATATGATATTTGGGGAGAAGAATAGTTAAATGCTATGGGAAGTTATGCACCCTCTGTATGCACCCTCTGGTATCTTTTCACTTATTATTAGAATGAAGATAGGGATATTAAAAGGCCAAAACCACACAGTTACACCCCTTTCCTCTTCCCACCTGTCTTAGAGTTAATATTGCTTATTCTTAGGTTTTCCTTCCACCAATTTCATTTATTCATAAGAGGTTTAAAATAATGGACAACGTGGTGCCCAAGCATTTGATGGAAGACAGAGGGCAGGCTTTGTGTGTTGGTGCGTGTTGAATGAAAAAGCAGGAGTAACATTTTCCGAGTCCCAGAGAGCACTGAATTTAAACAAAGCTCTAAAAGTCAACCAATCTGAGAGCAAATGAGTCGCTTTGCATTGCGGCTGTTGATGATGGCGCGTTGTTTGTCACTGTATCTCCCTTGGCACTTTTGATTGCTGTAAGGCGACAATGGAAACATTTTCAAGAATTGCTTTACATGGCTGGGAAAGGGAAAGGAAAGGGAAAGGGAAAGGGAAAGGAAAAGGGAAAAGGAAGGGGAATGGGAAAATCTGAAAAACAGCAGAACGGAGCCTGCTGAAATTAACTCTAAAATTTGGCTACCACTCTGTACAGAGCAGAATGTGGAAAACTGCTTTTTACTCTATGCAGATTATTCTTATAATTTCTTTCATTCAATAAGATAAACTAAGAGAAAATGCTGAGACTACAGCACGGGCTGTAATGCTGTTGGTAAGATGTGTGAAGGAGATGATAAGATTCTTTTTTTTCCTTTCTTATCGGGATGAGAGTTAAGAGATGTTTCTGTGTTTCAAACCAAACAGGAGGATCTATACATTTGTCCACAAAAATGCCTCACCTCTTGTCCACCTCTAAAACGTCTGCTTTTCTGCAGCTATTCCTATGGTGTCTCGAGACTCCAGGAGATGGTCTTCTATTTAGCATGAGCCAGGGCTGTAGGAGGAAACCTCCAAAATCCATTTCTTGTTCTGCCATCAACTCCCTCAATGCTTGTGGGTGGATCACTTGGGGCATGCCTGCAACATACAGTCAAGTACAGCATGGAAATTCCACTCTGATGCATTCACGTGGCATTGCTTAGTAAGGAGCAGAGAATCATGAGATCTGAAAGCAGCCTGGCCATATCTGACATTGCTATGCCAGACCTTGTAAGTTCAGTCTCTCATCATTACAGCTAATTTGTTCAGATGCTGTGCTGAAGCTGTACTGCTTCTGGTTCTGAAGCCGCCACGAACATTGCTATCTCAAGGAAGTATGTTTCACACGCCACCGCACCGTGCAGACACGCCAGCACCCTGCCTGAATCTTGAAATCTTACCTGTGAAACAGGGACAACGGTTTGACCTATAAAACATACGGATACAGTAAATAATACATTTTGACAGTATTGTAAAGTTTCCCTAGAGCTCAGTATAGTGATGAGGGCCAGATGAATAATGCAGATGTTTGAGCATTCGTGCAAAACTGCACAATCCTTAACTTTGTTTCCTCAGAGTCAGTGGATACTTCCGAAAGCGTCACTGATTTTCCAAGTTGTAAGACGAGGTAAGGGCAGCACTGTGTCAGGTCCCTGAGGGCACTCAGGCCTCGACAGCCCTGAGCAGCCGCGCCTGGGCCCTCTATCCACCCTCCTCACCTGCTGCCGACGGGACCAGGGGGCTCTTTTTGGGGTGAGGCCTGGACCCTCAGCCCTTCTCTGGGCTGCGCTGCGGAGGCGCCTGTTTGCAGTTCTGTCCGGGCCCCTCAGCTTCACACCACAGCTCTGTCTCCCACAGCCTTGTCCTTCCAGAGGAAGGAAGATATCAGCCCCTTGCCATGGTTCGGCCGGTCGCAGGGCCCGATCTCTGCCTGACTCAGCCCCTGCGGGACTAGACTGCTTCGTGAGTGCACGGCCTGTGTGGGGCTTACCTTGGCTCCTGCCCTGACCCCCAGCTAGCCCTTGCTGCTCCCTGGCAAGTACTGGGCTCAAGAAAACCTAGCCCTCCTGCTGCCTGTCCCGCTCAGGACAGGGCGCACCCTTGTCACGTGCCAAGCATGGCTCCTACAGCAGCTGCTGCCACCCGCTTTCAACCAGGAGCCTCGTGCTACCTCGCTGGGCCCCTGGACGGCTGAGGAAGGGGTTAACATGAGTGACACCGAGAGGTGAGATACTGAAGGATGCTCAGATCTTGATGTCACCAAGTGAGAAGTTAATGCGCTTACTCATATTCTGATTTCTAGGAACAGCCAGCCTTTCTCCTTTGTGTAGTTAGAAACATGGGGAATCGGAGACACTGCCCATGCGGTGAGGACGACAACAACAACCTCCTGACTTTGGAGGCAAGTAGGGATTTCACCAAAAGTAGCAGATGTTGAATTAAGAGGATTCTGGAGAACAGGAGCTTAGCAGTAGCCTGCTTGGAGCGTAAGGAGATAGGGCACTTGCAGCCTCCATTTTGGCAGCATACTTGCAACGATACTGTTGAACGCTTAACTGAACTGACTCTGCTGTCCTCTAAATACGTAGCACTTCTGTGGAGTTTTACGTCTTCGAGGTGCTTTTTGGACATAAATTAATAGGTAGCATTTTGATAGCAAGAAAGAGGAAGAGAGAAAGATTAGAAAGATCAGAACTATATCAGCAGCAGCAGATAAATGTGCCACGTTTTCCTGATTTAGTCTCAGAGACAGCAAAGGACCAGGTAAAACATGATACTGATAAGAAAAGCCTGTCAATCTTCCAGGTTAATTTTGGGTGATAGGATATGGAAGAAGAAGGGTGAGAAGGAAGTCCAACAGTTTCTACCATACGCTCATAAAACACTTTTTGAAGAAGAAGCCAAAGGACTTTTAACATTGATGAAAGTGCTGGGAATTTTATTCTTGGCAACTGAGGACCTCTAATTATCCACAGGAGAATACGGCATAGAGTCGCACTGTACATTACTAACAATTAACTTTCCCTTGTGTGTTTTTCTTGGAAGTGATATACATTGCTTAATAATTTTCTGTTTCTTATGAACGTACCAATGACAGTGGCTTGAGATAGACTGAGGCTGTCTGAACACTTTGCGTAGTTTATCAGAAATATTTGAGGCAGTATCTGCTTTCCTTTTAAGTTAATCTGCTCTGAATTCCAAATCAATAATCAGGAGGTAAAATTTTGTGTCCATCTATTTACGCTATTTCGTATTGTTACAGGTGGGAGAAGGTAACTGTCAGTAGAGAAGGTTTGCTTGCTAGTTGTTTACCCACACCATGGATATGGCTTCTCTTAGTGACTATTCCTTCTATTTTAAGACTATTACCTGTATGTGCATGCACACGGAAACTTTCCAATGTTAAATTTTATGTCAAAAGCAGAGATTTTCACCTGTCCACTTGCGTACAAAGAAACTGCTCCTTTACAGGTTCTACGAACTATCAGTCTTAGGGGTCAAGTTAATCCGTACTAATTGCACCAGTGATTTTAATTGGTGCACACCCTGATGATGCTCTTACTGTAACGATCTGGTGGAGAACCACTGCCATAAACTCCTAGGATTCTTGCTGTCATATCTTTAGCTGCCTGGGCTCTCATGTGCTTTCTCACTAAAACCAGACAGAGCATTGCATCCAGCTACTGCAAAGCTAGCTCTTCCCATCAGACTGCTCAGTTTCTCCATCTGGTATTTTATGTCAAATAACAAATTAGAACATGAGTGACAGACATAGAAATAATAATTACATCCTATTTTCCCTCTCTCTGGAAGGGCTCAATTAGTTCATAATGGAAGTGCATACGCTTTAAAAGTGCTTTGGTCGTGTTAGCTAGATGATCCTTCCAGTACCTCTACGAGGTAGCAATTTCACTTTGTTTACCCATTTTGCACATCAAGAGACCGCCAAAACTTAGTGTCTTTCTTGTGGCCTCACGCAAGGTGAGGGTAAGAGCGATATGTAGTCTGTGGTAGCATGCTTGTGCGTGGGGGGCTTTATGCCACCCATGCTAACCTTAATGGTGAAATTTCCAAGACAGGGCCATTACAATGTAAGGTTGACTCAAAAGCATGTAATCCTTGTCCGTTCAAGAAAGTTTTGCAGTGTTTCTGCATGTACTTGTCCATTCTCGTGTGTAGTTCCTCCTTTACTATTCCTCTACTTTGCCCACCTCTGCGTTTCTTCAATTAAAACTCCGGGATTGATTTAAAATTGGTAAATTTTATAAGTATGGTAAATTCAGCAATATTCTACAACTCGTCTTCTCTGCTGTAACAGTCACTTTGTCTAACCTAACTCTCATTCAATGGCAGCAATCTCATCCACTAAATCAGGAGGACGCTTACGTGAAGATCTGCAGAGTATACGCATCTTCTCTGAACAAAGGTAAAGATCAGGATGATAAGGGGAAGATAATCCGGGACAACTAGATGTATACTCACTGAAACTCACTATTTCAGAGGAGAACTTCAAACTTGGTTTCTAGCCTTCCCTTAAACAATCCGCTGGAGGATCCCAGCTCCAGACACACACACACACAAAAAGGTTTTCCCTGGTTCCCTTAAGAAGCTAAGCGCAGGGAACTGAAACGTGGCTGGGGACTCACTGTAACGAAGAGCTCCTTTTAGCTTTCTCTGTAACAATCCCAGTCCTTGTCACTGTCTGGTTTGTCTGTCAGACAGATTTAGTGCAATGAACTTGCAACTCTCGGTGAAGGGACTAGGCATAAACCTTCCAGTTTGTTGCATGATGGAATTACTCTGTTGTAAACGAGCAATGAATAAAGGTACTAAAGGAAAGCATTACTTTTTTGTGGGTTTGTACAGTATACAATAACCATATATAGTTCCCCAGTTATAAAATCTATCGAAGTTTTTCAACAGTCCCATATGTTTTACATGCCTTCACAACTGCGAGCAGCTGCCTCTACATATGTTCCTTCATTTTATACCCACATTACAATGGCATCAGAGCACTCCTAGCTGTGCAGGCACATTTTTTATCCACCTCCAGCCTTCTGTTGCTGGGACAGTAAATGCATTTGGTGGAAGAAGAATGGGGGCATGGGGGTAATATAGAGTATGGTGGCATAAAGCCTCTAATGGAGGTTGGGAGGATTAAATCACGGATGTTTCCTACCCAAACTATGGCACAGTATCCTGTATGAAGCATTCAGTCATATATTCCATCTGGCAAACCTGCTTTATAAGAAGGCTCATTTATCTTTCATGATAGGGCTGCAATTTTATATAGCAGCTTTGATCTAAAGTTCTCTAATTAATGGATTTACTATGAATGAGAGCCACTTTTGTCATAGCTGAAGCATAGCCACCCCTAGAAACAACTCTGCAAATGCTTTGTTGGGGACTATGTGCGAATACAGGGGTATCCTCTTTCAGCAGTGAGGAATTTGGGGACCATTCCATGGTGCTTGGTGTGCTCCTTACTAGAAGAGCCATCAGAGCCAGGTAAAGTTGAAACAATACTTTTCATGTCTCGTTCGCACATGTCTTTAGTAAATAGACTTGGTACTGACTAGAGTGGTTCCTTCAGATCGCTGTGTAAAGAACAAAAGTTGCAGCAGTGTAGGACTAGAAGTGAAGGCATACTGTCACCTGCAGGAGAAGGCAGTGGGCAGAATGCAATTAGTTATTGCAATTTGATTTGCACAGTTTGGTAGCATCCTTCTCTTTCCTATTTAAGGAAAAGTCTCAAGCAGCCGGCATAGTTTCACAGGCAGGCTTGACATAATACGAAAATGCAACTAGAAATTAAATTATTAAATTTTCAAGTTTCCTATCAACAGATCCTACTTAATATGTAAGCTTTGATCTTTCAAGAGAACGGAGTTAGCATGCCATGCTGTGTCTAAAACAAAAATCTGAAAAAAGGAGGCCTTCATTTAGGAAAGTAATTGAGGTAATTATTTAATGTGCTATACAAAAGCTGGCCACGATTCCAATCCAATTTCAATTACTTCTTCACATGTTTGTACACCACTGTCATTACTAGGCTCTAGAGAAAATTCGCTGATTAATACCTCTCGACCACTATAAACACTAAACACAACTGGTCCCTTATGACTCAAAAATATGAACTCCAGCAGGAGCGGAAAGACTTTTCCTGCTGGTGTCCTCCACGATGGCAAATTCAAGGCTTTGTCTAGTCTAGCTTTATACAACTGCAGTAATGAGGTTCCACACATTTCTTCTTGAGGATAATCAGAACCTAATAGATATCTCCAACAGGAAGTATCTCCTAGTCTAGCCAAAACTATGTAGCTACCATCTGTTGACCAGGCCAGAAAAAGAGGAGTGTTTTTATCTGTCTCTCTTTGAGCATCAGATAAGTAGACATGCTTCCTTGCGCTCTCAAAATTATTATAATCCCTTGCGTAGAGCAGCAGGAGAAAGCAACATTTACTCTACCAGCAGAATAGGCTCAGCCCCTGACAGTTCTTATGGTGGGCATACAACCATTCTCATTTAATCAAACACCCAGCTTTTGGTAAGCTTAATCAGATGCACAAATGGATAATAAGGGCAGATGACGTCTGTCACTGTATCCCGTATGACGCAGGCAGTTAGAACTGTTGGGGAGTTTATATTCCCCAGCATCAGGAGAGAACATACCCTGACACTTTGTATTGCTCCACTGAGCTGGGTTCCCACATGAATTCTGCATCAAGGAAAGGCTGAGTTAGGAGTGAGGAACACCAGTGCTTCTTTCCTGCGGTCTCTTCCTTTGCTTAGCTTTGTCCATGGATGAAACAGCAAAAGCTCATCTGAATTTCATGTTGGTGACATCTACTAGACTGAAATTACATCATGTCATCCAGTTTGGACGGACAGAGACAGTAAGGGTGGTACAAAGCACGTACAGCAGTAGGAGTTGCTGTAAGCCAGGGAAATTTTCTGCTCGGGTTCTGTGGCTGAGCGCTTGTCTCTTTCTGCTAGTGGAATAACGGAAAGTGGCTGTATCCCAGCATAGGTCCATTACGGCAGTGTCCTGAAGGAGTGTATTTTGTGTCTAACGACTGAGTTCATCCCCCCTTACAGAAGCCCTGTTTAAGGTTCATCAAGATGTCTTTTCCAATCTTTGTTGTGTGTTTATCTTAAAAGGAGTTAAGAATAAAACGAATTAAGGGAAGAAAAAAATTAGCACAAGAATCCCATTTAAGTTACTGCAATCGAATCTCATCTCCTGAGCTAAATAGTGCAGTAATTAAAGCAGTATTTACAATGCAATAAAGACAAAGCTAATTACTGGCAGATGTGAGCTAGATGATGCTTCTTCTCAGGGAAACTAGTGAAGGATCAGGCCAGAGCAATAAATCCTTCAACAACCTCATTTGTTAATTATCTTCGTAATCCTCTTGCTTGTAAGGATTATCATCTAATTTATTACCACCAAACAGGAAAGCAATGCGAGGTGAAATGACTGAGGCAATCAAGTGACCCAGAGTTTGTAGGCTGCGCGCAGGATCCAGGTCTGTAGGAAAGTGATTCTGTATATTGGCTCATGCCATGACAGTTGAGACTGGGGCAGAACGTGTCAGAAGGCAGAGGGTGCTTCTTAGAGGGCTGCACATTGGACAGGGGCGTGTGCTTCTGCCACACAGCAGACGTTCACGGAGATCCGTCTTCTCAGAAGGCCTTCCTGCCACAATTAAAATCATGGATTTCTTAACTACACTGAGTTTAAAGGCTTTCAGGGAAGCCCAATAAGCCAGATGATTCTACCAAGCAAACTCATAGAAACTGTTAAATATGATACATTGCTTTTCAAAAACCACACCGAACAAAGTCAGAGCTTACAGATCCATCTGCATTCTCTGAAGGAGTCATTGACCATGGGCATGGAAAAATCATTTGGTATACTGACTTTTCTGGTATACTTTCTCTAAAGTAATTGAACAAGTTCCTTTGTCATGGGTTCTTAAATTAACCAGCCGCAGGAAAAAGCAAAGCTCATCACACAGTTAATTAATTGGTTCAAAGATAGAAAGTGATGGGAAGGAATAGTCAGTGTTGGTAGCGGAAGGAGATCGCCCAATGGAGTCTTTGCGATGCCTTGTACTCTTTGGCAATTACAGCACAAGAGAGGAGGCAGGTTTTCCCTCAGAGAGCTTGCGAGTCTGATGTTGAGCCTATATTGGGCAAGACCGCGTTTCCCGAGCTAACTCTTCAGTGAACTAAACTGCACATGGAGAACATTTCAGTCCCATACGGATGTCACCTTCAATCCTGAAAGCAGCTTGGCTGCATTAATGTGGCATTGCATGTAGGCCAACCCATTCTGCCTATCAACTGATTTTTTTTTTTTGCGAAGGCGCAATGCCGTGGTGACAGGATTATATAGCATTAGACGGTGGTCTGTGCTAGCCGCAGGACCCGTGTACCAATTTCCGCTACATGTAAATCAGACGGGACTTGGGAGAACAGAAGGCAGAGATCCCCACCTCTGGAAACCAGTGTGACCACTTAAGACCCACAAGTATGTATTCATATCTTGATAAAAATCTCAAATGAAAAAGGAAACACAGGGCAAATTAGGCAAAGAATGATGAGGCAACCAAGAAATATCCCCAGCAAGATGGTGTTGAGCCATGCTTTTGAACTTCCTGAGCAAAGCACGGCGTTGGTTATCAGTCGCACTCCTGAGGAAAGCTTGCAGCTGGTGAGAGATGTCTGCAAATGTGAGGCTGAGTGAGACCTGCTGGTCACAGACGGTATCTGGCACAGTGCTCCGGGAAGAGGTAAGAGTGGAAACAAATAGAAATGGAATTAAAATAATTTTTACAGGTCTGAGAGCTGAATGACTGATTCTTTCCCCAAGCTGTGCAGACATACCAGGGCAATAAAACATACTTTCTAGAGATGATATGCCAGCAGTGATGGCTATTTTATTCTTTTCTACTTTCTTAGCCCCACAACATTATTACCCTCTTGCACTGTCAGATATTAAAATCATATTAACGATCAGGAACTGTATTAAACTGTCTGAAAATGAAATAATATGGTAGCACGTCTGAAGGTTAGAGACAGCCCTTGGGTGTAATTCACTAAACCGTAATCTACCTGCCTGGTACTCCGCAGATGAAGCAGGAAGCATTGTTTCTGGGAAACTAATTACTGCTAAGATATACGCTCCTCCACCCCCAAATACACACGCAAACAATATTCTGTGCATCTCAATCTGCTGTTGAAGCCAGACAGCTGGAAAAGGGTAGTCATCCAAGCACAAACCACCTTAACAATTTTCTTCATTGCACCATCACAGTCTTCTTTAGCACAGCCATAAGGAGAAATGTGTTGCTCCTATTACATGCAAAGGTGCACGAGACGGAGGAAAAGAAACGTTGTCTAATGATCAGAGAAAGAATTAGAGATACAGCCCATTGCCACAGCAAAACAGACAGTTACCAGGAGCAGTTTAGGAGCTATTTGAGAGGTGACTGAAACCCCCTAGAAGGAAATATTTTACTGGAGGTAACAAGACTCGCAGCCGGTTCTGACTATTTGCGTTCCCTGGAACGAGATTGCTGTGCTTCTGCACTTCTATTAATGAAACAAATACAATTACTGTTTATGCTTGCTTCTCTCCATAACACAGGTGAGCTGTTAATCCAGAGTCTAAAGAAAATATCACTTAATCAGCCCCTCACGGAAGGATTGTACTGAGGCGTGTCATAAATAATGTAGAAAGGTGATGCCCAAATCCTTTCTGAAATCTTACCTAATTTTGTCATCTCGGAAATGAAGGATGTCTTCTCTGGCAGACAGTAAAATGAAGCCAACTTTATTAATTATGTCTATAACACAGCCGAAATTAAAACGTATATCCAGAATTTAAGTTTATGCTAAAAGGAAAAATTCAGTTTGTATTTGACTGGGATGGCACAGTAGAGGAAGAAGGCAGGGAAGGAAGAAAACCATTGGAACATTTGCATCTATCTCTTGAGGTCTTTTAAGCTCCTGCTCCTTCCTGGGTCTGTAAAACTGAGTGACAAAACCTGTGAGAATGAAATATTTTACAAATAATGGACTTACAAAAGCTTTACAAAAAGCTTGATGCTGCCTACAGACCCTTATTAGGTCTCACTGTTGTACAAGATCACAAGTCGCACAGATGCTACCTGTAGATAAGCTTGCCGCTACATTACTGATCTAGAAATAATTACACAATGCTTTCTAAGTGACAGTTAAAATGACGGGAATATTCATTACCATCTTATTTTTGTAATGTGGAGGTACAAAAGTTTGAAATGCTTTGCTCTGCAACGAAGTCAGCTGCAGAAAAAGGAGAGGATGTATGAGGTTTACTGTAGAATTCAGAGACAAAAGAGGCAAAGTTGTAAGTAAGTAGTCAGGACCCTCCCTGTACTGCAGATAGACAAACTTTGACAGGAATTACTTCTATGCATTATTTGATATAAATAATCTAGACAAAGAACATCATCAACTGTCAGGACTACTTCCATTTGCTAAGTGAATGAAAGTAATGTATGAGCATTTGAGATCAAAACTGAAAGCACAGTACTTCAGTGAAATTATTTGCTAGTTAATTGTGACAATTCTTTGTGTGGCAAAACAGCATTTTAATTTTACTTTGTTCATCAGAGTGCCAGCCTGAGATGCATTTCTTCAACTGAGGCATTCGGCTACTCACGGGTAAATACTGCAATGGATAGTACACAGGCCTCGCTGCGCTTGCATTCATCTTTTTGGCAGCATTGGTACTACACCTTACTGAGACGATACATATCTTTCTGAGTGAAAGATGTCAAGAAACAGCTTTTTCAGGCTGAGTTGCTACTGTCCTGTGTTGTTTCCTATGCCTGTCAAATCCATCAGTTCGATCAACACTCCAATCTTCCCTGCTTCTCCAGTAAACTGTCTTACACTGGCTATGCAGAAAATTTCAGCAGCACTTTTTGTTCGTCAATAAAGTCCTTGATTATTGTGTAGCGGCTATGGCGGACCCTATGAGCCGCTCATCTAGTCTTCTTTCTTTCCTGAAAAAAAGCATTTATCTACTATTTCCACCTCTTGTACCATGGGCAGCTTCTGTAAATCTGGAGTTATTGTCCTGGTTTGAACTAGGACAGAACCGATTTTTTTTTTTTTTTAGTAATTTTACTTTTCAGGTAAGTCTCTGTTGTAAGAGACTACACCCTGAAATTAACAGCGTGTTTTTCAGACCATGTCTGCTTCTAGCAGTGATAACGCTTGATGTTTATAGTTTGTGCTGGAACATCAGTAGGGATGGTATGCAGAAAGCCTCTTGCTTATAGTTATCCCTGCGGAAACCAGGGTCCATGCTTGTTTCTGCTGACTTTCTTATGCGCCGGAAAAGAAAGAGCAGAGAAGGGGTCACCCTGCGACCCTGCGGTGGGGAGGAGCGGGTCAGACAGGTGACCCAACCCTGACCAGATGCAGTATTCCATTCCATACGCGCCATAGTCGGGATAAAGCTGAGGGATCACGAGGGTCACTGTTCTTCCACGGCCAGCGTCCGATGAGGACTCTCTCCCATTCTTCTGCCTTCGGTCCTGATCCGTGCATTCCTGAATCCCGCTCCTGCCTGCTGCTGAGCACAGTCTGGGACTTTCCCAGTGCCTGCCTTGCAGTGTCCAGGGTGACGTGATCATTATCAGGAGGCAGGGCACGATACTGGGTTTCTATGTATTTGTATACATTTCATTATTTTTCCTATTATTGTTATTATACTTTTTCTGTTTCATTGTTACTGTTTCATTAAAACTGTTTTAATTTCTTCAAACCCATAAGCCTTTCTCTTTCCCTTTCCCTTCTGGGAAAAGAGATAGCATCTTTTAGATGCACAGAGAGCATCTATTGTCTGTTTAATGACCAGCCCAGCCTTAAACCTTGACAGTTACTAAACGGCAGTTACACATCCCCTGGGAATAGAAGGTTGTGGTATTGTGGTCATGCTAAACGGAGATAGGATTAAACATCTTAAAAACCTGAAGTGCATCACCTTTTAACAGGAAGCATACACGTCATTATACACTGCAAGTGAGAGGCAGCTGCAGGTAATGAGGTGGAAGGTTTATGTTCATTAAAGGCAAGGATGGCCATTGTTCCATCCTCTCCAGCAAATTTTATTTTATGAAATCTCTCTGAGATGGCATACACTGCTTAGTAGATGTCAAATACATTTGCTTTCAGTAATCTCAAAATGCATTCAAATACTTCTAAAAAATGACTGTCCTTATGGGCAACCTTTGTGTTTCCTAGTTGAAAACGACAATTTTAAGGCCAGCTTCATTAGAACACTTAGAATGGGAAAAAAATTATGATGCTTTCTGTTTCATGCAGATAATTTGACTAAATACTGAAGTACTACTTGGGTCTTCATTAGGCTAAGCTTTCACTGAGTTCAGTGGGAGATTAAAGCCTCAGTTCTGAAAATATCATCTAACTGCACGTATACAGCAAATGGAGTCTCATAAGTATTTGTAAGATAGGTGCCAGACATATCAGCCTGTGTGATTGCTGCTGCATTTCTTGCCATTGAATGTCATGCTTCAGTTAAATATGGAAATATTATTAATATATGAAATAGTTTATAGTTAGAGGGATATTAGTAAGTCATTCCAATTCATGAAGGATCATTTGTGATGCAACAGCATTTGCAGATTAGGTTCGGGGACAATTTACCCGTCTGTGAGGGGTGAAGACCCCTCACATAGTCTTTTAGGACTGGGGGAAGATCCTCGCAAATCAGCTCACCTTTTGGGAAAACCTGACGTTGAGTGCACGCTTCCCAGCCAGGATTAGGGTACTGGGAGATACTTGCTTACATCACGTGAGAGGGCGTCTCTGCACAGTGAGGTTCTAGGCAGCAGTGAACAGATCTCAGGGACACTAAGTCTCCCACTCTGCCACACCAACAAATTCAACAGCCAGGAGGCTCATGGAATGACAGCGTGATGCATGTAGAGAAAAAAGCAGCGTTTATTGCAGCAAACTCTCATTCCAGCTAATAGCGGCCTGGCATCTTTTTGGATGAGACATAAGTCTTCTGCCTTCGAGGTCGTGGTGTAATGCCGTTTTCTGCAGTCACCAGAGTAATTACACTGGCTGACATAAACTCTCTCAATGTTTCTGCTGCATTCAGAATGCTTTTTCCCCTTTTTGGGATGGTTGCTTGGCAGACACTGCTCACTAGCTGCTGCACTGCACCCTGCAGTCGCTGCTTTTCAATTGTGTTTGTTCAGTAGTTGTTCAGATCCCTGCGTATGTCATTTACTTTACGGTGAGCAATTGGTATCTTTTGGGACGGCGGTGGCAACATAAATCTGAGCTTTCACTACTGAGACATCTTAGTTAGAGATATCCTGTCTTTTGAACATTTAATTTTGTGCTGCTTCTCTTACCATTAGCAACTGATACTTTTCTAATTACATTTTGCTTTTAATAAAAATGACAATAAAATAGATAGAAATGATCGGTGCCAAATGACTGTTTTTCCCATGTGCTAAAACTCCCCATAGTTGTTTCCTCTGTGGGAACATAATTTGGAGGATTTTTACATTGCTTTGAAATTCTAGGTCTTCCTGATTTGAACTTAAAAAATGTAAAGCTCTCGTTCGTGTTTAGTTCAGTATAGAGACAGGTTCAAGGCTCTGTTGAGCAATTCAGCGTTCAACCTCAGCATGCAGAAGGTTAGGGCTTTGGTGTAAGGGCTATTCCAAACGTAAATATTGCTTCATCTCACTGAAATCAGACTTGCAAGCCACGAGTGCTGTCAAATACATAGTGCTGTGTCTCTCTCATGAGCCAGTGTTAATAGAGCATGATATAAAAAAAAAAGAAAGGTATAATTCTTTGTCTGTTGCATGCTTAGGACAGAAAGGAACTCTGCATAAAGAGAGGCCTAAATAGAGTATTGTTTGCCTGCACTGCCACGAATCTGTTGTACTTACTAGCTGACAAAGAAATGATAATGAAAAATATAGTTATTTGCTCTTCCTCCCAGTTGGTACGTTTGCTTTTTGTCAGCAGCACAAGACTCTAGTTGAGACAGAAACTACATCTTGATGCAAAGAGTTGCTATCATCAGCTCTGCTGTTTGAGCCTTTTTCTGCCTAGGAGCCATTTAGAGTTGATCCCAGCAGGAGACTGCGCTTCACAGAATTTGCAGGTAACAACGTCTGCAAAATTGCTAAAAACTCAAATGAAACCAGACATGCTGCAGCCTCCCCGCCCTCTCTTTGAAAGGGATTCCGGGGGGCATTCACAGCCCAGTTGGCCCTTTTGCACCAGCACAGTCATCCTGGTGCCGTGTGACCTGTAACTTCTGTTCCTTCACCAATTAGACCATTTCTTCAGGATAAATTAAAAACAATTCTAATTACACACTGTAATGGAACTATCAATCTGTGTTACTAAGGCAGAACAAGGATGTAATTAGTTATTGATACAAAAAGATTTGTTTAAACTAGTTTGGTTTGCTGTCAGCCGGCACAGGCTTTAAGCGAGCTTCTACCGAACTTGAAAATAACCACAACCGTGTCTTTCTTTTAGGCTAAGGATACACATGGGAGCCGACTCTTGTAAACTCCCCAGCCAGCTGGTCCGTGTTCCTCCCTATTTTCAATGAGAAATTTGCACATTTACTTGTAATATTATTTGTTTTGACTGGCAATGCATTGCCTCCACTCTTCAGGTGATCTATTTAACACAAATTGTATTCACCGCTTCACTGTATAAGCAAACTTCCCTTTAATTATTTTAAAAGCTAGAGAAGAACTCTTTACAATTCAACACTTACTTACCAATCATCGCTACCTATGTTACCAGAGAAAATGGTGTTTTAAACCCAGACCAAATCCTGCACAACGCGATTTAAAAGGAGAGAGTGGCGGAAGCGTGATGACAGTATATGAAATGTAAGAGGAGGTGGGAAGGTTTATCTGAACGGGCAATGAATACGAATGCCTCTTCCTTGTAACTCAGAGGTCCTGTGTGTGGTTTTGAGGGTGAACGCACACTTTGCAAGGTTATTACAAGATTGCAATGACCAGAATCGGAGGTCTTACCAAAAAGACCGATGGAAATAGTTTGAAATGAGCTCGCTTTAGTAAATCAGTGGTGCATTTCATGCCATTTTCATTTAATGCTCTTACTTAGTTTTCCTTCAGTACTTGCTCTAGAGCCTTCCATGATCTTAGGGTAAGACTAGTCCCTATAGTTACCCATATTATGTTGTTTGGACTCTGCCTTAAGCAAAAAGGATTACGCCTACTCCTTATATATTGTGCTAGTTCTGACATGATACATTTTTATAAAACTACCTAACTCGCACCATTTTTAAATGCGTGCCTTCTGCACGCATCTAGAGCACTCACAAGGGCTGGACTGTTTATCAAGAAGAGAAGCAGATAAATTCTTCCAAGACTAGACTGGAAATGGTTTGCAAACTCTGCTCTAATTCGCATCTTCTCACCCGCTTCCGCTTCCCAGGCAGCAGAAGTGAGTTCTAGTGGAAGACATAGATACTGCAGTGGTGTAGCAACTTCATCTGAGCTGATCTAACCTGTGAACAGTATTTTCACTCCAGATTAATTTTACCAGAGGATTAAATAAAAGGGGAGTGTAACCTGGTAGTAGTCTGTTCCTCAGTAAACAGCAAAGCTAGTGAAAAAACTCATTTTTTAAAAAATTGAAATAATTCCGTGGTTTGGGTTTCTTGCCTGACCATTGTCATGCAGATTTTATGCAGCCTTCAATTTGCCAGAGTGTCCATAAGGAGTCTAATAAAAATTTGGACATTTAGAAAATATAAAATTTTTTTGGACTGGATGGGGTAAAAGATTTGTAACATGTAGACGGCTGGGACTATTTTGTTCCAATGTACAGTACACTTCTACTGAGATGAACACTGTCTACTCCTCAGTCATGCCCTTAATGGAAAGCAAAACGAGCACCAGGCCACTGATGCATGGAGTTGTTTCATCTGCTACCAGAGAACAATTCACTTCTCTTTGTACAACACGGAGTGCCGTTAAAAAACATCTTTCCATCAGCCAGGATTTATTTAGTTAAATCAAGACCAAACTGTTTGCCTCATATTTCTCTCTGTCAGCCTGAAGGAGAATCGCAACTAATGTGAGAAAGCATTTAATTTCCGGTCCCAGTTTAGGCACAGAGTCTAAACTGTAATCCACGTACGGGAAGCCAGTGAATGACAGATGCATCACGCTGAATTTGTGGCACAGTCAAATCACCAGCCTGTTCACTGGTGTTCGTCTATAAAGCTGTCAGATGGTGTCCTCTCTGGCCACAGACAGCACAGGCCTGATTAAAAAAAAATCCATCTACCAAGCAAAAGGGTCTCGTTACTTTTTTAAAAAATCAGTTCCACTGCTCAATATCTTGTGTAACCCACAAGTGTTCCAGTCTGTGGTAACAACAGCAACTGCTAACACATTAAAAGAAGAGCATGTCTCCGATGCAAGGCCAACGAAGACCCTACTGTACTATATTTTTCATTTTGTTTTGCATTCCTCTTTCTTCAGTGAGGCTTAACTCAATCTGTATAGAAAAAATGACATGAAGAAAGGTCTGTACGTGGCTTAGATTGAAACAAAGATTTATGGCCTTATCATTGCTTTTTATAACTTAATTCTCTGAAGTTCATTCTCACTTCTTTTAGGTCTCCATGTTCAAGAACAAAAAGAAAATTTCCTGCTGCTAATTTTACTCTGTCAAGAGTTTAATCCTTAGGCTGTACTAACGAATAACCAAGCACCTAATGTGTCTGAGATAGGATTTGTTTTATTCCTATGAATACATTTACGTAATAAAAACCATGCTTTTCCCTGCCTATTAGAGGATAGTTGGTGGAGCATAATAGTCTCTCATATTAACTGTGAAAACAGAACCCAAGATCCTTTCTTTTTATTCAATTTCTAGGTATAGATTGCTGTACAATTACTTTCAAATTCATAATTTTACTTAGAGACAAAAAAATAAGGGATCATCTCACAAATCACTACAGAGGGAGGTGCTTGAAAGTCTTGAAGAATGTTAAACAGGTCAGAGTACGAGAGTTACATGCTGACACAAATTTAACATTTTTTTGGGGGAAACAGTCTGTATCAAAATGATTTTAGACTACTTCACATCTTTTAGAGTCAAGCCCTCCAGAAGCAGTGAACACTACAGGTCCAGTTTTTCAGAAGCTGATGAGATTCTTTCGCAGTCATTCCTAGTTATCTAACCTAGTTACATTTTCATGTTCTTTCCTGTGTTTTTAAGGAGTGTTTATTTTCCCACTTTAGACTCTTACTGCACCTACTATTGTTATTTTGCATGGAGACAAATTGTGTGTGCTGTCCAGAATTGACTGGAAGAGCAGCGGAGAAGTTCACTCCCAGATGCTAACTAGCTGTACAGCTATGCCTATGCGATTTATGTGACTAACGTGCTTCTACTAAAGTGTACGTTCGACTTCTGTGCCCAGATAATTTATAAAAACATTAAAGAGCCCTGGCCCTAAAATTGAGTCCTGGGGAACCCCACTGGTGACTGGCCACCAGCCTGATGTGACCCCATTTACTGTGACTCTTCGAGCCCGACCCATCAGCCAGTTGTTCACCTAGCATGTTATGGACTTGTCTAGCTGCATGCTGGACATTTTGTCCAGAAGGATACTGTGAGAGACAGTATCAAAAGTTTTCTAAAATTATAAAAACCTCAAATCTACTGGCTACCTTTGGTGACCTTGTCATAAAAGGAAATTAAGTTAGTTGGAAAGGACTTTCCCCCCATGAACACATGCTGGCTGTGACCAATGACCGTATTGTCTCTCAAGTGTTTTTCAATAACTCCCAGAATAACCTTCTCCATAATTTTACCAGGCACCGAAGTGACACTAACGGGCCTGTAATTACCAGGGTCTTCCTTCTTACCCTTCTTGAAAATTGGGACAATGAAAGTTGTCGACAGGCCTGGTGAAGAGTGTACTGTGAATTAGGGCCTGTAGCAGTCCCATGAGGCGTGCTCGTGCAACTACTGTTTATTGCAAATCAACAGCATGGTTGGAACGCTACAGAACATAGCTGAAGTGATATCACTTGCTAGAATGCCGTTAGAGTTGAAAAGGCAAGTGATTATGTTGCAGACCCACGGTCTAGTGGGTGGCCAGAAGATAGATAAACTTACTGCAGGTTGGGTTTTTTTTTTCCTGAGATACTATCACATTAGTAGTTAGCTAGCTAGAATAGCTAGAACTTAATTATTTGGCTGATAATTATAAAAGGACTGTACAAAATAGTATTTTAAGTAGGAAGTCAAATTCTGTATTAGAAGCCCATTTTAGCATAAATCATTAACAATCCGTAAATTACTAATAGATACCAAAAGCAAGTTATAGACAGGGATAGCGGGGCTGTAGGTAAGTCCTCTGGTTGGAAATGCAACCGGTTATTTTAAGCCATAGTTCTAAGTAGTGAGTTGGCCTGTTTGGCTTTGTATCAACTGAATAAACATCCTGTTGGCTAAAGTACTGAGTTTTGCCTTGGTAATTTTCTGTATACTTTCCATTAACTTTGTAATGACTTACAAGGGAAAAATAACTCACTTCGGTCTGTGAACTCTAGTGAGAAGAGGGTAAAGTGGTGATTCGAAGAGTTCAGAGACCTTTTGTGTGAAGGATCATCTGCAAAGAACTGCAAGTGTAGCCTCTATTCTGTTGTCTCCCCTGCAAAGAACCCCCAAAGATCCCAGAGCAAAGCTTGGCTGAAAAGCTAACAAGATTATAATGTATGTTGAGTTACGATTCCCTTATAATACTTCCTCTCCCATGCCTTCCCACAGAATATATGGGAATTTACATGAAAAATCCATGGCAATTTGGAATTTGATGTTCGTTTGTGATTTAGAAGTCTTTCCTGAGAAGGTGATTTGCTGTCATAAAGCAAATTCTACACTTGAGATAAGAACAGCCTACTCCCACTTACGTTAGACATTATCTAAACCCCAGTGGAGTGGATATGGACACCATAATGAAAAAAATTTTGGATGAGGTCCTCCTGTTCCTGCAAATTCAGAATATGAACAGAATAAAAGGATTCTGGTTTAATTTCTCCTTAATTACTGAAGTCTTTGTGAAAACACATCCTTCTCTCCCTTGACAAAACAACCAGGAAGATGGGCATTGCGTGCCTGAGTTCTCTGCAAAGAAGGATCAGGCCTGGTAGTGCTTAGATTGGAAATGACCTGGAAGATCGTGTTTCCAAGTATTATGGTGCTTCACTAACATTTTGGCTTACAGGCAGAGATGTTTCCAGAGCATCAGCCTGCTTCTATTACGTGGTACCTTTACTATACACTCCGATACATGATTAAAAAGGGAATTCTTGTAAAATCTATCATATAATTTCATGAAGAGAAAAGTCTTACACGTTTTTTGACTTTTCTTACAATTCTGAAAGGGTGTTGCTATTTATTATGACTGCAAGAGTGCCTTAGGGGCCTCACCTCAGATCTAGACCCTATTGCTTTATGCAGTGGAAAATTACTTAGCATTATTTTGCGATCCTCGCTGTAACTTGATGTCTAGTATTGTGTTCACCGTTTAATATTGTCCATATACCACACCAGCAATGGCTGTTTCCTAATACTTGTCAAAGTCATTTCTGGACATAGAGTTTGAAAGTGCTTTGGAAATCCGTATGAAGGCATTGTATAAATCTGACATCATTCGAATTTGTTTATTTTGGAGACACTTTTCAGATGATTTATAAAATAAAGATGTAAAGGGGGTTGAATCTCAACATTGGGTTTTGTCCTGGTGTACCTAGCCGTTCACAATGTGGAAGTAAGTTAATTTTGTGCTAGCTTTAAAAAATCCCCAAAGACAAGTCACACTGAAGCACACACCACTTCTTCTATGACAAAAGAAATAAATCTCTGCTTCTTTCAGTCTTATTGCTTCTGATGTCTCTGCAGTAAATATGGATCAGACCAGCTAGTTGCAGAGGATAAGGCACTAAATTTCTTTTAGTTCTAGTTTTAAAAAGAAATCTGCTTCTGTGGAAAAATTACTTGCCCTGGAATGCACGCAAAGTAAAAGGCTGAGTTTCCTTTTGAAAAATGCTTCTCTTCCTTTACCATCACATTTCTGATATGTAAAACATATCCCTGCAGACCACAGAACAGAAGAGTCTGCAAAGTACCCTGGAGGAGACTCTGTTCCAAGTTTGGGGTTTTGATTGGGTTTTTTTGTGCGGACTGCAGTAGAAACTGTCCAGGGCAGATAAATGTAAGTGGAAGCTATGGGACAGAACTGAGTTCACAAACATTTAGGCTCAACAAAGAAAAAAAAGGTTTTAATTGTATGGGATGGAACGCATTAGGGTTCTCACAAAGAAAATGGTTTTGATCAAAGCTTCCTTGCCTGAATTATTTAGCTGGTTTAGATTAACATTTGATAACATACTGGAAATGAATTGTGTTATCTCCTCAATTTCCCTAATTCTCACCTCAGCTAAGGTCTCACCAAGGTGAGAGGAAGCTGTGTTGTTACACGGATGTTCCCAAAAGAAAGGCCCTGTTATCCCTTATTTATTTAAACTCTTTAGCTCAGAAGAACAGAAGAAACGTATTTAATATAAAAACTCCGTGTAAACGCTTCTGTATTATCTGGAAATGAGAGGAAAAGCTAATTATTTTTAATGTGAAATTTTGAAGGAGAGCACTCTATCTCATTTCTTTTAAACGATATTAATACCTAAATCCCACATGAAACAAGAAAATAAATCTAAGCAATAACGTGATATAGTAAAATTGCTATTGATTATTAGGAGTAGAAGTGCTTTATGAGAAACAGTAACAACCTTTTAGGATCCCTTAGGAAAAAACATTGTAATAAAACTAGAATAAATTACTACAATCTAATCACTTTTTAAATAAGTAAAATTCTTTAATGGAATTTATGTTGTCAGAAGAGCTGTTGCTTTTAAGCACAGAGCAAACAGCTGCTGCTGCTGCTGCATGCAGTTACAGAGCATGCGGGACTGCTGTGTTGACAATCTACCTTTCTGATTAACTATTCATTGATACATTATTTTTTTCACTGAAGCATTTTTTCACACTTTGTCTTGAGCCTTCTACCTTTTTCTGTCCAAACCCAGAGCTGAGAAGGGTGGGGAAATTCATGTGGATCAGCCATCCTTGAAGTGGCCTTTGCTATCACTTGTGCTAATAAATTAGGGACATTAGGTAATAAATCGCCCTTGACAATTTGCGTCTTGTCCCCTTGCCCTCCTTCTGTAGAAGGAAGCCTGGCATGTCTTAATTTGAATGGTGCATTACTTTAATATATCCGTCAGAGAAGATAAATACATTAGAAAAGACAAATCAAAGTATTAAACCTTGCATTTGGGTTGGAAAAGGTGGTATTTGTGATGGCCGTTTGTTCCTGGGAGAGCTCAATAGCAGATTTACCCTGATTTCTAAGACAGTTCCATCTGCACATACGAACTTTCCCATCACTGAAAAGGGTTCAAGGTCCAAGCTGTCATTCCTGCTCAAACTTCAGATATGCCAAGCCCAGGCAATTGAATGCTTTTAGAGGAAGCTGTGACCTTGAACTCAATTCAGTATTTTATGGTAAGCGATTTTAGTGAGCAAAGGACAAATCTGATGTGCATTCAGTAGCCCATGTTGCTAGGGAGATGTGTCACAATACGCTACAGTATTAGGAATCTAAGTGCACAAAGCCGTTGTGCCTTGGTCATCCTATCACTATCATTCAACGAAGAGGTGAGGAAAGTATGAACACGAAAATCCCATTTCTCACCCATTCTAATGTGACTGTTTGGAATCTGTTTGGTAGACATGAGCCTGTTTGCTCGAGAGACCTGTGATTAGTTGCTGATTAAAAGTTGCTCCAAAATAACTTACAACAGCCAGAGATGAGGGTTGGCTACTGTGCCATGTTATGTCATAGAGGAAGACATTCAAACTGTCCCTGAACAAGCTTGTCCAGGACGGGAGCTGGCAGTAAAGCACTCGAGCTAGTTAATGCCACTTCGCCCATCTTCATTCTAACCATTGAAGCCTAAAGAAAAAGCTGTGGAGGGTGTCAATGTGACATATGAAATACTGGTATTACAGGGCATTTTGCCTTACATACTTCTGACAGCATTGCTGAAGGGATGAAATTCTGAAAGAGTAATCTGTACTATTTATAGCAAAAAAGATCTTTGTTATTTTAACTGACATGTTGTAGATAAATTGAATATTCAGTAGAGCTGTTGTTTACCTTCTGTTACAGTCTCTGCTGACAGGACCAAATACTTTTCCGTGGCTGAAAAAATGATGCATTTCTTCTAGTTTGTTATCTGGCTTCACTGGTTGTTTATACGCACGCTGAGAGATGTGCACAAGTATGCGTGCAGTTGCAGGTGCACCAGTGAAAGGTGAGAGGGCTGAATAGGTGTGCCATACTGCACGTTCATATTAGGGACCTTCTGCCTGGCTTTTGAAGCCTCATAGAAGGACATCCTAGTCTTGGGAGCTGCTGGCTGGTAATAATAATCCACACTGGATCGGAAAGAGGCACACCGAGTGTGTGCGTGTGCACGTGTTTCTTAGACAACGCGGTTTAGCCCCTGTGGCACAATAAATACATCAGTGTACTCCACTGGAAGATGTGGAGATCAGGCACATCTGGGCACCTGCTATAATAAGCTTCTCTTCGTGGGCTTGTTTCTGCCTTTCCTGAGAGTACCCTGCTCATCGTCATTGTGCCTGAAAACCCGGCTTCATCCACAGCACCGTAATGCTGTGCGGTTCTGAACTACCTGTTCGTTTTGATGTATATGATACATTTAGAGCCTCCTATGTTTCATGGAATGCAGAGGCTAAAAAGAAAAAAAAAGCAGAAAAAAAAGAGGGGTCAATGCATCTGTAAGTTTCTAAATTCCAAACTACATTTGCTATTTGCTAGAGTAAACAGACATTGGAAGAATACGCAATGGAACCTTTTCCCCGTTGTGACAGTATTATCACTGACTGGATGTATACAACAGATCTCAAATCAAGGGATTTGACTTAGATCAAAGTGTAGTTTGGCACAAATGAGGTGATTACATGAATATCGTGTTTCACGGTTCCATATAAATCCTGTTTCAGAGGAATCGATTTGCTCTTGGAAGCTCACAGGTCTATTTTTGAGTAAAAGCTGAGTCTCATTTTGCTTACTTTTCTTCTTCTTGTGCCAAAGACGACAAAAAAGAAAATCAGTACTTGGAAGCTACAATGACCTTCACACAAAAAAAGACTTAGAACAGAATTTAAATTGTTGATGACTTTCATAATTGTCTTTTTGATTTTATATAATTTTACAATTACCTTACTATAAAACATTAATCCTTTCTTCACTTTTAGATGGTTCATTATGCATTATATTGCAGAGGAGTAAGACTTCAGTGGCTCTCAAATACTACATTATTTCTGTGTCATTCTGATACTGAGGTTGGGTTCACTGATTTCGTAATTGGGAATCTCCTGTAGGTTTTCAACGTTAGTCTCTGTTGAAGACAGAATATCATATTCTGGAAGACTACCGAGCCTATTATTTTTCATTTGATTTCTCTGTAACTACGAAGTATTTAACTCAGGTCAACAGTCTTACCAGCAGAATTGCCTCCTTACTACCCTATTTTTCTATCTCTAGCCCTGCTAAGTGAAAGGTGTTTTCCATCTGGAAATTGTTCCATATCATGTGTGAGAAGAATTGGAAATCAGAAAGAATTCATCCACAGTCCCACTCCTGTTGGACAGGTAATCATAGCACAAGCTCCTTGCTACTGAAACAAAAGCTGAACTTCTTTTTTGGCTGCGTTGGCAGAAAGGTCACAGTCTCGTTTGTCTCTAAGTCTAAGCCATCTTTTTGTCTTCAGCTGTATTCTTGATAGGCCGGTGTGTTAAACGTATGGATATATTGGTAAGATTTCTTCAGCATTCCTAAATGTGCATGAGCTGAACGAAAATTGCACCTGTGTCTTCCACGCAACATACCGGTTCGCTCGTGATTGCAGCCAGAGAGAAGCACTAGTGTCTAGAAGAGGAAGAGAGCAGTGAAAGATCCACCTCTGAGTCCTAGGATGAAAAGAAGAGACTACAGCTTGTTTCTCAAATTCCTGCAAAGGAGAAAGCCAATGGCTGTTACATCACTGTCTCCTGAGGACGACAGTGAGAAAAGAATTTCACTGTATGAAGCAGAGAACAAGTACCCCTGAACTGGTATTATCATCAGATGGAAACTGCTGTGCGAAAACTAAACCTGTTCTGTGGAAAAGGGTAATTCACACAGTTGAAGTTTATGCCCCGAGGCAAAAGATGAATGTATGTGTTTTTCACGTAACCACTATGGTAATGCTATCCACTGAAATATGTAGGTCTCTTACTTCTAGCTAAACTTCATAAAGCTGTAATAATACAGAGAATACAAAACAGTGGTGATTAGAAAATTGGATTTATGTTCCACAGTACTTGATGTGCTGTAAGTCAGCTCAGTCTGGCATCCTAGAGCAGTTTGTGAAGTGTGTGCTAGTTTATTAAAACGATGTTTACAACATCACTTTATGCTTTCAACATGACAAATCCATCTCCAATTACTTGGAAAAATAGGGTGAGCACTTATAACGTGTTCTGTTTTTTGTAAAAGAAAACCCCAGTGGCCAGCCACTGCTATGATTTCTTTATTATAGCATCACCCACGCGCAATGCGACACCCGCAGTGTTTATCAGAGGATGGTGCAATGCTGTCCACCTCTCGGAAATGATGCTTAATTTTACAGCCCAGGTGTTCAAATTACATTGCATTGATTCCTTCTTTGACTTCTGCATTAAAAATTACCTTGAGTGGTTTTAGCGTAGTGACCCAGGAAGGTTTGAATTCCAAATGAATGACCAAGGGTTCAGCTTTAGTCCCTGTCATATTAGGAATTATACTGAAAAAGCTCTAGCAGCCTCCCTGCAAGTCTGGAAAAATCTTTCTGATGACACCTTGTCGAAATCCTCCTTTTATTCTTGCTATTTTTACATTAAGTTGCTGTCTGGTAGAAACAAGTTTGATCACAGCAGGAGCCCAAACCAAGGTATATTTCAGAAACCCCAAGCGAACGTTCAGAGCTCTCACAGTTATGGAAATGTGTATCCTTCTGCCTCGGCCCCGCATCTTCTGTGGGTGGACCTATGCCCGCATCTGGAGGGCAGGGGACCAGTGCCAGGCCCTGCTAGCGGCGGGGGCTGGTCAGAAAGGCCTTGAACTACAACACAGTCTGCATCAGTCTGCACGGGCTGTTGCAGTCAGAGCCACTTCAGTGTCACAGCCTGACTTGGCAACAACAGCATCGGATTGACAGTCAGGTCTGCCAGCCTGCAGAGATTGTGCGTTCGCAGAGTTCCGAATGCCCTTCTGCAGCTCAGGCACCGACAGTCTGAGCTGTGAGCAATGGTGTGGTCAGGGAGATCCCAGCCTGCTCCGTAGCCTGGGCGCCCAGAAGGCACTGGGGATGCAGAGGCTGTAAGGGCTGAAAAGGGCACGCCTCCTAGCGAATTCTTCCTTTAATGTGAATAGCCACTGCTTTACTTTGGTGGTAGAGCCTAACCACATTCTCCCTTCTCAGTCAAAACTCAGTATGTAAAAAATATTTATGTAAACCTATTGAATAAACTAGGCAATATTGAATAACTGGGCAACCTGCGCCAGTGTTTCAGCACCCTCATTGTAAAAAATTTCTTCCTTATATCTAGTCTGAATCTACTCTTTTTTAGTTTAAAACCACTGCCTCTTGTCCTATCACTACAGACCCTATTAAAAGTCTGTCCCAATCATCCCCATTAGTGCTTTCTCTGAAAGCAGCCAGCAGTAAATAGCTAGGAAAGTGCACAAGAAGAAGGAAAAAACACAGTAATTCTGCCTTCCAGCTTGCAGCAGCCTGTGGTTTACTGAACTCCATCTCTGTTATCTACTGTGTATGTTGCTTCATACTGAACTTTCTGTCTTGCCCCTCCTGAGCTGTCTACTTCCAAAAATTCTGGGGTTCTAGTGATGAGTTTCCAAGATTACAAGCTTTCCAGTTCTATGGGTGATGAACAAGGTTTCATTGGTTCTATTCTGTAGGTACCTAAAGGAATCTGACTTCTGTCTTTTTTGCCATTTATATATATTACTCTGAGTCCACCAAAAACTTCCTGAATTATTCATGCCTCTAAATTGCTCCCAGTATCAGGTACACAGCATTTAGCAAAAAAACAGATTTGAACAAATGCCTGTATATAGTATTATCTAGTTACAGTCTCTTGGGGAAATAAGAAAAATTATCCAGAATGAGTACCAAGTTTTGTAGTTGACACGAACGAATCTATGCCTACTTTGCTTCAGGGGACATTTTTCTCATGTGAGACCAGTGCAGCTTTTCTGCTCTGTTTTTGGCATTTGTAACATGCCAAGCCAGTACCTTTAGTGTTATTATTCATAAAAAGTTCCTGTACATTTTTAAAAGATTTTTAGTCCCTCAATGACCTTCAAGATCCTTTTTCATAGTTTGCTCCAATAAGTAATGTATCATGATCAAAGTAACATAGCACCTAGGACTGGAGCTTTGATTTGGGAAATGGCCAGCCAATCTGTGCTAATAGCCTAAATTATTTCCTGAAGGTTTTGAACCTGACCTGGTGTTTTGCAAGTCATGGTGCAAACTGGCATCTTTTCACATGGCTATTTTCAGTTAAGTATGAATTTCTCACCTCTGTTTCTTTTTCTTGTTTGCGAGGACGGTATTAATGATGATCTCAAAATTATCAGGATATGTCTGCGCAGCTCTCTGTATTAGCTTCAAGGGATACTTTTTCCTGGACTTTTCTCTGGTTTGGGATTGTTTGGTTTTTTTGATCTTTAACCCAACAGCTCTCCTGCTCCCCCAAGACCTTCCAAAGATGTCTAGAAGTTGGCTTGCTCTCAGATAAAAATGTCACTAAATCTTTTTAATCTCAGTAGCATAAAAAATGTTTTATAGTCCAAAGAAACAGCTCGCGACCCAGAACCAATTCAAATAACAATACTCAGTAGTCTCCTAAAAGAGTGTGAAGTATTCTGAACATGTACACTGATGGTATAAGGGCACAGGCTGATGCATTTATTTTAGATAGTTGTCTGTTGGCATCAGCCGTATGGCCCAAATCTTCCTCCTTGATAGGTAATTGAAAGATGTTTTCTTTTCTAGATCTTTATTCAATGCTTTTGGGTCTGTGTACAAGCAAAGCATTCTGTTAGTTTCTTCCTTAGGAGTAATCAAATGTGTCGTCCATGCTGGTTCTTCTATTTACAAGTCAAGAAACCTATTCAGTTTCTATCAACCCTCAACTTTCAAGCAAAGGAAACTCAGGACACAAATTGTAGATTGGTGATGTGCTTCTAGCTTTATTGTTTAGTCTATGAAGAGCTTCTTTATTCTCTGGAAGCCGACCTCCAATTCCTCCTGACCTGCACACAACTGAACTCTACGCTGTGTTCTTATTGCTTAACAGGGGTAAGCTGGCACCTGTATGACCTAAGTTTTTACTTTTATTTTCCTACTGCTGGGTTCTTTCAGCACCATATTGTTTCTGGCTAAATATTGGGTGTGTCTTTAGGTTCAAAGCCTTTTGCAGGCTTAATTTTTGTGAAATCAGAACTCCTTAAATTTCTCCCCAGTATCTGGTGATAGGGTGCATGGGAATGGTTCAAAGCTGCATCAGAGGAGGTTTAGACTGGACATTAGGAAGCATTTTTTTACCCAGAAGGTGGTCAAACACTGGAACAGGCTTCCTAGAGAAGTGGTCAATGCCCCAGGCCTGTCAGTGTTTTAGAGACATTGGACAATGCTCTTAAGAAGATGCTTTAGCTTTTGGTTGGCCCTGAATTGGTCAGGCAGTTGATTCAAGCAGATGATCATTGTAGGTCCCTTCCAACTGAAACAGTCTATTTATTCTATTCTATTCTAACTAAAGGATTAAATAAATGCTGAAATAAATACTCCTCACGAGCACAGCTTCCTCTCTGGAGTAACAGGGAAAAGTTTCACATACTAAGTGGACTTGTTAGTGTCAGAAATCATACAATCTGATAATGGGCTTCCACAAACCCATTGCTTGTTGACACAGGTTTGACTCTCTTGTCAGTGTGTTCTGGACAGATTCAGCTCTAAAAATTTTAACAGCTCTGGTTTTCTATTTAGTATAATTCTCTTTACAATTTACTTGCTTCAGACAAAATACAGTGCTTTGTATAAAATACCTGAAAGATACCAGCTTCAACTGCTTTTGCTTAGTAGTACTTGCATTCCTGCAGCCACTCTCCAAATTTCAGTGTTTGGGCCTACAAGACTTAAAGGTATTATTCCCAATATTATACAAACTATGTTATTGTGCTGTGAAAAAGAAGTAAACACAAAGTGTTCCTCTAAACAAAAACAAAGGATGAGCGATTATTATGCTGCAGTTCTGCTCCTTGAAGCTCTCAAAATTAAATTAGAATTTAGAAGAAAAATATTAGAAGCTAGTTCACGTTGCTCAAATATTTAATAATATTCTTTTCCTTTCACCCCTTGGATTCTTCGTCTTCTTCTATGGTTGCTAAATGCCTTCCTGACCTCTAACTTTGACCCTTGTGTGAAGTCCGTGCTCCTAATCCTGTGCTACGATACCTGGATGATTAATTGGCTTGTCAAATAAATCAGTATGTGCACTCAGCTACCATTATTAATCTATTAATCACTTCAGCAAAGAAGATGTTAATGCTATTCTGTCACCTTCAGACAATTCTAGAACTGAAACAGGGAGTGGAGTTGAGCTTGCATTCCAACTTGACCCTGCACGTGCATACCAACGGCAATATAAAACACAGATTATTGGTAATTCAGTATTTTTGAAAAGACATGGATTGGAATCAGGCCACCAATAGTACATGACATCAAGACTTGTTTAAAAAAAAAAAAAAAAAGCACTATTGTGTACTCCTCTCCTGGAGCTGACCAATGACATCATTACAAGCACTCACGGTGAGAAATCACAGTCGCATTATGGAGATGAGCAATGTCTTTGGGCAATAGCCATTGTCATTCCCACAATATCTTTACATCAGAGGGATGCCCCTCAAAGGGGCTTACTTGACCTTTTGGAGATGGACCCTTTTGTCTTTTATCTGTCACCTCGGGGTGCAGCAGAACGCCTGCTCAAGGCTCCTTCCTATTTTTTGCTTTTTCTGGACTTTCTTCCTAGCTCTAGTCTCTACTTAAGACCTGTTTTTGCCTTGATGCCTCATTTCATCTCTGCATCAACTCTTGGCTCTTCTACTCTTCATACCCCTAATCCACCCCCACAAAGGCTAATCAACAATTAGAACGTTACAAAGATCTATTTACAGTGAACTAATTCTTCTATTTTTCCTTAAAACTAAATAAAATACTCAGAAATAGATTCCTTTCCTCCCCTAAAAAAGTAATTGGGCTTTATTCTTATGTTAAATGCATTCAGAGATGAGGAAGTGAAATTTACGGGTTATACTATGTTCACAGTAAATCCACGGACTTCAGTGGCACCATTTGAGATTTACATTGTAGAGAGGGAGAGTTTTAAACTACAGACTTTGTTTTCACTCAAAATCAGAGAGGCGCACAGGAACTGCTTAATCTATCTTTTGAGCCAAATATCTCCTCTCATTTACACCAGTATAGACGTGAGGTAGAGGGTTTGGGATGACAAAATGTTTGCTTCAGACTTAGATAGGCTTAACTGGCAGCAGGTTTTGGCTCTTTGTCTTCTTTGTGTGTCCAACAAGTTACATTTTTACTAGGAGGATGCCTACTGTGTTTTCGGTGTATTTGCTGGAGGAACAAGAGGTGTATCACTTTGATTCATTTTTATAACCCTTCCTAAGAATGTTACATATTTCTGTATTTATATTTATGCTGACTTTTTACAATTCCCAAGAGAGTGTGTGAAGTTTCAGAAGAGAGATGTTGAGAAAGACATTTCTGAAAGGCTAAGTCTTTTCCATTGAACAGCACTAACTTTGATATTGCAAAAGAAAAAGTAATTCTATGGATTTTCACTAACTTTTTCACCCTCTAGGAATCAGAAGTGCGTAAGAGTTCCTGAGGTAGCCAGATTCTTTTATTAATAGCAAACACTGAATGATAGGGTTGGTGCAAAGATATGTATTGCTTGTTTCTTTTCCATAAAGTAGAGCTGGTGGGATGGATACATGTGCACAGTAGATTGAGGACGGTTGAGGAACACTGGTTTGGATGCAAGAAATAGTAAAACTAAAACAAAGAGAGTATTTTGTGACTGCTAGTGAATACAGTATCTGTACTTGACTGGACTCTTTAGTGAATGGAGTACCAGGAAGCAGTCTTCTTGACCTGAACTGACAAATTGCAATTGAACTACAAGAATGATCATACCCACATTATAAAACAGATGGGTTTGGATTCTTCAGTGCCTGTTTTGGAACTCTTAAGGTAGGAATAGGACAAGTGCAATAAAATTGATTACAAAATCCCCTTTATTTAAAAGCTGTGAGACACAGAACTTCTCTGTTAGTTACGGCTGAGACAGACCACATTGCATTTGAAGTTTAAGACTTGCCTTTTTTGTTTATTTGCTTCTACCATAAACTTGTGCCCAACCCAAAGCACCAGCAGCACAGCACTGCATTACAAATGCATATAGAAATGCATAGGATCTGCTGAGGCAATTGTATTAGCAGGCAAAGAAAGAACAGTTCTGACTGGCAGTGCTTGGATCAACACCAGGCCTTAGAAGACCATCTCTAGGAGTTCTTCTGACCACTACCTGGGTCATGGCAGATGGTTTCTTCCGCCTACAGAGCAGACAATATGAAGTTTAGGAATCCCTCAACTTTTGAGATGCAGAAAGATAAGATGGTTTTACTGTGCTCCCTCAGGCACACTAGACCAACTGCACATGACTTTCTGCCAATTAAGAACTAATAACAATAAATACATAAATAGAAAGACTCCTCTCAATTACATAGACAATAAATAAGCTCCAAGGACAAAGATCTATTTCAAAGACTGACAGTAAAATCCTATTGGCAGTGTTGGGAGGAGGACGTTAAGAGTTGTGCATATTTCTCTTGAAAAAGCCTTCAGAGTGATATTATGTAACATGAAGCATGGCAAAGCGAAATAATATCGATTGACTTGGGAGAACTTTAACTCAACTTTTCTTTGTGTTATAGGTATGCATTTTATCAGAAGCTTTGATATACATTTTGTTCTGTATAGGACCTTTGCCTCATTAAATATCCAGAACGAGTGCAGAATGGTACAGATTCAGGGTTATGAGGAAAGGCTGAGAGCCCTGGGGCTGTTCAGCCTGGAGAAGAGAAGGCTGGGAGGGGATCTCATCAATGCTGATTGATTTCTAAAGGGCGGGTGTCCAGGGGATGGGGCCAGGCTCTTTTCAGTGGTGCCCAGCAACAGAACGAGGGGCACTGGGCACATCCTGGAGCACGGGCAGTTCCCCCTGAGCGTGAGGGAGAACTTTTTTCCTGTGAGGGTGCCCGAGCCCTGGCCCAGGCTGCCCAGAGAGGCTGTGGAGTCTCCTTCTGCGGAGAGATTCAACGCCGCCTGGACGCGTCCCTGTGCCCCCTGCGCTGGGGGCACCTGCTTTAGCAGGGAGGTGGGACTACATGATCTGCAGAGGGCCCTTCCAATCCCCGCCATTCTGTGATTCTGTGATTCTGTGTTATGCAAGCAACCACACTTCTGACATTTTCCTCCATATGAACTCTTGATTTATTGGCTGTAACAAAATGCTCCTCGTGTAGCTTTTCTACATATCATATTAGATACTGGAGAGATAAATAGTTATTGGGATGTCTACAGAAGTGAGTATCTGCTGCATTCCAAGGCTTTCAGCTGCGTGCTCTGATCTTAGGCTGCGGGGCAGGAAACAATATCCTGACTCCTCTAGACCTTTCTGTTCTCTCTTAGAGTGCTAGTTATTTCTGAGAATTTCTTATATCAAGGGCGCTCGTTATACATGCTGTGCACTGCATTCAGTTCTTTGCTAACAGCTAAGAGTCCACACACAGCAAATTAGCTCAAAAGTCATTGCCAAAGTACTTATTGACCTGATTTTTCCAGTTGCTAACAAGGTAACCTTGTCTTATTTTCATATAAGAAAGCTGCCACCTTAAATGTCAGCTGGGCCACTGTGCCACAGGACTTGTAACGCCACGATAAAAAAAAAAATTTAAAATACCAGCATGCTAGAAATGAAATCATAGAAGGATGAGAACAAAATAAAAAAAGTAACGGAGAATAGAAAAATGAAACAAAACCCCGCCCATTGGGTTTACCTGGGGCTGATAAAATGTAGGTTGAGTCTTTAAAGATATATCCTGAATAGAAATCCCTTAGCACATACGGAAAGGACTTTGGGGAAAACCCCAACTTTTTAAAATGGATCCATTCCTTTTTTCTACTAACTAACCTACTAACATTGTATTTTATAAAAATTTCTCTAAGCAATATTGATAAAAAAATCATTACAAGCAGTGACTGCCTGTGGTTTAGATGAATGAATTTTGCATTTATCGTTGTCAACCCAACATGTTCAAAATGGTAAATCAGGCTACAGAAATCATTACTCTTGAAAATGGGGAAGAGATGACCTCACTGCCTGACCTCCTATTACTACTCCATCTCTTAAGGCAGAATCAATGAGAGCTTAAGCGTTCCTGGATAGAAACCTCTCCAGTTTGCTCTTGAAAACCACCACTGGTGGAGAGTCATGAGATCTCCAGATAAACTGTCCTACTACTCAACTATCCTTATCCTTACAGCAGAAGGATTTCTTAAATGTTTAACCTCAATCTCCCCTGCTGCAATTGAATCCCATAAAACTGGTTTAAAAATCATGAGATTTTAAAAGTAATACCCCTTGGGGTCTTCATATTATTTGCCTTCTAGTGTTTGATCCTTTCAGATTAACCTTTCCAAATGTCTCTTAGCAGCCACGAGAACTTGAAGCTTACTTTCTGAAAAGAGAACTGAAAGTTGAATTTCTTGTAAAATAATATAACTCTCTAAACTGGGATATCAAGAAAAAAACACCCCAAACTGCCAGGCTTGTAATAAAAATACAAGAGCAAGAAAATGTCTAGGAGAAATAAACGATGGTTGGTGTGCCAGGTTCTGTTAGTCTACATCAGAATTAGCTGTGCATTTATATAAATGAGTACAAATGGAAGGCCTGGTTCAGGGCTCCCTTAGACTGGAGAAAATAAGAAAAAGCATTGTTAAAGTCAGTGTAAACAGTGTAACAGTTTAAAGAGTGTGAACCGATGTAAAATAAGACTGGATCTCATCTTTAAGAATGCAAAGTTGTTTTTCTTGTAAAAGAATTACTTTTTCAGATGTCTTCTATGAACTGTTTCCACTAAAAAAATGCAAGGCAAAAATGATCATACTGTGCATATTTAGGTATTATAAACCAGATCAGCTGGAACAAGCAAATTTGAGGCTAGATTAATTTTTGAAAGCATTTCTAATGTTAACTAATGTACGTTCCTGAAACCTATTTATTAGACAGCATTAGTGAAACGAGGTAATCTGACTCTGCTACATCTCTGGGAAGTTACACATCTCTTAAGTTTATTCTCGGCACAATGAATTACACCTTTAATTATTGTCGGTAAGGCAGAAAAAAATTTCAAAAATCAAGGTTTCGTAGCATTTGAAATATGCTATTGTTAACCTGATTAAAGGGCTGTGTCTCCCAGTCATGCATTCACTGTATTTTTAGGGAGGTAAATTATCAGTGTAGTGCATTTCTCTGATTTTAGAAATCCCTCAGCTCATCAGTGTTGTGAGCAATAGAGCAATATTTTCTTTATCTGACATAGTAGTGAAGATGAAGGGCTGTAAAATCCTTTGCAATAACGTCACAGCTGTAATCAGCAAACATGCTAAAGCACCTTTGTTTTCAAGCATCTTCCACCAATGAGTCCTCAGGGAGGCATCCTGACTATGAGCTACCAATCCATTGATCTTTAGGACACACTGCAACCCATCTTTCCTGCCATGCACTAGATGCCACTGGGGTACAGCGAATGGAGAAGGTAAAGGGAAGTCACAGACTAGGAAATGGAGGGGTGGAGGGGGGGAAAGTTTTTCTAGTTCTGCCACTGACATACAGGCTGGAGAAGTAATTTTGCTTCCTTGTGCCTCTGTTTCCCTTCTTATAATTTCCCTATGCAACTAAGGCCAGATACTTGGCCATCGACAACTGTTAGTTTTACTTTTAGAGTGTCTACAACAGAAACAGTGGTAGGGGAACATACACAGACACTCCTTTGAGAAGTTTGTCATTCATTGACTGAACCTTGATGCTCTTTTGCCCCAATACCTTTTCCTTCAAGTACATGCTCCTCCAAATATAAACCTGATGCAGCAAGGGGCAATCGGGATACAGACTGAGTTTATGAGACTTGATATCCACGTTGGACTACTCCAATAAATAACTGTTGCGACGCACTTTCCGTTATACATCCTCCCAGCTTCTGACAGTCAATAACCCAAAGGCCAAGTGCCAGAATCTGTATCCAGACCATTGTGGTTTTTTGCCATTTGACTGACTTACCCTCAATTCAGTTCTGTGACCCCTTTTTGGAAACATTCCTGCTTCTGGCTTCCACTACGGCCTAAGAAACAAAACCACAATATATGTTAGGACATGTTGTTAGAAACACTATTGCATTTTATTTGTTTTAAGCTTCCTGCCTGATAATTTCATTGGATCCCCTGTAGTTTTTTCTTTATATGAAAAATAACTTCTCCCTTACTTTCATGATTTAATAGACTTACATTACATTTCCCCTTCACTCATCTCTTTCTCTAGCTGAATATTCTTCTCTCACCTTTTTCTTGTATGAAAGCTGTACTTTTCTCTGTATCTTCTCAGATTGTAACAGAACTCAGTTACTTACCATGGATTTATACAACAGCATAGTCTCTTCCCCATGGGAGCATTATACAACTGAAGCAACGCTGTGATTTTGGATCAGGTCTACACACATTACAGTAACAAAACCAATTATGATGGGAGCTAGTGTCCGTATGTATGCCAGTTGATAAGACTGGGGTCAATTAGACTTTGATTTCATTCAGATCATTTTTGGAAGAAGTTGGACTCAGTTTTGTTCACATTAGTCACATTTATCTAACAGACGACAACATTGCTTTGAGCTCTAGATCTTTGCTTTAAAACTAGCGTTGATACGAATCCAAATAAATAAATGGAATAAGAAATACATTATTTTCCTTTCTCAGTCCTCAGCAAAGTGCTCTGTTGTGCAAACTACTAGAATGCACTGACATCAAGGTTTAGTTATTCTGTGGAAGGGTATTTATTCCATGGAATTCAAACTCCTGGAGGCGTGCCACAGAGCCTGTACTGCGAGCACTACACACAGGGGTATTTTGGAAAGGAAGGTAGTGACCTGAAATTCATGCCAAAGAATCATTCAGATGAAGTATGACTTCACTGTAAGTTTTTGCACACTTTTGACCCCCGTGAAGCTTGCTAAATATCATTTTATACAGCAGACTTTCAGAACAGCAGAGTAAGAGAGAAAAGCGGGAGTTGTCTTTGTGCTTCATGCTCACCGCAATTAAAGAAATCAATCTGAATGAAAGGCATAACTGATCAAGATAAAACCTACGAGGTAATCCCATTGCGTGAAGATTCCAAATACACTGTAACACATACACACAAGCACACATGTGCACACACACACGCACGCAGACACGTACGCACATATACCACGGGACTACGTGGAGGAGGAGACAAGATTACAGAGTGTGACAGTCTCATATTTTGTTATAATAAACACTCAGATTTCATGAAGACATACACCTAAGCTGAAGGACCAACACAGACAGTGTGTAAAACGAGTATCTGTGTTCCTTACCAGATGCTTAGCACAGGAATATGCTGGAAAGCAGATTTGATTGCTACTACCCTGCTGCGTCTCTCGCCTCAACCCAGTAGCTTATCTGAGTGTAAAGGCATGAAGGAATAAAGACAGTGCCTGGTGTTCTCCCTGTGTGTCTGGCTCTTCCTTAGCTGTGATTCAAAGAGTCACCAGGAAAACATAACCCAAACAAAAGCAGATGCTCAAAGAGGAAGAGCTTGATTGATTTTCATGAAATGTTCTAAATGTTTCTTTTCCACTGCAGCATGCCTGTGACCTATACCACATAACAAGCAAAGAAAAAACTCAGGCATCACAAGTCAGGTAACGGTTTTGTTGATAGCGCTACACCAGTAGTCTTGCTATACTGAATTTGTTTGTAGACCATGATATGTTAATGCCCTTTTTGCTGGCGATGCCTTTAAATGCCTTTAAACCAGGCATTAAGAGATTGCAGGACTGCCAGTAAAGGACTTCCAGGCTGGAATGCCTCCCAAGCATTACATTCCAATTTTGTTTTAAACTAACATAAACCCAGCTATTCTCACAAGCAACTCGCTGGCCTGGGCCACTTGTGCCTCATTAGCATAGAAAATTCAAATACTTGTAGTAATACTTCTTTCTGGACTTTGTTTGTTCACCTTGTTTCCAAAAAAGCAATGCAAAAATGACCAGGACTTACGCTTTATCACTCATAACAATATGGCAGAGATCAAATTCTCTGATCTTAAAGAACAGAGAAGCATTAGTCTGGAAAGACCCCAACAGAGAAGTGAAAGCCCTTCTCTGCTGGAGCTATTAAAAATAGTGAGGCAAAACGTGATGTAGGCCAACCTCCTCCTGTACAGGCACACTCCATTTGTTATGAAAAATAGCCCAATTATGCTCCATTTCAGCATGCAGAAAAATGATCCAACCACGTAACCATAGATAATAAATCCAACATGTATAAATGGTCCCGGTGCAATCAGTTGCTAGACTGAGGTAATTTAGCCCAAAAGAAAACTAATAGTTCTAGCACTCACTCAGGAGTGATCGAAGACATTGGTGCAGCATGACTATATCCCAGTTCAAACCCCGCTACTGTGAGGAGCAAATGAAAAAGAATTGGATTTCTTGGTAAATGTGTGACACAAGCAGAAAAGCCCCTTTGTAGCACAGGTAGACAGGAGAGAAACCCCTAGATTTGCTTGATGTATCCTTGGGAGCTCCGAATCACGGCTGCGTAAAGTGGGTAAAAGTAAAGGCTTCCTGAAAGGGCCATTCTTTTAACTCGTAAGATTCAATCCTGCTTCTCACTTTTTCCAGGTGCTTGTGGCCTTTAACTAGCAGGAAGCTAGACTAGTAATCATGTTGTTATAAAGCAGTTGACATCCTAAAGTACACATGGCAGTTGCACTCCTACAAGTAGGAGCTACCCTTTCGGTTCTGGATCTCAGCAACCACCCAGCTCCCTACAATCACCTAGGAGCTGAAGTGCAGGCTGGCTTCTCTTCAAGGACAAAAATTTCCTAAACGGAAGGCTGCCCGAGTTTTTATGATGTGGAAGAAGAAAGGCTATTACAGTTTATTTCCAGCTTTCTTACACAGTTTGTCAGTCACTGATGTGAGGGGTTCTCTTACCATTTTCAAGACGCTTTCCTGCTTAAAGATTCTTTTCTGAAAAGGAAAACAGTATGGAGTTTGAATCTGAAAATGTTCCATAGTCATATATCTTGTGATTTAAGATTATCTCCACTTCACGTACAAGAAAGGAAAAGTCTGAAGAAATAATGAGTGCTGTACTGCACAGCAGAATTGAATTAGACTCTAAGTTTCCCAGTTCTGCTGCAAACTGTGCTCAGCAGAGGTACACTGTAGACAGCATAACAAACACTGCAGAGATTAGAGTCTTGTTAAAGAAGGAGAGACATAATTCTCTATAAAAAACCCCAGATCTAACATCCCGATTATAAAGGAAAGTGATAGACTCTGGAAAGCACAGAAGAAGTAAGAAAACTGTCAAGGCCTCTCCTGCCTGACACGGCTCTTGCTGCTGAGTGACAGGAGATGCCCTAATGTATTGATGGCTGTGGACCTTTTACCATATATCAGAGAGCAAGGAATAGAATGAGATGAGAAAAAGCCTATCTCCTTCATGCTGATCAGGTAGGCAGAGGAAGCCTGACGCTTCTCTTGAAGTGTAGTGCTTCTGAAGGGACACATTTAATGGTTCAGGTCTGCTGGAGAAACATCGGCATTTCTGGGCAAGCACTCACAGCCATGCTTTTTACGTTGTGTCCCATAGCAGTTACAGTAGCACATCAGATGCTACCAAGAACTTGGATTATCAGAGTGTTTGAAAATGTATAAACTTTGCCATGTATGCCAGTAGCCCAAGTGGTGGACACGTACACTGCAGAGAACTGGAACGTCATAGAACCGGGTATGCTGGGATCCTAGGCATTATTTTGCGTCTGACTATTTAGTAAGAAGTTCTATTTCCCTTTTGCTGCAAAGCAAACCAAACTGCAATCCAGGCTATTGCATACACCTTTGAAATGTGCTATATATAACAGTCTAGCTGTATTGCCGATGGCCTCTCTCTGTAGTATTTCCACTGAAGGCAGGAGAAAGTGCAGTCTCCTTTTCTTTCAACTTTATTTAAAACTGACATTAGAGATATTTCTTTGTAAATTGCATTGAAAAAGACTCCTGATTATCCCATCATGACATAGTTCCCATGCATGCAGTAGAAAATAATATCTTCTAAATTATAAGTGTCTTAGGTCATAAAATTTCACTGTATAAACATTCTGTATTCCTTGTTACTCTTGTTGGGAACCATATAGATTATCCTGATAAACTATGTGGATGTACTTATATGTACTATCTCAACATACTGCGTCACTGTCGCACAATGGCCACTGCACTCCCCTTCCTATGTGAACTTCCAGCATCCTAAAGGGAAGCAGAGCTTGGTTTCTTTTCCTTCAGGAATGGAAAAGCTCATTAGGAAATGCTGACCTTTTTTTTTCCTGGGAGAGTACCTGCCTGGTAACAAAGGAATGTTCTCCATGCAGATCGGTACTCCGCAGAAGCCCAGATAAACACCTTACTTTCACCTTCGACATCTCGCATTCAGGGATCCACATCAGGCTATGAATTAAGAGCGCATAATACAGCACTTGGCAGCTTGGCACAGAAAGCTATCTTGAAAGAAACTTGCACCCTGGACATGACAGCTCCTGTTTTGGTCAGTTCACTGAGACCGAACCAGTAGCCAGCCCTCAGAGACATCTGAGCCTCTGCAGACTGAGCGACAGCCACGCTTCTCGGCATAAGTGCTGCAGCTGTTTGTATCTAACAGTGGCTCAACCGTGTTTGTTGGTGTTGGATGCTAGGTTCAATGGGACTTTACTGACGTGAAACAGTTTCAGACTCCACAAGTAGCATCCCTTTAACATTCCTTTCTTGTAATTTGTTTTTGCTATGCTGCTGCCTTCGCCCTCATCACATTAGATACATCACACATTTCACTGAGTTTATGTGTAGCCACTCAATGAGAAAAACCAAATGCAAAATGTGTTTAATTCTCTAAGATGAGCTGGATTTACTATGAGCTACATAGCCCAGTCATTTTTCTGTTGCCTCCATTTACCCAATGATCTGAGTTACAGAGCTCACCACAGAAGTCAATGGATAATGTTTTGTCGTTTTGCTGTTCTACACACTGAAAAATTTTGGTAATGAGAAATATTCTTAAGATTTCCATTATTATTATTATTTCAAGCAGAATTTTAAAAGTATATAATTAAAGGAGACATACTCTCCCGCAGGTAGTTACCCTCTGGATGCAGATCTTTTCTCACTACTTGTTTTGCATGAAATCTGAAGTTCTTATCTTTGCAAAATAAGCTTTTCGATTTCGCCGAACATGTATTTTTACTGGAATAGAACTTTATTTCACGTGTATTGAAAAAAACCCCAAACCGTTCTTTTCTGTCTGAATTTACAACAAAAAGTCTACAGATTTTCCACTGACTGACAGCTAGAATATTTCAGGAGAATAAGAAGAATAAATTGATACCTTACCGGGCTGAACATCTTTAAAAATTAAACTTGTTGTGTTTTTTAGTAATCTGTTGTGATTTCTGGGAGACTTTCAAATACCACGCTCTGATGGCACTGTGTGTGTGTGTCTCTCTCTCTCAGTGGCACAGTTTGACCCAATTACCCTTATTCTAAAATCTTTTGATGTGACCAGTGATAATTGAAGTTGTTTGTGCTGTGTTAATCTGGGAGGCTACAGATCAAAACTGTCAGGGTGTGAGATCAAGCTGCCTTAGAAGAAACAAATGCTACATGACCAGCTGCCAAGACTGCCATAGACGCATCAGGAGCAGAGGCTATGAACGTGCCCCATCTGATATTTTTTCTCATGAGACAGAAACCATCGTAGATTTAGTCATGTTGATTCATGTCTAACCACTTTACTGTTGTGTTCCTCAAAGTATTTTGTTTACAAACTGACATACTTACGCCACAGACTGTGGCTACAGCCTCTTAAAGGCACTGTTGGGGAGTTTTACAGAATTTCTTGCTCATTGGTGATGTAAAAAACGTCTCACATCCTCCTAGAGTCCGAGTAACCTTTGGGACCAGGGGATATTTTTGTCACCTGAGCTGCAAAGTTCAGTTTTCCTCTCTGGGAAACCAATACTGTCTAGCATCACAACGTTAAAGGGAAGGAGAATCCATCTTCATTTCAGTGCTTACTGCACCTAATGATAAGCAATTGCCTGAAGATGCAGACAGCTTTTGGACAAGGTCTGAACTTGCAAAGGTTGCAGCTGTGGTTAACCAGATTCCCAGGTTCCTACAGAAATACATGAAGTGTTGCAAATAGCTGAATCTCTGTAACTAAATTATTCCTTTTGGTTGTCTAAAAATTTTAAAAATTTGAAAACAATACCTCTAGTCAAAATGCTAAGCACATTTTCCTGAATTTCATGGAAAAGTGAAATGTTTAAATATATTTGGTTTTGAGCTTCCAAAGCATTAGGAAAAAAAAGCTCTTTTGGAGTGGAAACCAATTTGAATAAAAAATATCAACTTAAACTTGAAAAACTCAGTTTAATACTGAAGATCTGAAAATCAATGCTCCGATTATTTTTTTCTTCTAGCAACTTGATAAAAATCAACCTAAATTTGCATTTTTTCAGAGGTGAAAGAGCCGAGGTTATGTTTTTCAGCCAGCTGCTCACCTAGTTTTGCAAATTAAAGATGATGCTGTGATTTGGGCTCATCTAGTCTTGCAATGTATCACAAAGCAACTGGACAACTCTATGGAAGAAAAATTCCCTACAGACTATTAAAAATAAAGTCTCCTACATTGGCTTAAAAAGTATTCAAGCCAAGTGCCAGGGCCCTCAGGGCATTAATAGGCCTTGATAAGAGAAACCAAGCTCACCTGGGGCTTCTCCCGTACCCCCTGCAGCACGTAGACCCAGAGGCTTTACTTAAGCTCAGCCTGGGGCCTTCAGACCTTGTCTGAACCATGACAGAGGTGTGTAGGTCCCCAGTTTAGCCTCCGCTGTGCCTGGCTTAGTATCCTGTTGCTACTGGCTTGTCCTTGTCAGCCCGGCCTTGTCACTGTGGCCATGCACGGTGATCTCCGGCCTGAGTCTCATCCTCGTCACCCTCACTGCACCTGACCTGCGGGCTGACTTCCTGGCTCCCACTGTGCCTGCTGATCTCCTGGCTGAACCTGGCTGCCCTCCCTGGCTCTCTCCTGCTTGGGTGCTGTGGGGCTGTGTCCTGGCTGGGGGGGCCGCTGCCCCAGAATCCTTTTTTCTGTCTGGGAGCAACACAGTGACAATGGCCTTGACTCTGAGTTTTACTTCTACATATCTATGTTTATCTATCTGTATAATGGTGTGCAAAAATGAATTAAGAAATGCACATTCCAGGCTGAACAGCAAGCAGTGGGAGAACTTTGCAAACAGATGGTGTTAGAAGCGGGAAAACCATTTGCCTGTGTTTACGCTCAGCTAAAGTATTGCTTTAGAGTGATTTAATGTTCTATTAAAAAGAGAGTAATTTGTACAGGAGCACCTCTCCCTCCTTTGACCTTTGGATTTTTTAGTATTGCTCTAATACGGCAATCATTTGAAGTCAGCTTTTCAGATTCCTCCATTGTACGTCTTCTGAATAAATCTCCAGTTCAGTGTGGTATTCAAAAGGTTAATGCGGGTTAAGTCAGGAGGTTTTAGTCGGAATGGAACAGAACAGTTAGAGCACCTCTCCTTTTCCGTATTGCCTTATCTGCAAATGTCCAGCCTGGTCGGCTTATCTTTGATTACACAGCCTTGAGCGGGCAACCCGTTGTCATACCACGCTCGGGCTGGAAGGTCGAAGGATAGGTCTGGCACGCAGCTTCTGCAGAGGCTGGCTGGTCGGGTGCCACGCTTGGTTCCAGATCTGGGACCACTGCACAAGACAGACCACCTTGCAATAGCCAACCTCCTCCAAACCTGGAATTTTAGGCAATAGATGGCAGTGTTGTACTGAAAACGTTGGCTGGTGAGGGAAGGTGACTTCGGGGTCCTGCTGATGGCAAGAAGAGGGCACAGCTACCACCCTCAGGGCACGCACCCGCCGCCATCCCCACTCTGCCAGGGCTGGGGCGCTGCTTTGCCCCCCTCCCTGGGTTCACTGCCCTCTTCACTAGCTGCATCAAGGGAGAACCCGGCTCATCTCTCCTCCTCTCTCCTTTTGGTCTTTTGGTTGCTGTCTGATGATTAATAGCTCCTTGTGAGTAATAACAAAAGTGAAAAGTTGCTTGCATGTGCTGCTGTTATTGAATAGCAGACAGATTAAATGCTGCGTGATGCTGAGTTTCCTAATGAGAGTATTTACTCAAATTTGTTTCCCCTCTGTTCTGTGTGTATTTTTTTGTGCTAGTAGAGAGACTACATTAATCAATAGGTTTTACAAGGGACTATGTATTTTAGCAGCAAATTGTCAGTTACAATTCTTTGCTGCTCAGTTTGTCCTCCAGCAGGGTTTCCTTCGTTGTTCCCTATTAATCAAAGTAGCAGAGGTGAGGACAGCTAGGAAAACTTGTGCCAGATGTTTCTATTCATTCATTTATTCTGTGATTTGTTAGTCTTCCCATTCCTCAGAGCCTTCCTGCCCTTACTCAAATGGATCTATGTCATCATCCCTACGGCTACAAGAAGAAAGTGCTGATTTTTAATTTCTACCGAGCTGAAGTCTCAATTTTTTTAGTTACAACAATGAAAGCCTCTGTTTTGCAGTTTTGAGTGGTTCTGTACCGAGATGTTAATAAATTGAAGCTCACAGCCCCCAGAAAGGCAGGCCAGCCTCGTCTAATTTGGCGATGAAAACAGCAAGGTGTGGATGTTATGCGTCTTGTCCAAGGCTGCGCGGCAGCTCTGTAGCAGAATGGGGACTAGGACACAGACTCCTCACCTCCCCATTTTGTTTCTTGTCATCTTCTTTAATCAGATTTAGTCACCAGACTGGAGTAGAAAACCTGATTTTCAAGTAAAATTAAATCTCAAAAGCGGCAGGCAGAATGCTGGTTCAAGTCCCAGTGATAAATACAGTCATTGAGCAATGCTGATCAGCTACATTTCCCAGATGGGAAGCCTACATTTCCCTGACTGAAATTTCTTCCTTTATAAGAAAGTCTACGTGTAGACCTCAATGGTTTCTTTCTTTGCATTCTTACTGACTTTCCAGATGCTTTATTCCTTTCACTTTCAGGTAGCAAGCGCTGTAAATGAGGAAACTTCATTAGTGAAATATAAAGTTCAGATTCAGCATAGAGCATAGTCATATCAAAACTTCTTAGACTTTGGGCTTTAAGTACTTTGGAAAGGTGACGAAATGCTGGGGTTTGGGGTATTTTTTTGTCAAAAAGAGAGCGGCCAAATATTTTGGGATTAATCAAGAAGTCAATGATCGTGCAGTGGTACTTTGCCACCACTGTTATTTCTCTCTTGCCTGACACTGGCCTCACTCCTTGAGAACAGAGTAAATATAACAGCTCACCGTAACTGTCCATTTCAAAATTGCTTTGATGTAGCCTGTGAAAAATGTTGTCTGGGCACCTGCAATGTTATTGCTCTCCAAATCAATCAGAAACAGATTGAACAAGGATGACTGGTAGAAGGATTCGGATGCATGGCCGTGGAGGGAGACTTGTGGTATCACAAAAAAGTATTGTGCTGAAAGACACCACAGGATAAAGTCCCAACGAACATGAGTGTGGGAAGATTGGAATGACTGAGAGAAACATATACCTGTGACTATGTCAAGATTTACAAATTAGTATTTTCACTGATACTTTAGCACGCTTTTTCCACATCTATGACCTCCAGTTTTGCCATATAAAATCACGTGAAGCAATCAGTGCTACATGACTTTTTTCAAACTGTCACAAGGTGGGCAGCATAAATATTTGTGATCGGCCAGAGATTAACAACATTTAAAAGATATCAAAAGTGTTCAAGTATCTAACACAATTCAGATCAAGATCTTCTTGCAGGTTATCCCCAAGCGGAAAAAAGCTTTGTTTGAGTGTATTAATAAGTACAAATTGCTTAGCTTTAAAGGTCAGGGTGAGAAGTTACCGATGTGACTTGGTAAAGGAAGGATTAGAAATGTTTGAAAAAGGAGAAAAAGAGGGAAAGGAGAACGCTGCGGAGTCAGTTACGGCTTGTAGAGCAAAGCACATCAAAACAGAATGACCAACATGTTGTGTCTATGTGTAGGAGTTAAAATGGCTTTTGACAAGTGTGTTGGGAAGAAAAAATTCAAGTAAGAGGAGAGAAATGAAAAATATTCATAAAAGGGATGAAATTAGTAAGGCTCTTCTAATGTTTCATCTACTGAGCTGCCTTTAAAAATTATATTTAATGAGGCACCAAAGAAAATGGAAGAAGAAACCAGAATCTGAAATGAAATGTCTTTTATAGCGCTTTAGAAAAACTAGGAAATGGTGTTTTTTTCTCATTACCCTAAAAAGCGTGTCCAGCTAAGTCCTGCGGGGCAGTGGGTCTCTCTGAAACTACTTTTGCCTTTCTTCATGGCCAGAGTGGTCACTTAGAGCTGGACCGTAAAACCTACCCAAAATACCCTTCGCCACTGAAGTCAGTAGCCGCACACGAGCTGCAACGCTGGTTTAGACAACAGTTTACAGTTTTTCTGTCTCCTTTTCAGTGATCAGTAACAGATGCATCAGGATAATTTTCAAGCACTGTACGCTGTAGTACATGCATAGTTGTCCTGGTGTCAGCTGGGACAGGGTTAGTTTTCTTCCTAGTAGCTGGTACAGTGCTGTATTTTGGATTTAGTATGAGAATAATGTTGATAACACACTGATGTTTTAGTTGTTGCTAAGTAGTGCTTACCCTAAATCGAGGATTTTTCCGGTTCCCATGCTCTGCAAGCAAGCAGGTACACAAGAAGCTGGGAGCAAGGATGGCCAGGACAGCTGACCCGAACTAGCCAAAGGGATATTCCATACCATGGGATGTCATGCTCAGCATATAAACTGGAGGGAGTTGGCCAGGAGGGGCAGATGGCTGCTCGGGGACTGGCTGGGCATCGGTCAGCGGGTGGCGAGCAATTGCATTGTGCATCACTTGTTTTTTTACCTAGGGTTTTATTTCTCTCTCTTTTTGTTATCTTCCTTCTCATTACTATTATTATTATATTTTATTTTATTTCAAATATTACACCGTTCTTATCTCAACCCACGAGGAGCTTTTTTCCCCTTGATTCTCCTCCCCATCCCGCTGGGGGGGAAGGAGTGAGCAGGAGGCTGTGTGGTGTTTAGTTGCCAGCTGGGGTTAAACCACAACAGTTCTTTTCAAGTCCAGGGCTAGCTAAAGATAGGCTTATGTCCCAAGAAATGCAGCTTGAAATTTATAATAACTAGTAGTACTAAGGATATTAATCCATTTTTATCCCACTAAGTTCTTTGAAATGTAATGTTAAACATGCCCTGATTCTCCATACCTGCAGTGGGGCTAATCATTAAAAATTAAACAAATGTGTATGTTTGTAGGCTGGGCCTGAGGTCTTTGAGAGATCAGAGCTTTGGAAAGCCATTCTGCCATAACTGAGTTAGAGGCCAAGAATAATAAAATGGATATAAAGTTGCAGAGTGGCATAGCAGCCAAGGAGAAAAACGGGATTTTGCACAGTATATGTTCTGGCAGGACCTGGCAGCCTGAGCATGACTGTAACGGTATATTAAATTTCTTAGCAATATTCCAGAAGTTACTTTCTGTATTATCCTGTATCAGGAACTATCTCAGTTTCCCCACCTCTGAAATAAACAGCCACGAGTTCAATTAGTGAATTCCTTTTTGTGAAGAGTTCTGATAAATGGGACGTGCTTCATATTGGCAGTAAAGGCTACAGAATAATCATCTAGGAGATTTTTCTGAAGGTCGCATTGATTTAGTCATTTACAGCCAAATTGGGCAAAGAAGAGGAGATTGTTTTGTCAGCAGCAGTCCTGCACTGGGATGAAAGTCAGCCATTCATGGAGGATCAGAACAAAACTTCAGCAATCAAATCTTGTTTGGAGATGCCAAAGGGACTCTAGGTGAGGCACGGGGATTGTGTGGCATTTTTATGAAGTTCACAAAGATTGTAGGGAAACACAGGCAAAAACCAACCTAGAATTACTGAACTTATTCTTTCCTCATCTCCATTAATTGATCACAGTAATATGAGAGGGTCTAGTGACTGGACAACAGTTACTGCAGGAAGAAGAAAGAAACCTGAAATCACTACCAAGCAGGAAAGAAACCTTTACATTCATCTTACAATGTAATCAGTTGATGTTTCCACTAAAAAAATGCCTCTTCCTATTGTGTGTGTCTAGAGATCTGCTCTTGCATTCCACTTTTCTGTCTCTCTGTTTAACATTTGAGTCAAAAAATCTAAAGGAAAACTGAATGGTAATAGCTGTTGTTACGTGATAAACGGCAGTAACTACTGTCAGCCAGAAAGTTAAACCCAGCTGTTCTGGTGAAGCATGAAATAGTAACTATCAAATTCTCTTTATTCTAACATTGGATTGGGGCCTCAGGTCTGCTTGTTGTAGGCACGTATCTCACTTGGCTATACAACATTAACGCAAGACTTTGTATACTCTACAGGTTCCCTGCTACTTTGCAAGCATCCAGGTACCTCGCCACCTCCTCTTCTCACCACTGAAATTCTTCAGAGGTACACAGGGCACCCTACCTCTCTCCAGTGTAATTTCACAGAGTATAAAGAAACCCTGCTAATGTGAAATACCTTTCTTCAGGAGAAACTGCACTGCAGTGTTCCAGACAGGTCACTGTGTTTGGGTCCCTGCCTGTTAAAATGCACATAGTGACTGCCCATGTCTGCAAAAGTCAGGTTCTGTAGGTGTAAGCATGTGGAATAAAAAACAAGGATAGAGACGTCAGTTATATAGCAAAATCCGTGAGGTTGCCTTTTTCCTTGATTAATGACGTCTGCCAGTTCTTGACACTTATTGACCCTTGCATGAGAAAGGTGGCTTGATTCTCTCACAACACAAATGCATACATGCGGAGACAGAAGAAGTATGATGGATGGTAGCACACTGCCAGACATCTTCACCCGTGCCAGAGATACGGATCTTCACCTCACGCTAAGACAAAACATTAAGTGCTCTGGGATCCGGTCTTCCTGTGTAACCTGGAAAATATCTACCATAACGGAAGATGCCTTCGTGGCCTGAACACAGACTACAGTTCTGCTGTTCAGTTTCAGCAATGCTTGCTCAATTACATTTCATGTAACATTCATTTACATAAATGCAAGAGGTGGGGACCGTATTGCAGGCAGAAAAACCAAACATGCCGTGTCAATAGCATTTAGGAAGTCAGTCAATGGCCTCATTCATCACAGATCAATTACCAATAGCGTGCTGTTTAAGTTCAAGTGTCTGACTGGACACAAAGTAAAGGGCAAGAAAACTGTCAGATCTCTCCCACAGTTTGCAAACGCTCTGATTGCTCTTTTGAAATTCACTAGTTTACAAAACTGATGGACAGGTGTTGTGATGTGAAAGGTGAGAACAGATGGAACTCCGATTCAGGTTTGCAAGTGTAATTTCTGGCTTAATCCCAGACTTTATGGACACATTATCATCTGTTTTGTGCTTCTGCCTTGCACCCACTGAATGAGATGTGCCCTTCCCAAAGTTTATTAGCTTCTAGGCAGTTCTCAAATGTACTAGAGCAGGCTTTGTTTATCGCTGGTCTGTATGTGTTCTAGTACCTTGAAGTGCCAAGATGAGTGCTGAGGGATTCAAATCATAAGGCAGCTAGAAACTTCCAGATGACATTGTTTACATAAAATGGGGGCAATTTTTGGCCTAATGTAAGTAATCACGAGAACTGTATCAGAAAGCACTGCGTATTACCAATGGTAATGTATTTTTCTGCTAATTAATAACCAAGAAAATGAGGCAACTGTTTTAAAAACAACGCTAATTCTGTTGCAGATCCAGCATTTTATCCAAGAACAGAGACAGAAGTTGAAATTAGCACAAATTGCATTAAAGCAGAAATCAACATCCGTGAAATCAACAATTTCTAAAATAATTATACTTTCCCCCTCTTTTGAAAAATATCACTTTGAAAATGCCAGCGGTCAATAGACTCCTGTTTGATTAATAAGTATGGTTATCTCTGGCTTTACAAATGGAGAAACAAAAATTTTGAGTTTCACTCAAATCACAGAGCAACGCTGCTGCTTATGCAAAAAAGAGCCCATCACTCTGCTTGCTTGTCTATGAAAAAGACTTGGTGACACAGAGATTCCTATGTGAGAAAAGAAATCTGTGGAATTTATATTTCACTGTGAAATTAGCCTAAGTATAACTCCTCACTTCTGGGTAAATCAGCTTCTAGCAACAGTTGGTATTTCCACTGCCCCTTTGGTTGTAGGGCTTGCCTTTGCAAGCATTTTTACCAACTAAACTACCAAGAGAGACAAAAACTGCACCTGAAGCACCCCAGAAGCCTCTACCTCCCCAGTGAGTTTAGAGGATTCTGTGTCATACGCTGAGCCGGTGGGGTTTTGATGATTGAGTAATCCTTCTTAGCCTTGTATCCTGCGGGAAAGGGGCTTGCTCAAAGGCAAAGCTGTTCTCTCCAATACTTTTCTGAAGTTCTGTCATCTGGGCTCTTAGGACTTTACTATTAGAAGAACAGAAATGGTATATTAAGGTGTCTAAATCACATTCCCTCCTGTTGGTCCTCTTTAAGTTATATAGAAATTCTTGAAAGAGGAAAAACTCATACTAAAAGATATGGTGATTAGAATGCGTTACAATCCAAGAGAATAAAACTGATACATTGCAAACATGAGCGGAGAGGAACAAGTGACAATCTGAGCTAGTATTACAATATTTTACAGCTCAGATTCAAAATCTATAGATTTCCCCAGATGAAGTGAACAGTCCCCATGTGTCCTTGAGAAGCTATGCACAGTCCCACAAAATAAAGCAGGAAAATCTCTTTGAGTCACCTTCCTGACATTTGCCTTACCCAAAACAAAATAGCTTCTGTGTTTGTATTTTAAATAATTTTTAAAATTCTTTTTGCAAAAAAAGAATTGTTTAGAAGTTTTATTGTCAAGTGTTCATCAAAACGTTTCAGCAATCCTAAAAATAAATGAGCATTTCTACATTTTTAACATTTTTTCCCCATTCATTTAAGCTGAAAATATTCCTAAAAGTTAACCTGAATTTTGCAGTTTCTAGGGGATTGGAACTTCATTTTACTGCTTGTGCAAAAATGTAATCAGTCCCTAGTCTTTAGCCTTGTATTCTAAAAAGTGGTTGCAGCCTGTCCTCTGCCAGCAAAACCTGACATAACGTCTCATGTCAAAGCAAACGAATGTCAAAAATGGCTGAATTTACCACTTAAAACTTTCTAAGATTAAACAAATTCTATTTACTGAAAAGCAGAACAGATCATATCCAGGAATAATAAAAATGAGCAGGGCTTTTCTTCATTTGTAGAACGCAACTAAAACTGACTGAATTGTGCCCTAAACTACTCAAGTGCGTTTCTGAGGAAAATGCCATTGATTCTATTGGAGTTTTCTTAGCACTTTCTTCCCAGTTTGATGTGTTTAACTATAATATATGTCTAATTACCTGGAGAGATTGGCAGCCGCTGACAATCAACCAGTGCAATACCGTTGGCTGGTATTTTCCACATTGAAAATGCATCAATATTTCAATGAAATCTACTGGGGAAAAAACTATGAGGTACATTTTTGCAAACACATTCTCCTTTTTTGTACACCCAGCTCTACTAAATAAATGGTATGAAATCCCATCCCCTAAACCGCAGCCCCTTGCTTTATTATCACAAGGTCACATTTCTTCCCGAGTTTCTTAAGCCTCATGAAAGGAAACATCCTAAGCAGACTGTAGTTGCAGGTGTAAGATCAAATTTCCATCAAAACTTGTAGAAAATAGCTGTAAAAATGGTACTCTCTGAATAGCAAAATTGGCAATTCTGCTAGCTGCTAAGGTTCATTGGCAAGAATTAAATGAAATAAAGCTTGATCTCCTGGCATATATCAACAACAATGTAGTTCAATTGGAAATATAATCTGAGGAAGGAATGTCCAGACTAAGTTGTTAAAACCCCCCACATTTCCACATAGCCTTTGTAATTGCAGTGCTCCTATTATCCTGGATGTATGTGGCTGACTGATAAATTTCCACTAAATCAGGCATTAAAAATTTCTCACTTAACAGCAGGAATACATCTTGAAATTTAAATACAAATACTTTGATGCTCATTAGCAAGTAAACTTTGCTAGGTAAATTGTTAGCAGCTACACAGAAAGTTTGTACATTCTACAAGGAACTAGGTATTCATATTTAAATTTAAAAATGTGTTAATTAGTAATCAGATCTAGTACTTCACAGCTTCTTCAAATTTAGAAGTTTACAACTTCCCATAAGTCCAGTAAGTATTAATATCTACATTTTAAAGAATAAGCAAACAAGGCAAAAAAAGAATCATCTATGAACATAACTTCTGATGAACTCAACTCTCACACTCGTATCTTCCCTTTCTCTGCTTGACCCCACTTACTGTATTTTGATTGGCAAGCTGAGTTTTTTGAGTGAAGTAACTTATCACTCAAGTTACAGCTCGTATGTGTGGGGCAGTGGCTGAAGTTCAGATCTCCTAAGGGTTCACTCCAAGGAAAAAATTAGGACCCTGTTGTTTGCCATAGTAGGTTTGAATTCTCCATGTGTTTCTATAATAAAGAATACACAGTTGTAACTAAGCAGGAGGAAGTAATTTATGAACACCTGGTGAAGAAGATACAGTCTGACCCTCATCAGTATCCCCCAAAACACACCTCTCTGCCCAAGGGACCTGCAGAAAACGCGCACCCCGATTAATAAAGTTCCTGATTAAGTGCTGTGAATAAAATGAAATATGCATGCAATTTCTCTTCTTCAAGCTTCTTTTGGACATCCCCAAGATATCCTACCAATGGCCAGAGGAAGTTCACACTCTGTAAGTTTTGGATAAAGAAGTTCTGATTTAAGACATATTTACAGCATTGTTTATGTCTTTGTTCTGAAACAGAGCGTATTTGGGAAGAAGACTGAATCATAGCACAAAGGTGAGTAACTACTGTTGGGTTTACACTGCCTTTTACAAATGGTATCACCTTTTTCCACTATGCCTGGAGAAAGCATCATTCTCCTTTCACTGTGAAAATGACAGGGAAAGTAAGTGGTGACTCAGATGCCAGAGAAATCTGTTCTAAATATATCTTGCCGGAACAGTGCATATTAGTTTGAGATGTGGGTGCATATGTCTCTTTTCCACTAAAAATTCTTCATAGTCTACAGTTTTTGTACAAAATAAATGGAGAAGCTTCCACTAAGTATTTACAGCATCTTTCTTTTATGGAAATACTTTTTTAACTGGGATATTGCTCCACATAATTAATGATTAAGCAAAGAAACATTTGACAGGCTAATGACTAAGCAGTAGTCTGGACAGGCTTACAAGTAAAAAGTAAGTAGACCTACTCCTGATGTACATTTGTAGCACAGTAGTCACTGAGATCCAGCTGATCCAAGCACTGTACAAACCCCGTATGAAATTTTAAAACCAATACCTTCTAAGAAGAGTTAAATTTCAAGTAACAAATATGCCTCTATCTCAGTGCCTTCTACAAAAAAGATTAAGGATTTGACCAAGTTCTTCTAAGAGCTCTCTAGCAGCAAACTTTGATTGTTCTATTGCAAGTTTGGCTTCTTGAAGCACAAGATAGTATTCCATCTACAAGTCGGACAAGTGCAAATTTTACCCAGAAATTAACAATTTAGGATGACTTTTCTCCCTAAGGAACACTTTCCCTTGGGGGGTAGAGGGGCAATCAAAGTGTTAATTAGATTACATTCTTACATATAGCTAGAACCTTGAAGCAAACAACAGCCTTAAGTGTGACTACTTTGTAGTCATTTTGTTATCTTTAGTGTGTTTGTTAAAGGTTACAGGAATCTCCAGGGCACAACTCTTCTCTTTTTGTTAAGGATGAGCTCAGTTTAGGGAATGGACAGCAGAGAACTTGTTCTGCCCCCCTTTTTTGTGTACTGAGTACCACTGCATTCTGTGAGCAGTGTCAGCAATGCATGATGCTTGAACTAAATGTCACCTTGGCTGAGGCCGTGTGTCTCAGACTAGACATTTAGAGATATAACCATCCCATTCACTTGTACAGTAAAAAAAGAAGATACCTAGACAGATTTACATGACAGATTAATGTTAGAATGTGACTGTTGATTATCTTGGACTTTATTGTCAAATTCCTAACTTTACGCTTGTGGTGAGCTTACTTATGAGAGAAGAGATGCTGGGCCTAATTCCTACCTTTTCTATACCAGTAAAGACCGTTTATGGAATTTCAGCTGTCTAAATCTAACGAGAGAATTATCTCTTTGTACACTTCAATTATTTAGTATTTACTTCTATCAAGACTATATTCTCAAGCACATCACTGTTATCAGTTATCTTACAATAGCCAGGCTTCCTTCCATGCGATACAGCACGTGTTGATTTGTCACCAAGTTAAGGGTTTCCTCTTCACTAGAGTGCTTGAAGGAGTGAAGAGGTTAATTTATAACTTCTTGACAAAGAGTGCCCTGCATTGTTTACAATCAAGATCCCAGGCGACCTCTCCCCTTAGATTCAGAGGCATACCTTTCTTTGGGCAGGAGGGGGCTCAGGCGTGCTCATATATCTCTGCAGTATTTTGCTATTCAAAGTTGCTTTCTGCGTACTCGGAGTCTGTGAGGAAAGAAGAGATGGAGTTCCCTGAAGCCTAAGGAAAGGAAGATGTTCAAACTTCCCACCCTCCAGGTGTGCAGGATGTGGCAAATACAGACCAGGCAGTCCAGGCTTCCATGGCCTTTCAGTTGTGACTTCTGTGGTTGGGGACCTGAAAGCATTTTTAAATGATTCTGGAATCCAGATTATGGTCACGGAGATAAACAGATCACAAAGGAGGCCTTTGAAAACTCACTGCCCTTTTTTTTTTATCCCCTTTAATCAGGTGAAGTGAGAAGACACGAACTGATCCTTCATTTGCAGGTAGTCCTTGGATACTCCTTTGGCAAGTAAGACAATTTCAAAGCTGCGTCGATGACTACACTCAGTACAAAGGCTAGATGCTGCACTGACATAAGAACGAAAGCCTTTCACGCCTCCTTGCTGGAAAGGAAGGCCTACTGGAATGACAGACTAAGGGTCATTTGCCCTAGTTTGCCTGCCTCAGTCTACCACTAAACCTGTATGAAACACATTTCCTGAAAATCCCCATATTCACTGGATTGTTCACTTTTACCTTTCTCATTTACTACACCATTTCAGCGAGAGACAGAATTGTTTCCAAGTGATACGGTGACACAGCTACTCTATGTAAATACAAAGCCTTAACCTGAGCCTGCACAAAAGTGTCACCTGCAGTGGCACTAAATACCTGTGAGGAGCTGTCACCCTGCAGCTCTGTTAAACTTTGTGTGTGGGTAAGTGTGTACAGACACTTACCGACCACTGTGTCGGTCAGAGGGTAGTATCTTACTCTGATGGCGGATCATAGAAAGACCATCGAGAAAGAGGTGAACACATTTCTGCACATGCGCAAAGGCTGACATTGTATCCACGAGTCCCGTAAGACCTGCAGACCACATCAATATTAACCTAGTCCTCATTTTAGATTGTCTTTAATATCTCTCAGTTATTATAGGAATGCTCAGCTACAGCTACACAGCTTGAGAAATATATTGAACTGCTATTTTTAATTTTTGAGTCATTTAGGACAAATAGAACAGGGTAGTTTTCGTGTGTTTTATTTTAACAGCCATAGGAGGTGACAGAAAGCAAGAGCGATCCCTGATTTGAAATGATTTGGAAAGCTTTTAAACATCTTCCTCTTTGGGATCTAAACATTATTGCAAAGAAGGACTATGGAGTCACATTACTATTTCTATAAGAACGTTATGTCAGTATTAAAAACCAAGAGTAATAGTTAATGGGGAAGAAGGCTCTGAGTGTTGAACAATTTCAGCCTTGCCTTGGACAATATAGTATGGCATATATATATGTATATGTATATAAATAAGACATTTTAACACGCACGCCTTTCAATTCTACAATTAAATAATCCAGAAATGTATGGGAGGTTCTCATGACAAATACTTCTCTTCCTTCTAACTTTCTTTCTTCCTATCTTCCTTAGCTATCCAAAGATAAGTGCAGCTGGACATGGAGAACAGTACATTTTCCCAGCCTTTTTATGTACTGCACAAAACTTTCCCATATAAAAATAAATCACAGAATTAATAGACCCATAAAGGACTTGTGAAAAAACACAAATGATGAAAAAACAATCTGCTCTGACATTATTGTTTTAAACCTGTGTGAAGTTCCCTTTAAAACTGGGAGAATTCTTTTTCTGCATCGCAATGCTGCTTAAATGCCTGGGAGCTGAAATAAGGACTTTGTTCCTAGAAGTGGCTATCGGTGACATACAGTCTGTGCCCAAAACCACAGGTTAAAATAACAGACTGGGGAAAAAACCTGTTACTATTCCTCTTTGACAGAAAAGAATGATTTCTTCTGTCACCAGTCATGAGCCCTGCAAATAAACTGAACGTAAGTCTTAGTGCTGTGATTCATTTTTATGGTCAGATAAAGAAAGGAATAAACTTGCAAATAAAATTCTGAAAACACCAAATTGTGCTACTTGGAGCAATCAGACTTCTTCTGCTAGAAAAACAAATTCGAATGTAACATCAAGAACTCTCTGAAATCAAAGAGTGGTTTTCCATTTAGAAATCAAGATCTTTCTGTGGATGAGTGAATATACGTATGGAAAGAAAAATATTAGCACAAATGTCTGAGAATTTCTCAAACTCTACGTAATGTAACTTTTTTTTCGTTTATTACTTTGGGGCAGAGCTTAGTGCTCAAAATTTCTTAAATATTTGGAAGTTGATTCTTTAATGGTTTGTTTTTTCCCCACTTGCATACGTTAACAGTGCCACTGCAAGCAACTGGTACTAGGTATGTAGAGGAAGATATATTTCCAGTGCTGTCCAGCGTGTTGCAAAGGTTATTGTTAAAAAGCCAACATTGATCTACTGTAATTGAATCTCAGATAATATTACCACCGGATCAATGGTTGACATTTTAGTGACAGCCATAAAACTCTAGCATACTGTTGGAGAAATCTGTTGCTAACCCCCTGTTCTGGACAAAGCATATCACCTCATACACTATAGCAGTTACCTTTAGATAACAAAGATTTTTTTTCATCTAATTGCTGTACAGCCCTTTAGAAACGTTAATGCTACATGGAAGAGTGGCACTGAGTTTTACCACTGCTCAGAGCATCTACGGTCCACCTAACCATGTTATTGAAAAAGATTTTTGGAAGGAATAAAAACTTGATGCTTTTAAGGAACCATAGCAGTTAAGGAAGTCTCCTATTACCGACTTTAGAACAAGATCTTCACAGTGAGCGAGCTGTCCCACAGCTATTTAGACTCACATAAGTTATGGCAACCGTGTTGGAAACATCTAGGGGTGGCAGGTACTGGGGATAAGAGACCTGAGTAAAGGAACCATGCTTCAAACTGAACACAGCAATCCTTTAATTCTTCTGCTGTGGTTATGGGCTATGGTTATGTTTAAAGGGAACTCACTGATTTTACAGGCATTAATCATTTTGGCATTTATAACCAGAACACCTAAAACAGAGTGATAAAATCCTATGTATCAGTGTGTATTTACAGGGAAAGAGGTAAGGAGTGGGTAGTCAGGTGAAGCAAAATGACCTTGCATTAGAACATAAGACAGTAATTATTGCTATTGGCAATGACATAAGACTTGATAGTTCAGTGACCTGATAAGGTACAAGAAATTATATATTCCACGAGTTTGTTAAAGAACTTAGGTCTTTTAATAATATGTCAAGATTAGCCACTGTTCTGGTGATTGGTAAATGAAGAAGCAAATCAAGAGTCTCTGTTATCCATTCAACTGCACCTGCTTAAGATTTCATTTCATTTATACCATCCCTTTATGGCAGCAAGAAAACAAAGAAACAATCAAGCACAGGAGCCAACAAGAACCATGAAATAATAAAAGAGTCCCTCTATAAGTATGTCATGTTTGCAATTGCGATACTCCTTCCAATTCACCTAGCTGTCTTAAAATACAACTACTATTTGCCAGAATAACAACGGCTTTTGGAATAAAAATCAAAGCTGCAATAAGAAAGGCTGAAACACTATAGAGTAGGAGAATTTTGGTGCTAGAGTGTCAGTTATCATTTTTTCCATTTCCTAGGGACAAATTTTCCATTTGATACTGTCTTTGTGTTCACCCAGTTAACGGACCCCACAAGAGATGGGAACTTGTATGGTCACCTGCATTGTTTTGTCAAAATGGATTGCAAAATATTCTTCATGGCTCAACTATTACCTAGGCTAGAAAACAGAATGCAAAACGTGTATTTTTTTAGAAATCAATACTGGCACCCACTGAGGGACAGAACTAAAATAAAGGCTTGAAATGTAACATCTGGGTCTCCTTCTCCTTCTGCAACTACATTATCTGATAAGATATGACATTGATGTCTCCGAATATTGACTGAGGAGCAATTTCCAGTAACAGTACTAGATTCATCTTGACAACATGTTGTTCAATGTCAAAACCAAGCCCTTGGCTCTATCTGGAGGGATCTTTCTGCTGTTTTGAGAAATCAGCACCAGGGAATCAGGGTTAAAGTGGGTGTAAATGTGTTTAGCAGGCCTATCTGGATGTTCTGCCTTGTTAATTCTCCTATTTCTTCAACAGACTGGAACAGTTAGTCTCATGTGATGCAGGCAGTCCTTGTGCACATAGCATCCACTTAAACATAGAGAAAAACTGGACACAGTACTGCAAGTGTGGTCTCACTTGCTGAATAGAAGGGAACAATTACTTCCCTCAAACTACAGGCTTGCTAACACTGCTTGGTATGTGACTGGCCTTCTTTGTCTAAGTCACTCCTAACTCAGGCTCAACTTGTTCTTCACGAGGATCCCGCTGCCCATTTCTGCACAGCCGCTTTCTAGCAACTTGGCACACAGCCTGTCTCGTTGCTTGGCGTTACTACATCTGAGGTACAGGATTCTGCATTTGCCTTTTTTGAACTTCATATGGCTCCCGTCAGCCCACGTCTCCAGTCTGCTGAGGTCTCTGAATAGCGGCCATACACTCCAGTGTATCAACAGCTGTCCACAATTCATGGACTTGCTGAAGGTACAACCATGTCATCATCAAGACGAGTAAAAAGATGATAAACACTATCAGATCCTGCTGAAAAGAACCTGGGGCTGATGGTGGACACAGGGTTAAATATCAACCAACAAAGCAGTCTCACTGTAAGTAAAGGAAACCACATACTAGACTATGGGGGATGAGGGGACTACAGGGGATAAGGGGATTATAGGGGACTATATGCCCAAAATATATAGGGACAGTATGGCAGGCAGACCAGGGGAAAGGATTAGCCCCTTCCACTCAACAGTGGTGATGCCGCACCTGAAATACAGTGGCTAGTTTTGGTCCTCCACTTCAGGAGGGATTTGGAGATGCTACAGACATTTCAGTGGAAGGCTGAGAAGATGACCAAGGGCCTAGAGCACATAATTTATGAGGATGGGTTGAGAAAACTGGGTTTATTAAGTCTAATTTATTAAGAGTAAGCTAAGGGACAATCTAATAGCAATGTGTGACTATTTGTATAGTAGTTACAAAAACATAGTAAAGCCCAAGTCTTCTCATTAAAGCCAGTATAAAAAGGGGCAAAAGCACCAATTTTGTCTTGGATGTTCAAGCTGGACATCATCGGGAAAAAAAATCAGCAGGAACCTGGATTGCACCAGGAGAAATTACCCAGAGAGGTTGTGAAATCTCCATCCCTGAGATTTGGAAGACCTTGCTGGACAAAGCCATGGCTAAGCTGATCTAGTGCTGAAAATAGTCCTGCCTTTCCACAGGTAGTTGGGCTGTATAACCTCTCAGAGGTCACTTCTGAACACAATTTCTACAAGTCTTTCATTTTCATAGCACTATAATCATGAAAGGGTACTTTCCTTCTTAGCTTTAATTACTATAAAATTGGCAAGATGTAGGGACGTTCTTGGTCTTGCAAATTTGCAAGGCCAGAGAATTCTCAAAATGGAAGAGGCAATATCTGCTATTTAGGAACAGAAGAAAAAAACCATTTCTTTGCTCATCGAATTTAATCCTTGTTATTAGAGGCAACCCTGTAATGACTGTATTTGACAGATTTGCTGCCTTTATTAACTGAAGATGCTGTCTACACTGAGATTCTCACAGGCACAAAATCGAGGCCTTCAGGATCACTAAGAAGGAAGCACAGTTCATAGAAAGCAACACTCTGTTCTTAAGACTCTCCATGCCTCCTAAATCTGATGGGTTTGCTTTCTGTTCCTGCATAGGTAGAAAGCATTCTAATCGAAGTCTTGAGATAATTGCATTTGGTTAATTAATAGTGAGTTTGGTTTCACAAAGGTTTCCCCTGTTTGTTCCAGGGAAGCAGGTTCCTTTTGCAGATATTCAGTGGTTATTTGCTCCTTTTTTGCTTTCCAAAGAGACATCTCAGTATCTTGCCATTCATTCTTCTGAAGTCTCCAGGCATTTCTAAAAAGCAAAGCCTTGTAGGAGGTGAATGTCTCGCACTGGGGCACAACAAGAACCCTATATCCACATTAAAAACAAACTCACAATTTAGAAGAATACAGATCTTAGTCCTGATTTGACTTTCACAAATGACTTTTTCATTTTAGTATTCAACAGCAACAGAATCTCTGTGCTGAACTTGGAGACCACTTAAGTTCTACATTTTTCATCAGTTTTTTCAGTGTTGTGGTATTTCATTTTATATGAAAATCTAGTGACTTACTTAGATGACTTAGTGCTATGAAGTATGTCAATGTAAGAAGTTCAACTGTATAAAAATATAGCAGGCTTTTTTAATGCAGGAGTCTATCATATCTACCACACAGCAATCCAACAATTCCAGTTCTATATTTAAATGAAAACAGAACTACAACATAAAATTTGAATTTTTTGTGACACTTAGATTTTCCAATGGCAGATACAGTGGGAAAAGAGAAAGACAAGAAATATTATTTTGCTAATAATTACACAGCCAGGCAGTACTGCCTGTCATAGGAGCACACCAGATTTACATACTTGGTTTAAGATTAAAATAAAACAGGAAGAGAGGGAAGCATTTTTTCAAAATAAAGTAAAAACAAAATGCAGTTCTCCCTCTAATCCCTCGATGTGCACTTACCCCCCAAAACTGTGAAGACACATAAGAAAAAAAATCTAACAAGAATTTAGGCAAAGAATCTCAAGAGGGTGACTAGTCACCTCGGTTGCTGTGCTTGTGTCCTTCAGGTATTTGTTACAGATATGTGATAAGTAACTAGAATATAAGGCTAATAAAACCTGTGTAATTTTCTCTGTAATGCAGTTGTGGCATATTTTCTTAGAAGATTCATTAGTCTATTTATCATGCAAGCTTGGAAAATGCAAAATTATTAGACACAGCAATTTTTTAAAATCCCATTCTTTACATCAACAACGGCATAGTCCTCCTGGTATTACCTATACTACCACGAAAGGTAAAGTTCAGCCACCAGCATGGAAAAAAGATCTTGAAGGGCCATTTGACTGCATTATAATGAGGGCTGGGGAAAAAAAGAAAGCTTTCTACCTTCACTGTGACTCAGAAAGTTTACAAAGAAAGTTCTACATGAGGAAAAAAGGCTGCTTAATGCACAGACTATTGCTAGGTAGATCAACTCCAAGTCCCATTGGGTCCCAGCCTGCTCGAACTGAAGAGAGTAGCAAAGCTCTGATTAACTTCACGGTATGAGCTCATACAGATACAAAAAACTGCTGACACTGTACCTGTGTGAGTGCTGTGTAGTGAATACCATTGGGAATATGCAGGAAATGTGTAAACTGTGTATACGAGATTGGAATTTCTCTGAAGTAGCTACTTAAAATGCTGGGGGCTACCTTCTTAAATTTTGCCCAATTCAATTTTCAGAGGTACAGGAGTACTTATGCAGACTCGAACTGGAGTTGTTTTCCCCTTACACCTAAGGACCAGCTAACTATACCGGATTTCAACTCTCAATGCCTTTTTTACAAAGTAGGAATCCTGCATACAGCTAGCTAAGCTGTATCTGGAATAATAAGGCAAACAATGGCAGTCCTATCTGGAAACCAGATTCAGGTTCTCGTCATTTGCCTTGGAAATCCTACCAACACTGGTGATTTAGGACTTCTATTCAGCAGTTAGTAAATAGAGAGAGAACTAAAGTTCTTGTCATCCCCTCAGCTTCCTCTTTGAACTGACTGGGAGATGAATGCTTAAAGATGCCATAAAGACAATCTGCTTTCCAGACCTGTCACTCCTCTCAGGACAGAACTCTGAACTGGTAACTCCTTGCAACAGTATTAGCAATATCTGTGTAAGCAGAGTCTCAAAGCAAACTTAACATGCAACTACTGAATTAATGGAATGTAACTTAGTTTCTGTTGGGAAAACATACCGCTTGCATTTTCACTGATGTGTTTACTACCTGAAACGTTTAGTATGGAGTAAATAAGAAATGAATCCTTTGCTCATTCCTGGAAGACAGAGTCACAGGAGTTGTGACCTGTACTGTGACTTAAAAATTATGACTATTCCTTACCTCTAGTGTCCAGTCCAAATAGCAGATATACTATGGCTGGGCTAGGGAAAGAGAAAGGACTTAATGAAAGCTGTACGATATCCAGCTTTTCAGTGGACTGCTCGAGTGTATACCAGGAGTGAAAGGACACAGGACTCCTTCTTTCATAGGTCTCTCCATGAAAGACGGCTCAAAAGTGTTAGTACAAGCTTTCTAGATCTGTCTGCTCCATCATCTCGCAACACACAGGGACGGATTTTTCTCATTGTCTTTCATACATATTCCTAGTGTGAAGTGTAGGAAAGTAGGCTAGGTCCTGGAGCATTCATTTTGCTTTAAAAGCATGAAGATGTCTTACAGTAGACAGTAGCATACTCTGGCACTTTCTAGTGCCTATTTCCAACTCCATTTATTTTAATAGGCTTTGCTGATCAAAATATTCCCATAAGGACACAGAGAGAGAAAGAGGAGGAAATGCCATGACGTGACTGAGCCTGATGCCACCAGGGGTTTTGAGGAGACAGACCAATGCCTTAAGCAGCCGACACAGCACACAAATGGAGCTTTAATAATTTCTGATGGCTCGAGTTTCGGAGACGATCCGGGTTAACAATGGTGAAGATTGCAGTACTAAAGTCCCACGTCCTCTCCCAACTCATTTGTATAACACCAGAATACAAACAGATCGGCATTGTAACGCACATCCTGCTCAAAGGACCTTCATGCTTGATTTCAGCTCTGTCACTCCCTCTTTACATTCCCTGACCTTGGACAAATAATTTTAAATTTCTCTGCTGATATTTAACTTTTCACAGGTACAGTGAGAGCCTTGCAAGAACGCAGCCACTTACGTGTACAGCGTTCTTTTCCTTCATGCAAAAAATTCATAACTTCCTTTCAGAGATAGATAATAAAGATAATATCTGACAGTAAAACAAGCAAAATCCCATGAAAGTACAGCTTGATAGGAATGTACATCTTAGTTGATGATTCGAGAGACGAAAGCTTTTCTTTATCATAGGAAAAAATGAACTTAAAAGTCAAAGCTACTGAAAAATGAACACAAAAAGCCTCAGTCCATAGCTTCTTCTTCTTGAGCTCTAGAAAATAAAATACTCTGAACACTCTTTTTATCAGGGCCTTTTAAATTGAATAATTTAAGGGAAAAACAAACAGCAATTGTATGATTGTAAAGAGAAATTAGCATTTTGCTCAGAAGGAATGGCAATTAGCAATGATGACATTGTGATTTATACTAATTGAGATTAAGTCAGACAAAATGGCAACATTAGTAATCATTTGAAGTACTGTATTACTCATTATACTGTGCTTTGTAAACATCTCTCTTGAAATTAAAAAGTAATTAGTAGCATTTTAGTCATTTAATTCACTATAATTAGGATTTTAGGGAAACTACAGCCCTGCTGTTGGAAGCCTTTAAGGTTTTGAATTGAGGGAATGTTTTTTTTTTAAATCAGCTTTTAGTGGTGGCTCATTTTCTGTGGTCCACAGAGGCAAATGGTATCATTGGAAGTAATAGGAAGTTATTCATTAGAGATGGCTTGTAATGGACATATGCATTCATTTTAATGCAGTGAAGTGAACCGACTGGCTTAGAGACATGCTAATAGGATTACAGGGCCAACTCTAGAGCTGAATTCAAAGTCAGCCTGGACAATGAGTAAGCGAAGTTGTTACTTCCAAGGGGAACTAACTATGTCCAGGGTGAAATAGGTTGTTATCTGAGCAGAACACGGGACGTGAAATTGTCCTTCTTGCATAACATCCAGCAAAAGGAGACACCCAAGTCATATATCCATGAAGTGCTTTAAGCAAGCAAGCAAGGATTAATCTCTGAGGGCAAGGTGTGTCTGCAGAACTAGCCTCCTCAATGATAAAAACATACACTGGCAGAGTATACGGCATATTTGACACCCACTAGTGTAGCCTACCCTGATGTATCCCCTTAACCTTCACAGAAGTTCCTGCTGGTTGTGCTTAAAAACAGTGCATTAACAGGCTGTGACAACTAAAACTGTCCCAAGTTTACCTTTCATTTATCCACGCTATCCATCTACTCAAATAGGTGTCTGGAACGATTCTGAGCTTCTACCAAAATCTATGTCGATGTCTATACACATTCATAACTAAAGTTTCTTTGTATTCATATTGCTGAGCTTCAAGCTCAGAAAGAGGCCTCAGGGAAAATTTTAAATAATGTTACAGTCAGTACTACTCACTCATTTATCCTGCTTTTTGAATAATACTTCTCATTTGCCATTGACGCAGAACACGTCAGGGACCATCCTGGAAAGATCCTTTATCCTCTGACATTACCTCAATGGCGAATGAGATCCCAGTATCTTACACATAGATATCTGGAAGGAAGGTATTGAAATAAACTCAGGTGCATTAGCTGGCACCAGAGCTGAAGCATCTGGCACCAACTGCTTCAGTCTTACTGATGCCCGCTAGCCACTCCTGTCCAAAACTGCCAGGAGGCACCTTTGGGCACCCCAGCCTCATGGCTGGTTGGTTTCTTCAAGGTATCTATGATCAGGACATATTCAGTCACTTCAGGTGACAAGCTGGTCACATTTTGGGAAGAACGGATTTGCAAAATGTTGATAAAGGAATATTCTAGACTTTATTCCCACCGGGAGCTCCCAACAGGCTTCTAAAACCACACCCATACAGCCTATGCTGGTTTTGTGTGTCTCCATTCTGTTGTCTTACATTGGCCTTGAGAATGTAATGGCCTCTGTTAGCCATAACAACCTGCAAGACAGGGCTGGCCAGAGCAGGAGAATTATGTTTTGTGCATTTTGGAAATTTGAAATCTGTTTAATTCTCATGCACAAAACCAACTTCATCTGTACACAAAAGAAAGTGGAAAAACACAGAAGGACTAGCCTACTAACAGCCCAGTGGCTGCAGCACTACAGGAATGCTGTTTAAGGAATTCAAAGCAGGACCTTGAAACCCAAGTGCTGCACATCCAACTCAGACCTTTTGATTTAAGGAGACAAACGTTTTATTTTTCTCAGTCTCTCCTGTTGGGGCTGTTTCAGCGGTGCTAAATAATTTAGCACTCACTGAGGCAAGAAACTGGATCGCTACTCTGAGTCATGCACACGGGAGGGGAGGAGAGTTCAGGGTGTGCAAACTGGGACTTTAACAGGTCTCGCTATTGTGACTGAATGCCTGAACAACAAAGCTGTTGTTTAACAGGGATGGCCTTCTTTCTGTCCCACTAGAAATTCTGCAAGAAGCTCAGGATCAGCAACTTCTCTTTCTAGCAAAATAAAAAAATATATCATCCGAGTCAAAATTGCAACCAGCTATACTGACAACATACTGTGATCTCAATGTATATTAAACTATATTAGGAAAAGAAAAACTAATTGGAGGATTGTGGAAAGACAAAGAAGCTAAAAATCCAGTTCCGTCTGTCCCCACAAGAGTGTTAAGGATGGCTCCGAAATGAAGATTCGGTCCCACTATATTAATTATAAAATTATCACAGTAATGGAACCGCAGAGGTTACTATTTTTTTCTTAATTTCTAAAATTAAAATAGTGCTTGAGACACTGTTGTAAAGTATGCTTGCCACATTTTTATATATATATATATATATATATATATTTATATTTATATGTGTCTACTTAGTGAAGCCTTATACTTCCACTAAAATACACCCAAAAAGCATCATGGCAAGTGCATCTGACATAAGTAAAACACAAATTTGGAAAAAACATATTTTTTATTTTCACAGGTGGATTGCAGAAAAGGAATGGCAGTATAGGGTAAGACTGGGGGGGGGGGAAGGGGAAGAGCGCCTGTCAAGCTGGAGGGTGTCTATTTTGACATGACTTCTAAATGTAGAAACTGGATTCTAGTAGCAGATTCTTAAAATATTTGGAGCTATACAACTAAAGGAATGGCAAGCGCAGAAAATAATTTATTCTAAGAATCCATATTCCTTCTCTCTTTACCAACCGGATTGTTGTCACATTCTCTACTTTTCATTTTCAAAAATCTGTTTTCTCAGTATGAAAGAACCATTAAAATTCTTCCTGATTCTTCTGAAAGATTGCCTTTCCAAAAAAGAGCTACAAAACCCGTAAAAGTTTGCTGCTTTTATGTGTAGTAAATAAACAACCACGCCACACACTTGCAACCCGTTTTGGAAAGACTATTCGCTTGGTAATGGATGAAATCTGTCTCCCTGTTAACGTGTGCCTTATCCATCTGCACGAATGTGCCTGTCTTTAGCTTTTTGGAGGGCTTTGTATAGAAACATAATGCCAGGAAGACGAAGCCTTTATGATCCATCAGGGTCATTCCTCAGGATAAAGTATTTGGTAGTTAGCATATTGATAGTGCATTGGAATTAATGAAGGCTGACATGCCGCTGTAATTGACACCATTTGTTTCTGTAATCACTAGTGATTCTACTGTCCAGATTGCTCTGCTACTTCCTCAAGCTCCATTAAAACACTTCCTTTCTACTGCACAGGTAGTTTCTTTTCTCCTTTTCCTTCTTCTGCTAAAGACAACAATCATTGGCAACTTACCATCTAAATAATGAACATAGGGGAGGATGGGCCTCAGCTCACTCAGGGCTTTAATGGTCTTTAAATCAAACAATCTGTTTCCTTCACAAAAGCACTCTTGTAGTTGTCATTAGTTAACCAAGGGTTCAACTTTCCTCCGATGTTTGTGGGTAAAAATGGCAAACCCATTTAGCAGCTGCCAAATATGCACAAACACCCAGAGAACAAATAAGTACAGAAGTCAAAGACACTGGTGTAGTGGGAACTCACCTGAGAAGCTGCAGATCAATGGCATAATATGAGGGTAAGGGGGCTGTGAATCCCTCTTTAACAAAATGCTATTTGTGTTAATTTTAAAAAGGAAATTAGTAGCAGGTATGTGACGACAATTTTGTGAGTGATGCTAACGTCCCCCTTATATTCCACTCCTTTTATCCCTCATTCCTCTTCCTTAAAGACAGTTCTTTATATTACATCTGCTTTCCTCTGTGTAAGAAGAGTTGAATACAACTCCTAGGTCAGGAACATTTCTAGGTCAGCTTAGCTTCACTTCTGTCAAGGAACAAATCGTGCCATCTGTATTCCAGTCAGTACGCTCGTCTCTTCTGGTTTGAAGTGAACAAGGCTCCCCAGGCAACAGTTATTAGAAATAGACTGGGTGGCACTGCTTCCATGCTACTTTAAAACGTATACTCAAAAAAGAGCCAACCCTATCTTGAAAAAGAGCTCTAAACATGCCTTGAGAAGGATAAATGTATGTCAGGATTTGGATCATTAAGCGAAAATAAGGGAGTGGGCTGAATTTGAAAAATACTCCATCTCAAGTCCTAAATTACTCTTCTAAGGTTGTAGTTATTTCTTCAGAACAGCTGATTCTATGAGAATTCCATTATACTAAACTTTTTTTTTGTTACCTATGAAATTTATTGTTAGTCTACTGAACACAGTGTAATTACTCTGCAATTATGGCAATGTAAAAAATTGTTAACCAAGCAATTAGCCTTATGACTACACGAGTGTGTAGTCAGTACAAGGAGCAAAACATGTTGGTTCAGAATAATGACACTGCCATGTACTGAGCATGAAACTCACGAGACAATGATGAAGTATTCATTTCTGTACTTAACCTCCCTGTTACATGAATCAGTTGCAATTACTGATATAAAAAATGTATTCATTATATGATTATGTAGCAGCTGAAGAAAAGAGAAAAAATATTTCATAAATTTAAGGTTCAGGGAGACACTTACAACCTGACTTACCTAATAAAGCAAATCAATCTCCTCCTATAGGCAACAGAAAGGGAATCTCCTTCCTGAGAGCCTTTTAAAGACCTTGCCACAGCTTAGAAGATTAGGGCTCTATGTTTCTAAAATTTCAGAGCAAACAGAACATACACAATGTGTACTATTTGCATAACAAGACCGATAGCCCAGATCACAATGTGCTGACTGCTGGTTCAAGGCATGCACAGGAGAAGATCTATACTGTGATTTCTGAAGGACAGGTAACTTGGTCAAAGCTCTGCTTTGGCTTATTTGCCTGGCATTCAGACATCTCAGAGAAATTATGAACGTCCTCTTCTTCCTTTCACAAAAATTCAAAGCAGAAAGAAAGGGTGCATCTGGAAATTCCAGATGGATAGCAGTACTAAAAAAGTCAGCTCCTGACCACTAGCTAAGTTATATGCTTCGGGAGATAAAACCTTTATTAATTCTGTATTAATTCCTTTTATTATTCCATGCAAAAAAAGCAACACAGAAAACCTGAAAGAATTTCTCCCATGGCAGAGAAATCTGACCTTGGAGCTTACAACTGGATATAAGCCCTCTTGCAATGTGCATGGGTTCATACCAGATCTAAGAAGTAACTGTACAAAGGTGTCAAGAGGTTCTTCAGGAAGTCTGACCCATGCATTGCAGAGTAATGTTCTATTATTATCAGTAAACTCTATATGGTCCTTTGCTTAAAAAAAATCTCTTTCCACTGTTTGAATAGAACTACCGATGCTAGTACAGCACAACTGCAGCTGCTAGCATGTGTCCCGTTCCTGAGTCAAAATCTTATCACAGATCAGGAATTTTGAGTTTGCTTTGTTAACCATCATTAGAAAGGTAAACGACAAACAAGTAATTACATTTTGTCTCCCGGAGTTCCCTCTGCAGTTTTAATTTCTCAGCTCCCAGTTTGAAGTCTTCATGGCATTACTGTGTACTATCGCACAGCTATCATTACCATCCTTCACTTCATTAACAGCTTCATTCTAGTCATGGGTAAAGCTTTGTGTTGTATGGTATAAGTAATAACTAACATGTTCTCTTAAAATAAACCACAAATAACACCAAGTACTCTTAATCAGTAGACCTCTAACAATTTTCCAAAAGAACTGCCCTATTTTTCTCTTGAGGAAACTGAGGCACAGACTTGTGAAATTAATTCCCAAGATTTTAAAGAACGGCAATAATAGCAAGTGGCAGAGCCAGGAAGGGAAGCCCCCTCTCCTGAGCTCAAGGGCAATGCTTTGTTTACCAGTGTTCATTACAAAGGTATAATATAAAATACTCTATTCAAAAGCAGGAGCATCTGTATAGATCTTTGACAAGAAAAAATATTTAAGAAAAATAGAAACTTTGCCAAACCCTGCCTCCTCCTTCTCTTGCCCATAGTCAATGACGCAAAGACAGCCGCTCATTTTACATTAAGTGCTCTGTGCTTTTGACAGTGAAATTTACCTGAAAGAGATCTAATCCCTTAATAATGGAAGAACCTGAAGGAAATGAATATTTAACATGGTCTCTTTCTAATCACAGTCAAGATCAGAGCAGGAAGAAGCTCTCCTGCTTTTCACAGAGAAGAAACTCCTCCATCTTAAAATTAATTTAAGTTTTTCTACTAATCCCTACCAATCACAAAAGAGATCACTGAAAAAAACCTCTAACAAAGATATTTAGTTTCTTTGTGTTATGGACTTTCACCAGGTCTCCTTAAAATACGAGAGTAATAAAAAAAGAGCCCATCATACACTAATTTAATAACTCATAATGGCAGAAAGCCCATGAGGATTAATTAGTTAGGTGGATATGCAATATTACGCACAGATAGAATAAAAGAATAGTAAATTTGAAAATATAACCAAAGGTGTCATGAGGTGTACATAGACCCCTGGAGATCAAGGTTAATAGGAAAATAAGTAAAAAATTGGACTTGGGGATTCTGAGACAGCAGGTAGAAGGGAAAGGCAGGCCACAAACTCTTAAGCTACATAGGTGATTAAAATAATATTGTGGGAAGTATGTCAGAGGAAGCACAGTCCCAGAAACACACTGGTAACTAGTGAAAAATCACTACACTGAAAGCCAAAGATTTAAGAGAATAAATGCAAAGCATTTGAAGAAACCTTGCCAAGAGGGATTCTGTGGAAGAAACAAAGTCAGTTGAACACAAAGCCAGAAACTACATAGGAAAATGGCTAGAGAAAACTCAAAGGTAACTTTATTAATGTTCTAAATTATATAAATTGGTTTTGGACTTAGTAGAATTGTATTTTTAGTTAAATGGGTAAAATAAGCACTGCTTCCTGGAAGAACTGAAAAGAATGGGAAATAATTAAGCTAATTTCCAGAAGTAAAAAAATGTAGATAAGAATTACTTTGAAATTTTATTTACTCTGGGACACTTGGAGGGAAGTACACAGGCTGACTTACAATCACTGAAGTTCTTTAATGAATGACTTAAAATAACTTCTTTGCCTTGGAAGATGTTTGAAAACTGATAGGCCAAAGATGACGCCCAAATAATACGGGTCCTCGCAGAAGGACTTTAGCAAGGTTCCTGTGTAGAAAGGTGAAAGCAAGCCAATGCGGACTTTTCTCTAAAACATCTTTATTCTAGATAAGCACTACTTCACTTTATGAAACTTGTCCAGTCTTTTCATTACCTTGAAATGCACACATTAGGCCTTTGCATAAGTTGAAATGAACTCTATTTCTGGGGTTTGCAGCTGAAAACTCTGTCTAGAGAAAGTTAGTGGGAGTTTCTTCCACAGAAAGCTAAAGACCTGAAACTTATGCGTGGAAGCTTCAAAACCTAAGAAGACACTCAAAGACACGTGACACTGAACTATGGGGATGCTGGCAAAAAGACACAAACCAGCGAGAACAGAAGATGAAAGGGTGGAGGAAAACAAATGGTTATTTTTGGAGGTAGGATATTATAGGAAGGTTTGTGACACGGCACAGATGGCCAGGAGAAGAGCACGTATCTGAGAAAGAAAAACTGAAGAAAAAGAAGTTCTCGAGGTAGCAGCGGGTTAGAGTGGCAATTAAGGCGCTCCAAAATCTGAGTAAGAAAGAAGGAGAAAGCTAAAGTACAAAAAGGGCACAAGCATTAGATTCCACCTGCTTGGCACAGGCAATGCCCTCTCCTTAAGAAGCCATCTCACACTGTGAGTACGCAATATCTTTTCCCAGTCTACTGTTACAGAATTGTTTCAGTGGCGAAGGGAATGCCTCCTTCCAATTTCCCATGCCTTGGAGCTCAGCAGCTAGGAGGCAATACAGAATTTCTTACACTGCCCTCTTGTCAAGCCACAGCAGTTCACAGTCTCTGATTGACTTTATTTTATTTTCATAGCAGGACCTAAGGTAAATAGTGCATCAACTGTTCAAGGATGTGTGGGGCTTCTTGCTTGTTTTCATATGTTGTATTGATCAAAACAGCAGGGGCAGCCTCCCAGCACAGCCCCTTCAATCAGCTGCTCAACCTAGTAATGACTTGAAATACATGAATTACTGGCCAAGAAAATACACACCATAGATGGCAGATTAAGAGACGTTGTATTTAATAATTTTCAAGTATATTTTCTCTCCCTTTCTCACTACCTTTTCTGTTCTGTTCTAAGCCAGTGTGCTATGCAGCTCGTGATTATCTGATTAACTAGCATAAGCAAATTCAGTGCTTGCTTTTTTTTTTCTTTTAATTCTCAGAGCAAATACAAGTGGTTTTCAAGTAAATAAATAATTGCTTTTATACTTCAAAATAAGCTAAGGCTTGCAACCACTTATTTACCTCTTCTCCTGTTTGTCCAAGGATAAAAAAAGGCAACTTGGGACAGTCCTCTGATGGACAACGACTTTGAAGTCCAGTAGGAGGCAGAGGAAAAAGTTAAACTAAGTTAAGTCATTTCCATACCATTGTTACTGCACTATGATAAAAAGTTGCACCAGTGGAAAGACTAGCAAACGTTTGCCTCATTTGTATCTCTTAATTCTGATGCTTTACTTCAGTGACTGGACTTTGAGAAACAGTTGTTTATAAAGATTTCATTGTATCTGACATACAGCATTTGGAGTTTAAATTCAGATAACAATCTTAAAAGGCATCAAAGTTTCAAATAGTGGTTTCCAACTGGTAGTTCAACATCTAGCCAAATACCCTCTGTTCTCTTCCTCAAAATGGAAAAAACACAGAATTTTTAAATTTACATGACTATATCTGGTTTTTTTTTTTTTAAATAGTCTATGAAATCTGGAAGTATGAAACAAATAATACAATTTTCTGGAAATTAAAAAGAATTTTTTGATTCACACAGTTGAAAATAAAAAATCTTCCCCCCCCGCCTCATTTGGCTTTTTAAATGTTTTCTCAGCAAAAATTAAGAAGGAAATCTTTTTTTTCAAAAGCAGGTAATTTCCAACAAGTTGAAGAACCCCAATGTACTATTGAAACAAATTCCTTAGTAGAAATTTTTCAGTCAAACTAAGGACTTGATATTCTCCAGAACTCTCACCCGACACTTACCAGATGCACTTGAGTTGATTAAAATAATTCCAAAGAAAATAGAACAATAACATTGATAATCAACATCATCTTCAACTACAGCTACGCAAACAGGAGCTGCTGCATAGATCTCTAAAGCCCAGGCAATTAGGAGAACAAATTTTCAGTAAAAAACATATTCAGTGAGAGCCCATCTATCTTGAGCTATTTCCTCAGGGCCAGAAAGATATTTATCTACATGAACACAAATAATTACACTACATATTGCAAAAAACCATTCAAGACTCCTTCTATTAAATTTGAACTGGTCACTTATGACCGCTCTGATGGTGATTTCTTAAGAGAATAATCTCAAGATATTATCATTGGTCAGGGGAAACCTCCAATTCTACCTTTCCTTTCCCTTCTTAGCATAGGCACTCTCTTTAGTGCATATACTAAATATTGAGATGATTATTAAATACCTTAATTCTTCTCATTGAATAAAATTATGGTTTATATAGATCATGTGTCTTGCTTCTTCACATGACACCCGCGAACACGAAATAAAGCCTCCAAATAAAATTGATTTATTTCTGAAAATGATAGTATATAAACCAAAATTAATTTTAATTTCAATCTGGATTAAACATATCACTGAAATTCAATGTGAAGTTATTAAAAGATTTGATCATCATTTTGACAGTAACTGCTGATATACTGGGAAAGGAGAAATTCAAGTCAGGCTGACATTTTTAACATTGACTCTAATAGATTTTTACCTAAAATGGAAAAAGGGATGAAAAATGTTTAGGTCCAAGCTGGAGTTTGGATCAAAGTATGCTCTTCCAAAAAATCTAAAGACATTTTTATATGACTTAAAGAAGTAACAAAAAAAAATTAAAAATAAACACATGCACATAGTATAACAACATCATAATGACATAGAAAAATAATGTGAAATTTCAAAATGGTCATTTTAATTTTTATGTCACACAAATGAGGGAATAATCAATCTCAGCCTGGGCCATAGCTAAATGAAACTGGTTTGCATCCTTTAGGCTCCGTCTATACTATTTTTGTGATCTGCTTCAGGGAATAATTGCTGTTTCCCCCAATTAATCTGGAGCAGTGTGCATCCACTCCATTCACGGCTAGCCCCTTCCAAAACTGATTTGCTACATCTATGCTGCATAGCACTTGGAGTATTGCTGGCTGAGAACATATTCCGGAAGCTGCTGTGCCTACTTAATGCAAACGCCCTTCAGCATGCCACGCCAACCATCTGTCTGCCCTCACGTGCCACATGCCTACACCACCAAGCTTCAAAAACAGCCATACGGAGCCGAACTCTGCTCAGACATCCTGGAGACAACAGGCTGCATCTCCAGCTGCCACTGCTACATTCCCTGTGTGACAGGAATTACCATCTAGTCAGGTCTGCCATGGGGTCAGCCCGGTCCTGCTATAACCAAGGTCAGTCTTAGTTATAGAACATCAATGATCCAGCTTTCTCTTTCAAATAGATCACTGAAGAAACGAAGAATGCAGTTGCTGGTTATGTGTGGAGACACAAGATGTTGTACTGCCACAGCTCCAGGAGCCCAAACTTGGACTCAGCACTCCAGGCATGGTCTTGGCAACTGCTGAGTGGAAGGATCACTTCCCCGGACCTCTTGGTTTTCTTTGCTGCCACGGTGCACTGCTAGTTCACATTCAATTTGCTGTCTACCAGGACACTGAGGTCCTTTTCTTCAGAACTGTTTCAGACAGTCAGTCCCAGACTGCACAGTTGTGCACTTATTTCTCCCCAGCAGCAGGCCTTTGAATTTGCTTTTGATGAACTTTTTGAAGTTCCTGTCAGTCCGTTTCTCCAGCTTGTTCAGTCACTCTGAATAGCAGTTGTTCCCTCCAACTTGGTGGAACCCACAAACTTGCTGAAAATATGCGGAATCCCGTCATCCAGGTCATTAATGAAGACAGTTCCAGTATTGATTCCTGAGGGTAATCCCAGTGAGGTCACGGGTCAGCAGTTGTGCCAGACTGTCAGTTCCTTGTTTGTTCCATACACTACGCAGATTGGCATACAGCTGTTTGTCTGAAACCAGTCCTGAATCATGCTGCTTTTACACGGGATGTGTGAAAGCCTGCCTGTCCAGCTGACCCCCAAGACACATCTGCTCTGTCCCTTGTTCCCTTACCCCTCTTCAGGTTATGGTAACCACCCTCTGGCTTATCTAGTTTAAAGTCCTCCTCACTAGGTTAGTAAGCCTGTTTGCTCACTTAGTTGGCTACTGAGCAGTCCTTGCTCCTCGAAGAGTCTGCCTGTGACACCAGCCGTGCAGCCTGGGGCTGACTCACTGGATATGCCTACTTCCATTTGAAGTTTTTCCCTCAGCAACAGGATTCATAAGAGCACCACCAGGCCACCTGCCCTTCACCTCGCTCCTAGGCGCTCTGCAGTCACTCTAGATGCATTCCGGGTTAACCCTGGCAGTATTGCTGGTACCCACACAAAAGAGATAACAAGACTTGCGAAGCCTCACTAGTATTTCTGCAACTTCCCCAGTCCTGGTCCCTGGCAAACGGGGACCCTGCTGAGACGCGAGGTGGGGCCTGCAGGTGCATGGTCCCCTGCAGAAGGGAGTCTCCAAACAGCATCACTTGCCTATTCCGCTTTGTGTGGGAACCAGAAGATAGCCGCTAGTGCTTCAGCACCCAGAAACCCAAGGTGCCCTAAGCATCTCCCAGCCAGGCTAGAAGCAGAGGCCAGAGCTGCCATGCGCACTGCAAGCACCGATCGCGTAACAGCGCCCTGTGCGGACCTTGCCCTGCCATGTGAACCCCAACAGCCATGCCACCTGCCTCCCTCAGGCAGTGTTTCCCACCCAGCCCCAGCTGCCGCACAACCAGTGACCCTGCCAGCAGTGTCCCCATGGTAGTTCTTTTCTTCTGAACCTGTTCCCTCACTGCCAGCAGCTGCCCCTGCCTTTTCTCCCCCGTGAGTGGCTTGCCAACAATTTGAATATATGCAAGCCTGTTTACATCTTACAAATAGAGATCTTCTTTCCTTTCAGTGCCTCTCTTCATCAGTTCAGTTAAACTGCAAGATTGGCTTAATGACTCTGTAGTTTACCTGTGCTTAAAATATTTCGTAAGAATTTTGTTCCTTTTTTGCTATTGTCTCTAAAGATCCAGATTATCTTCACTGGAATTCCTGGCAGGATTTTTTCATAAAATACTGAATAACAAGAAAATTTCAAAATGAAGTGTTCTTTGGAGACCTCATAGTCTCCAAGCCCTCATTAAATTGCCATTTATACAATATGCTTCCTAACCACCAGGGTCACTTTGCTGTGAAGGTACATCACAAAGGGAAAGCAGTAAATCTCTGTGAATTTCACAATCCTCTCTGGCAATTAAAATTTTAAATGACATCTTCTCTGCATAGCCAATAAAATGAGAATCAGAAGGCAACTGCAGGGTAGCCAAGATAAAATGAGCGAACTGTTGTCCCATATTATTTCACATTGAGAGAAAAAACACATACTAAACTGAAAGACAATACGTATTGTTATGGCCCCCCGCTGTGTAGCAACAAAAAGTTCTATGGAGCTCTATTGGCTAATGGGGCAACATACTTTTAGGAATTAGTATTAAACACACTGAATTTATCATCTAAGCATTCAGAGAATGACAATCCATTTTCTTTCTCTCTTTCTGGGTCTGTTCAGCCTGGAGAAGAGAAGGCTGGGACGGGATCTCGTCAGTGCTGATCGATATCTAAAGGGCGGGTGTCCAGGGGACAGGGCCAGGCTCCTTTCACTGGTGCCCAGCAACAGGAGGAGGGGCACCGAGGACAAACTGGAGCACAGGCAGTTCCCCCTGAACGTGAGGCAGAACTTCTTTGCCGTGAGGGTGCCCAAGCCCTGGCCCAGGCTGCCCAGAGAGGCTGTGGAGTCTCCTTCTGCGGAGAGATTCAACCCCGCCTGGATGCATCCCTGTGCCCCCTGCGCTGGGGGCACCTGCTTTAGTGGGGGGGCTGGGCTGGGGGATCTCCAGAGGGCCCTGCCAGCCCCCGCCGTGCTGGGATTCTGGAATTCTGTGATCCATTTCAGAGCCAACACACCCTTTCCTTCTCCCTACCGCAAACTTTGAAAAAAACCTGAAGAAGGAAAATGGGACAGGCGGAAGAAAGGAAGCACAAATTCCCGTAAAAGATATCCTAGTTTTTACCATCTTGTCTCAAAGGATTAATGACATATACTCATAAGTATAACACATATCTACATATCTTTGAAACACCAGAGATAACATAACATATTCCCTTGAAAACTTATTCTGTGTTTCAAACCGCACTACAAAGACACACTGCAGAGAACAGATGTGTGCTGGATCCCAGATGTGGCGGACCCTAGTAAGTGACAGAGGCTTAAGTGTCGCGAAAAATGATACTTCACTGGAGTCTATTTCCTCATCCAGTAAATCTGCAGAAAATGTTGAAAAACACTGTTCCAAAAATCTTGAAACAAACAAATAAAAAAGTGCTGAAACAGACAGGATATTTCTCAGTAGAGGTAATGAAGAGTTTCTTTTAAAATTATGCTTCATATGGTGCAGTTTCACTCATCTGCATACCATGACCCACACAAGGAATTCAGGAGATAAATTTAAATGTGGCAGTAAAACCACTGCAGTTTAGCATTCCCTACTTGCAAGATTATTTAAACTGGTTTGGCCTTACTTGTAAAAAAACTTTTTACTGCTTCTAGTTGCCAAAAAATTGGAGAAATTAGTAAATACGATTTTACTTATTTTAAATGAAAAAGGCATAGACCTCAAGGGCATCTGCGAGCCAAGTGACAGAATAACACACATGCAGGGTCTAATTCCTCAGCTGTGTTTCTTGTGTCCTCTTTCTTTAAGCAATGTCACTAACTGCATGGATGCTTCAGAGCAAAGCAGAAGCTAATTAAGAGCTCATCAGATGTTTGTAGGGCAGACTGTTCTATACCTCATTCCAGCAGCATGCCAGTGTGACGTTACTAGAGGATAATAAATATGCTAGGGAACAACAATACTTGGAAAGAACGAAGGTAAGTTTGTTCTGGTGATGTTGCATTGACCATTTATTGACACTTAGAGATTAACTTCCATTTCATTAATCTGGGTTTTTTTTCTTGTGCACTGAACTTTTACAATAACTTCATGTGCTCGATCCAGCAACTTCTGGGTTCTTAGACCTCAGGGAAATATGTCAGAAAGGACTCCTAAGGAGTATTTTTGTTCTTCTTTAATTGTCTTTGTAGAGAATATGGCAGAAACTTTCTGGCAAACACCATCTCCTCTTTGAAGGAGGAAAACCACAAACATTTAGACTGACACTATAAGGTCCCACGCTCTTGTAATAACCCAAGATTTTACTAGTTTATTTTACAGAGTTGGACCAGGAAATTTTTTTTCAAGTTTGGTTTTTTTTCTTCTACCTTGTGCATCTTTCAAAAGCAAGACTCTAGAATTTGCTCTACCTCTCCATTTCCCAATGGTAGTTCCTAGGATAAATTAGTTGATATAAATTTCCTTACCATAGTGGCTATAACTGTATTAAACACAGTGTCCAGTCTTGCAGCCTAACACTTGGGGATCACTAAATCTGCCATCACCAAGCAGAAAGTAAAGGCTATCATTGTCATTTAGTGTGGCATTAAGTTAGCTAAAGTTGCTTCTGTGTGAAAATGTTGAAATATTATGAACAGCTGGAGAGAGAGAGAGCAGAATTTATTTGCAAAACGTTTAATCATTACTGCTTTTGCTTGCCTTTGAGCATTTGCACACATAATTTTGTAATTAGCAGATTTGATTGCTTTCTGACACTGAGGATCAAGTAGCCTGCCCTGCTCTGCGCTCTTGGAGCCATTAGTTTGCATGTCATCAAGGTCAACTGAGTCCATTTCACTACTATTTCTTGTCCATTTCGCTTTTACTAAGTGAATACTCCAGGATGCCTAAGAACAGAGCACATATGGTGGGTTCCTAGGGCCTGTTTTTGTCTCTACTGTCTACAGGAGACAATTTCAGGTTAATCACACCCAGTTCTTTCACTTTGGAAGCTATTACTTATAGTAAAATGTAATCAAACAACAAAGTTCACAAATTTATCAGTGTTCAAAACTTTTTTTTCCTGACACAGTGGCAATAATAATTGCAGAGAGTGTGACAGAATCACTCCATCATAGAATCAGAAAGTAGAATTCAGCTACATTGTTAAAGCCTGTGAACTCATGTGGGTTGCTTAACTTTTCTTTTAGTTTCTCAAGTCGGGTACTATAATGTCTATCTTCTTTTTATCCTAGTATTTACAGCCATTCACATGTTGTTTTCATCAATCTTGAAGCCACTTAACCCCTTCTTGAATACTGTGTGCATAACTTAAGAAATAGAACTGATTGACCTGTTCTTACACTTTTCCCTAAGCATCTTTGTTGGCCATCATGGAGGATGGGACGCCTAATTAGATGATGCTTTGTGTTGTCCCAGCACTTCCCCATATTTATGATGTTATCTTTGGATATTTAGATTAATTCACATACAGAATTATTTAAATTAACTTGAAATGAGCAATCAAGAAAGGCAGAGGTGTAAGTCGCTACAGTAGTTAGTAATGTAATGAAGAAATACTGAAACTAATTTTTAAATAGCCAGTAGAAATTTTGGCCCTGTGCATGCTGTCTAATGAATGTTACTTTGACCTTAAGTTCATAAGTCCTGTGTCTCCAAACTAGGCACACTTACAGTATAATGCAACTGTTTTCTGCTTTGCACCTTTGAACAGATGAGTCCAGGTGTATTAACCACCTCACTGATCCTTGTGACTGTCCACATGGACTCATCTGTTGGAAAACTTACATGCTAGAACTTTCAGGTCTGCATAACTTTGCCCTCACTATAGGAACAGCAGCACATGGCACGATTCCACCAGTCTAGATGGAGGCTGCTGGCTACAGCCTGCCTGGTAGGTTCCACGAGTTTGGATTTTCACAGTTCTTTACCAATGTCTGGGTTCTCCTAAATTTAAGCCAGCTTTCAAGCTAATATTGCAGTGTAAATAACTGGATAATACAGACTTCTGTTCAAGCTCCACTATGAGTTAACACCTTAGCAAGGGCACATTCTGTATAACCAGTAACAAGATTGCTTTTACATTCCCGAACTCATGCTCAAAACCATACATATAAAACTGGAGTTATGTCCCAAAGAAGCACACCATTGTTAACAGATGCATTATGAATATCAAAGCTTTTAACTTGCATTTTAGGCACTGTCAAAGGCAGGTTGTAGCCATCACGGCTGTACGGTCTGATTCAGGATGTTCTTGTATGCGAAATGTTAACACACTCCTCCCCTATCCCACCCACCCACCTGCAATTGTCTCTAAGAGAGAAGAATAGCAACACTGGAAGAAAAATACCACACAGAGCATTAGGAGATTCAGCTGACATTAGTAAACAATAGCTTGTTTTGTTCCTACTTAGGTTGTGCACAAACGTGTTTAAGGATGTCGATTTTGTCAATAAGCGGATCATTTGAGATTATGTCTTTGATATCAACAACCATTTTTGTTTTGCTCTGAAAGTTTATAATAGCACAGGAACCCAAAGATGAAATTCCAACCTCTTACGTGCAATTGGGTGCATAATTCCTCCATTATTATTCTGGTTATTATTCCTACCCTATTAGCTTCTTCACCTTGAGCTAATATGACATTTCAGTACTATAGGAAATCAATGGGGCAAAAATTTCTCAGGCTACCACAAACTATTGCTGTTGATTTAGGTACAAAGACTAAATATGAGATAGATAGGACAGGTAAAGAGATTAAAGGAAAGAAAACTCGTCTATATTGGATGATAAGTTGTTCATAAAATCGTGCGTGGTCTGTAAGGAAGAAAAAGGCTTGTTCATTGAGGGCACGTAACTTGAATAAAACTCACTTTCAGCAAAGCAAGCTGTGGCCCTGCATCTGATACTGGCTGCATACTTCGGACTTGACCAGAGCTTTGTATTGTCTTCCGCCTCAGTATTTACTGCCTGATTGTACATGTAAGTGTATGCTTCTGTACCTCAAATCCTTCCATTAACTTCATTTTGTAACTCTCATCACCTACTGACAGGAGGCACCATATGCCACAAACAATACTCACATTCTGTTCAGGAAGGTAACCAGCCCTTTTGCCCCACCAGAGAAGATACGAGAGAAGGAAACTCCTTGACCAGACTGTTTTTCCAGTGCCCCTCACGGAAATGATGTAATTATACTAAACAACATAAGAGTTAAGGGGGGCAAGGGCTGTAAGGTGGATGAAACTGCATTTGAGAATTACTTTTGGACGTCCCACTGTTGGTTTTTTTTATCAGAATAAATTCTCTGAGGACCTTGCACCTTCTGAGACTTCTGGTTTATGTTTAGTTTAGAAAAGTAGGATTAAACAGCATTTCAAATGTCATTTTCAGACTGTAGGTTTCTTACTGACTCTAGAAGTGTCAGTATAGCAGAAACAAATTTTGGTGAGACTGGAGAATGAAACTTACATTTCTGACTAGAAGTTTTTGTGACCTCTTAGTTGAACTTACGGGACTGACACGAGAAACAGTCTGCCAAATGGAGAACCTCTTCCTCTGGGCGACGGCTGAGGGGCCTTGGTTTCATTCGGTCTCCAGTCCCCCCCGCTCCCGATGTCTCCCCCTCCCTCCGCCCCCCCCCAGCGGCGCAGGGGACGGGCAGCGGGGGTGCAGTCGCTCACCAGGGATTGTCCCCGCCGCTCCTTCCCCCCCAGGCGGGGAGGGCTCCTCACACGCTGCCCCTNCCCTCACGGGCTGCCCCACCGCGATCCTCCGTGGGCTGCAGGGGCACAGCCTGCCCTCTGCCCGCGGGCTGCACGGCAATCTCCGCTCCGGCCGCCTCCTCCCTCACTGGCTCCAGGTACGTGCAGAGGTGTTTTCCTCACCTCCTCCCTCCGCTGCAGGTCCCAGCGACCGCTCCCTGGTCCCCTCCTTCACTCCCTCGTGGCCGAGGCTCATCCACCCGCTGTCCCCAAACGGCCCGGCCTCAGCCCCAGGCGGGGCCGCCCTGGAGCCGGGGGAGCTTCGAGCAGCTTCTGCCGGGGGCCGCCCGCCCGCGCAGCCCCTGCCCCGCTGCCCGAGCCCCGCACACACCTGCGTTTCGTGGCTTCGTTTGTGCTTGTGGTTTTTCTGGAAACTGTTTAGCAACTTCGGCTACGTGTTTGTCGGTGTGTTTGGAAAAGACAATCTGAGAAACTCTACGCAAGCATTTATTGTACGTCTGATAAACCTTCAGTGCTTTAAATTTGAATAGTTAATCATAGCAGGCAATTATTTTTTAGAGGAATGCAGGTAGTACAAGTGGCAGAATTTATATTGCTGAGGACTGATTTATGTTGTATAAACATTAAAGGTAACGTGTTCCCCAGTTGCATAGCAAGGGAGTGCTTCCTTTCCTGAAGTGCAGCTTTCTGACGCGTTGCCTTTTAGAGTATTACCTAGAAAAGACATCAGTCTTCTAAAATGCTGCTGCTGTGCTTGTTCTTCGTCACTGGTTTGGCGACTTGCCGTTCCCTTCTCCTCCCTTCCCTCGCTCTTATGTTGAAGGCTGCCTATCTATGTGTTTATTTTTCCGGTTGGGATGTAAAGAGAGTGAATTTACATGGTTCATCTCCAACTGCCACAGCAGACCTCTTTCCTCATGACTGGAAAAGAAATTGTGTCAGCAAACGACTATCACAAATGTGTTGCCTACCTGCAAACTCCCAGTGGGATCAATTAATGAAACTTAACTTAAATAAACATGATGGTTAATAACATTTAATTCAGGCTAGCAGGGAAGGACTGGAGCCTCCTTTCAAAGAGGAATTATTTTGGATTTCATGCCAGCTGCTGTCCACAATCCATTACTGCCAGCGTTCCATTCGGAGTCGACTAATCACATACTTATGAATTGTTATAGACATGTAAGCAATTTAGACAAAACAGTATTACACACAAAAAAGAAGCTAACCACTTAATAGGTGTTCCAGACTAGGCCGGAATCTCAGCAGATCGGAGGTGTGGTGTCAAAAGTGATCAGAGTATCAGTAAATCCAGAAATTAGTATGTGAACAGAATACTTGAAGTCTTTACTTTTATTATAAATGCTGCTCAAACTCATGTTTTTTACTTTTAAAGTTTGTTTTAGGTAGAGTTAGAGCAACAACAGGGAGAGTTCTTGAGCAGTTCTGGTTAAAAAAAAGTTTTAAAAAGTGCATCCAATATTTAGAATGTTTTGGATTGCTCTTTTTTTGAGGTTAATGAAACCCTTAATGTCACAAAAGAGTTTACCATGGCAGGCAGACCAAATAAGGAAAATGGTGAAAAGGAAACGGGAGGATAAAAATAACAGTGACCATTGAGTCTCTGTGGAGAAAATAGTCAGAGAAATTTAAAGATGCCATTTGTTCTACTTGCTCTGAATGAGACAGAGAGAAGAAGCATTACAGGAAAACAAGAATCTGTACCAGCTTAGCTGTAGAAACGTTATTTATTCATATCTTATTGACTGATCTCTACCATCTGCAAATTTGGTTTGGCTACCTAATGCAAAAGAGCCTTCTCAAGGGTGACCAGTGTACTCCATTTGGATAGATATCCTGATTTATTTCAATCTCTTGTTCTGGAAAAAAAAAAGGTATGAAAGAAAGGTAAAGAATAAAATTTGGCTGATGGGTTATCATCTTTCTTAGCTTTCCAGTACTCCATAATACTGCTATGGTACTGCAACATTGCAATTTTTTTTTTTTTTGCTTCCTTTAATTTAACATATCTTTGTATTAAGCAGTTTATTCTCCAATTAGTATAAGATTATTCTCTAAATATATAACCTATTTTGCACTTCATCCTGCTTCAGATACCCAACTTACTTGTCACTTTTTCTTTGAAGTTTCCCAGTTTGATTTCAACACCCTGTATAAACAGTTAACCTTAGCACTTTCTCAGTATTTAAGCAGTGAAAGATAATTTCCTTTGATGGTTTTAGTGGCATATGCTACCTTTAGGCCACCAGAAACTGACGGGGCAAATAAAGGTGTTAGGAATTTCCTTACTACAGGAGAACTCAAGCACCCCAGAGTGGGGCATACCGAGAGGCAAGACTGATACTGTGCTCAGAAGGGACAGAGATGGGAGGGAATATTTTCATAGTATGTATGTGCTGTGTTGAAATTCTACCTTCCAGACAGCGTCTAGATGACTATAAATGTACCATAAAATTATAGCAAACCTTAGGTCTATTCTAATGTACAGAAGTGTCTCCTGCAGGTCCAAGTCAGCCAGAATTGGAACGACATAAATATAATCTGATGATTCTTGTCACTCTGTGTTATAACATCATTCAGGTGGTAGGGATAAAAAGAATAGAGGAACTTCAGGGCATGCGTCTGTCCAATTCTTTGTTTTTACTCATCATTTTGCTACTGTGAAGGTAATAACAATGAATTTTTTTTTTTTAACTGACATTAAACATTCTCTTTTCGTCACAAATATTTGGAAAGCACAGGTAAGTTCGTTCTTTTGCATTCTTATATTTTGACACCTGGGCCGGCCACATTTTTAAATAACTGCTGGTGCTTTGAGAACAGGGTGCATTCCTTCTTGCAAATCACAGGGAGCGTTAAAGCTTTAAGCTGTCACCTTAGAAGATCTCAAATGGGTTTTTAATCAGGGTAATTGCCAGCACACTGAAGCAGTCAGAAGAACTATGGCGCCGAAGTGCTTTAAAATGGAGAGCGGAAAATCGTCAGTCAGGAATTTGGCTGTAAAGATTTCTTAAGTAATGTGCTTGTTCAGAAATGCAGGACTTGATCCACCTAACACAAAGTCCCACCAAATGTAATAATTAAACACTTTCTGGGGAAACAAAAAAGAGTATGTCTGAGTAAGTGTTTCATCTCGGCTACTTGCATTTTCAGTCCCGTTAAAAGATTAGTTGTAATATTTCCCCTGGTAGATGATAAATTGGGAAATGGAAAAATCAACAGATTACTGATATTTTTTCTCAGGCTAATCCATTTGTCTGACCTTCCCGGTACACAAATAGAAGCATTTTTCCCCAGCAGTCCAGATTCAAAAGTGGATTAGAGACAAAGCACCAGGGTTAAGAGCCCAAAGCATCACAACAGAACATTTATCAACTAAACATCTGTGTGACCTTGCCCCTCATAGAATGCAAGTCAGTTCATTACACGTCTCAGATATGAACACAGAGCATATCCTTTACTCAAGATCAACAGTGTGACCTGTGAAAAACAATGGCATTTATCATGGAGCCAAAGACAGAGGTTTTTTATGTTTTCCAGTGAAATACCAAGCTAAAATTTGCATGTCAGGATCAGTACAAGGGTATGATCCTCTGTCTCAGCAGCCACCAAACCTCTTGGAAAGTTTTCTGGGATAAGTATCTGTCTGTCTCAAGAGACGCACAAAGCTGAAACAGCAGAGCATTTGCAGAATTGTTTCTATCAGATATTTGATATGCAACTAGAAATCAGATAGAGGGATAGTATTAATATCAATGACAATTTGATTTTCTCATTGTCTGCATACCTACACTGCAGGCGCGAGTAAGGGCAAGATGGTTTTTCTGCAGCACAAGATATCAAACCATTCCAATTATTTAAAGGGTGCACTAATTCCTGTTGGATATTTGAATGTTTCTTCTCAGGCAGATAACTACATTCTTTTGGGACGGCACCTGCTGTTCAGATCAGCTTTTTTGCCTCTGACAGTGGTGATCTCTTAGCTTTCCACCCATTGCCAAATCCAAAGGCAATGACATGTAACAGCTATCTGTTTTAAATGAGAGGTACTTCATGAAGAGCAGAGAAGGACATTTAGCAGCTAGGTTAGGACTCTTGCCAAATCATTTTGCTGCATCTCTGAAGTTAAGTACTTCTCTCTGTCCATGGATCTTAGTTTACTGAGAGTAGGATAATCAGGGAGAGGAATAGCATCACGGTTTAAATCTGGGCTGGCTATTCTAGGAAAACAGATGCTCTTTGTTAACCCCTTCCCTCCCCAAATGGGGAAGGGAAAGAGAAAAGGGAGTGAGATTTATGGGTTGGGAAAGTTAAAACAGCTTTAATCTAACTTTAATAATAAGGTACCAGAATAATACAAAAAAATAAGAATGAAATATATACAAATATATACAAAACCAATATCGAGCTCCGCCAATGAAGCAGCGGGGCATGCCCCGGGAAAGTCCCAGACCATACTCAGCAGCAGAAGGCAGGAGCTGTATTCAGGAATGCACGGATTGGGATCAAAGGCAGAAGAATCGGACAGAGTCCTCCTCGGACCACAGCCATGGAAGAACAGAGAGTGACCTTCGTGATCTCTCAGCTTTATCCCGAGTATAACGTGTGTGGGATGGAATACTGCGTCTGGTCAGGTTTGGGTCACCTGTCTGACCCACTCCTCCCCACCGCAGGGTCGCAGCGGTAACCCCTTCTCTGCTCTTTCATTTCTGTCACATAAGAAAGCCAGCAGAAGCAAGCACGGACCTTGGTTTCCATAGGAATAAATAATAGCAAGAGCCTTTCTGCATACCATCCCTACTGAAGTTGCAGCAGTAACTAAAGCATCGCGCCTTATCACTGCTAGAAGCAGGCGCTGTCTGAAAAACATGCTGTTAATTTCAGAGAGTGCAGCTGCTCAGAAGAGACTTAATTGAAAAGTAAAATTCCTAAAAGAAAATTGGTTCTGTCCTTGCTCAAACCAGGACAAATAGATACACCAAAGTAAAGGAAGAGTCTCCCTACTTCTTGGGCTTCCGCTAGTGGATGATGAGAATTTTGTAACCATACCTAACGTTGTATTTAAGTTGTAAGCAGTCTATGTAAAGGACGAGGTTTTTTCAGTGTTTGTGCAGCATCAATGCAAATTAATCAATGAAAGCAACAAGCGTTGAAGAGCTGAGACATTTAAAATGGGTAGAGAAGCTAGTCCTGCAACCCAGGACTAACTAGCGTCTGAACTAAAACCTAAAGTACATCCCTTACTTTTAGAAAGTTGCTTTAAAAAGGAGATTTTCTTTGAGAAGAAATCAATGTGTGTACTTGATCTTACTTATTTGTTTCATATTGTATAAGCACGCACAGATACCCCCCAGCGTCATAAGCCTTTCTTTATATTCTGCATTGCTTGAGGACAAGCACAAAGAACTCACAAAATTGCCTGATGTAAATGCTGCTGAACTGTCCGGATACTCACATAGCTAGAGGCAGAGTTTGACAGTAATAGGATGGATGATAAACATTAATGTTTTCACTCTAAACTGTGCTGCTGAAGGTGTTGAGATCTTCTGGGATCTGTATTATATCATAGCAGTCTATAATGGCCGTGTCAGAGGCATACACATTGTCTGGTGTCGTAACAGATGATTCTGGCTTTAGCAGCTTGCCAGTCATACCAATATGAACAGAAATACAAAACAGATGAGCTGAGGTGAGCAGACTAGACCTATAGATGCTGAGTATCATCACTGGCCTTCACTTTATGCCTGAGGAAGCTGTTCAAGTGATTTGATTAGACCCTTGGGTATATCCAGAAGAATTCGAGAAATCGATTCCACATCTCCATTATAGTCAAAAGTTATGCAGTCACTTTATGTAACATTTTTCTCTGCAATCATTTACGACGTGAGGTCAATGAATGAGAGAAATGGGTGAAAAACATTTGTTACACCAGTAAAATACCAAGAGCCTCCTTTTTCACCCACATTTGGGCACTGTGTAGCAATATCAAATTTTCCCAATTTCCAATGTTTGAGCTATATAGCACAATTTAGAGATAAGATTGCTGCAGTGGAATCTGGGATCTTTTGAAATAGAGAATGCTATATCCCAAGGGTAATCAAATACATTCTTCAAAAACATCCAAGCTAAAACAGCACCCCTGCCACAGATAATCTCCAAAAATACGAGCAAACTGATAGAGGCAAGCATTGCTTTTTAACTCAGCTGTGGCTAGAACTGGCTCGTGGTTTAGGTAAGATGGAAAGTGTCTGTGAAAGTAGGAAGTAATACATTCAGCTTGATTAGCCTGCTTGATAAGCGGGGCAAAAAGCAAGCTTCCTCTCACTCCATGCCTCCCAAAAAAGGGTGCATTTTAGCATCTCAGCTGCAGAAGAATCGGTTTCTTGGCAGGCTTGTTCCGTTTTCCCGTCTGTGCCAGCTGGCTCCAGTGCCCATGTGCACTGGACAGTATGAGCAGCCAGTACTATATCTTCTTTTCCCAGGAGATCTTCTGTCCCTGGAGCGTCTCCAGCATGGGTTTATTCTGCTGGAAGTCTGTTCTATACTGCAAAACAATGTAGGAGAAAAATAGCCATATGATGAGGGAGCTGAATAACTCAGGCTTTGAATGCCTGCTTGTGCAAGCTATGGTTCTTGGTCTAATTCACATAGTCTATAGAATACTGACTTAACTTCTGGTGATGAGAAAACATTCTCTGTGACTGGCAGTTCTCCAGCTACCTCTACAGGAGGTTAATAACAGAACAAAAATTCTGCTTCTGGCACTACGGGGACAGTACTTTTGATGATTATCCCAGACATGAAGAGGTTTCTGTCCCAACACGTGGACCAGTCTGGTTATTGTAGGTTTTTGTTAGCTGCTATTTGTAGAAGGGTGATGATAGAGAAATTCAACATTCCTTCTCCCTTGACTATGAGCATTCTGTCTTTGGCTACGAACATTCAGTAGTTTCCCTGTTTAGGAATGCATTTGCCCTTACCTTTTCCTTCTCTTTGCGTTACAAATCTCTCAGTATACAACACTGTACTATCCTGGGTAGACCACTGTCAGGGTTTATCAACCTCCTGGCGATTTTGCAAGTAAATCATTGGCCCAAAGACACTTCAGGCTTATTAAAGAGAAACAGAAAAATTGCCATTTTATGTCTTCATGAGGTTGAAATGCTAATACTAATATGATTGTTGTTGGAGTTGTTTCCAGCGTATTTTTCTGCACAACCCCCACAGCATTATGTTTTATCACAGAGATACTTGAGACATAGTTGTGTTATCTTAACTTCATCTTTAAACATTACGTAAATACGCAATCTGTATTAGATCTCCTGTACCATTGCCTGTGGTCTCTTGTCCAAATGGTGTTTGGCCTATTGGAATAGAGTCATGACTAAGAGTGAGAATACCTGCTGCTTAATTACAGAGGAGGAGGCTGACATCAAGGCTAGCCAAATGGAACATAGGCTGGAGTAAACGATGGGATGAGTGGACCTTTACTTTCTTTACCTTATCAGTTTATTGATTTCATCTATCATCTGACCTACTGTTGACCTGAACACTAATATTTCATCCCGAAGACAGAGGATTGGATGTGAACTTCCTTGCAAATGGCACAGAGAGTTCTGAAATCTTTTTTTCTTGGTATCACCTTGGAGACAGTTTGTGCCTAATGAAATGTATTGTAGGCCTTAATGTAGTAATCACTACCAGAGAGTTGCACAATTTTAATCATTTAAAGATGTCATTTAAATAGTATCTATCCTCCGTGAATATTTGATGCTCATTAAATATTCCTTGGAAAAGTAAAAATAACACTTACATTTGTTAAAGCATTTTGGCAGCAGGAATATCACCAGAATGTATTTCACTTCGCGTTACATCCTGTTCCTGCAGGTCCATCTCACCCCTAAGTATTAGAAAGATACATTCCCAAAGATGGAGGACAAACTATCTGGAAAAGGTCAGAGGAGGCAGGATCAGAAGTAAAGGGAGAACCATGGGATATATTTCTATCCTATTTCTTCTATAAGAGAAGTCCGTTGTGAAATTTGAAGTTAAGAAAATGTATTTTCCGAAGAGCTATAATCCTAAACAAAACAACCCTCCACTTCACATCACAGAATATTTGAAAAATGACACAAAGGAACAGAACACAGTGGTCAAAATCATGACGTGTGTTCCGTGAATCCCATTCTCTTCCCCTTCCTTCGTCCCAGTACGCATATGTGTGTAGACCTGCACGCATGCATGCTTAACTTAGCCTGAGTAGTTTCATTTACTTATATAAAGTGAAGTTATCCTAACATAATCCTCTACTTAACAATTGCCATGTAAATCTGGTTTACATATTTTTAGACCTGTTAACCTTTTATCTCAACATTTTTTGTAGCCCAAATCTCCACAGGATACCTGTCACATAAACAAGATTTTTAGTTTGTCATTATAAAATGTATTGTCCTTGTTATATTCTGACTCTGTGTCAAAAGGGCTCCCATTTTAATTTGTTTAAAACTGTTTATTTTGTGTAAGGCTGATGTGACCTCTGTTCATTCTTCTCCAGTGATAGCAACAAAAAAACCCAGTAGCTCTTCCATTGTCTGTTCAGTTACTGACATCTTTTTTACTGAATTATTCATCTGCCTCCTGCTTTTAAAATTGCTTTCTCATGATAGATTTCCATCCCAAGCAGAGTAGCAGTGTTAAGAATTTCTTAGGTGTTCTGTCAGTTAAGAATTTTCCCTGTTTAGAGTCCTGAAGAATCTGTAACAAGCTTTTATACTCACAGTCATTTGCCATGTGTCTTGGGTATGCGAATGCAGCAAATCTGCTGTTCCTCCTGTAACCTTTCCTGCAGGGTCTGTAATGTGAGTTAACACTTAGTTATTTTAGTGAAGTCAGGGAAATGATATATTTACCACTGCGATTCAGGAAATGTATGATTAAATGTCAGTTATTAGCATAGTTATAAACCTCCTTTGCAACATCAAAAAATGGCATTTATCACCTCAGGAGAAGGCTAATTAAGCTAGAGGACTTTGTTTAAATTCTCAAATAGCTTGTACTGTGCAGACGCCCCTTATGCATAATCCATTCTGATTCAAAATGCTACAAGAAAACAAGAGCTAGGTAGAGACCGGACTGGAGAATTGTGTAGAATTGAATTAAATGGTTTTGAGTTTTAATTGTTGAGATATGAAATAGAGTTCTTCCTGCCTGGAGAGGTAAGAGTGTCTTGTCGGAATGGTAACCAGCCAGGATGAGTGCATTGTGCCCCTCTTGTAGCTGAGTCGGTCAGTTTTCTGCGTAAGCGTTGACGTATGTAGATTTTGATCTTTCGTCAGTTTATCTGTTCAGGAGAATCCCAGCTTTGCATCTCCTCCGGTCTTTGTCCTTTATGCGTGAAGTTACATGTACGTTCGTCTTTCTTGCCATAGATTTTAATTTAGATTTGTCTCACACAGTAATCTCTATTACTTTGTTTCTTCGTGTTTTGATTGTGCTGAGACAACTGTCTTTTCTGCCTGACTGCTACTTTCCTGGAAACTTAGCTACTAATTACTTTTTGTATATTCCCTTCCATTGCTCTCAACAGTGATTGAGAACAAAATCTGTCTTCCTTAAAAAATGCATAACTATTTAGTTGGCTTTAGTTAGGGGTCAAATTGATGAAAGTGCACTGATTCTTTATTAAAATATTTCTGTTGGCTTTCAAAGGGTTTAAAGATGTGCTTGCTAACTTTAGAGTCTCACTATCGTAAATGAGCCCACTGGAATAGCGGCTAGGATCATTTTATCATTGTGTTCTATATTTAGCAGATGAAGAAACAGTTAATGACACAGCAATGCAGATCCAGCACTTTTCACCAAAACTAAACCACTCTAAACTAGGTTCACTAGAACCAAGAATCACTCATCTGCCAAGAACTGAGGTCCAGCACCTAGCGAGAGTCTCCTGTGGTCGCGGTGACTTTCAGCGTTGATGCAATGCGAAATCAGACCGATTCTCTTACAGGAAAAGAAGATGAATAACATTAATGCACATTCAGGAATGTACTGTCTCTTGGACCAGGCTAGGGGCAGAAATTGTTGGATCATTGGTGCTTCAAGGCAGTGTGTAAATATTTCAGTTAATGCATTGAGTCAACTATAATGAGAGTTCTGTAGGATCACACTTAGGGTGAGCGGGAAAAGGAGGGCTTTACTCACCAAGGCGGGAGGGTCCTGTCATTTGAGAAAATAATGCCATCTGGGGATAACTAAGAGAAATGGGAGGGGAAAAAAGTAAACAAAAAGGATAGAAATTAATTCTAAAGCTCAGTAAGGCAGTGAAATTTCCCATGTTTTGAAATAAGCTTTCAAATGGTTGCAAGTACAAATCTAGTCTGAGAATTCTTTCATTATTTCTACCTTTGCCCTCCTAGTAGAGCTACCCTTCTTCTGTGGGAGAAAGATAATTTTCCTTAAGAGCAGCTGGAACTGTGGATGAAAATGAGTGTTTTTCTGATACCTTCTGACATGACAACAGCTATTTGCTATGCTTTGTTATGAGTTACAAAGAAGTAGCTCTCAGTGATGAGAGCTATAGTAGCTAGTAATTTGGTGCAGTAGCAGTAAATCAGTAGACAAAAAAAGAAGGTGTTGGGGCCCCTACACTAACACTACAGGCAGTTTGGGAATCTTACTTGGGACTAGACCTATCCTTTTCTGCTGGGTCAGTCATCCTCACCATGCATATAGATCAAAACTATCCAAAAGACCAGTCTTTCTTTGTGACCCTGAGGTCCCTGGGAAGGAGTGGAGAATGTTTGGTGCGTACTCGAACCAGAGGTTCTGGCTTAGCTCCCTCCCAAAAGAATCTATTTAACATGTACCAGAATTTCTCTGCACGGTGAACAAATGTGAGACAGACTGGGTTAAGCGAAGGTTTTACTTCAAAAGCACACTATCTCTGCACACTGAGGCACTTCCTCTTCTGCCTATGAATACAAAACTTGTGACCGGTTTGTTGAAGGAATGACTGAAAGAAGGGTTTTATAATGGCAAACAAATCTTACACAATTGTTTTCTCATTTTGACAATGTTTTCCCAGCTTTTGTGCTGTTACTGACACAAGGGAAAATGAATTGCAAGGTGATTGAAGAAATCCTCTTCATAACCTGTCATGGTTTAACCCCAGCTGGCAACTCAGCACCATGCAGCCGCTCTCTTGCTCCCCGGGATGGGATGGAGGAGAGAATCGGAAGAATAAAACAGAGAAAAACTCACGGCTTGAGATAACAACAGTTTAATAGATAAAGCTAAAGCCACTTTTGCAAGGAAAGCAAAACAAGGAATTCATTCACTACTTTGCATGGGCGGACGGGTGTTCAGCCATCTCCAGGAAAGCAGGGCTCCATCACGTGTAGCAGTTACTTGGGAAAACAAACACCATCGCTCTGAATCTCCCCGCTTCCTCCTTCTTCCCCCAGCTTCGTATGCTGAGCGTGACGTCGTGTGGTATGGGGTATCCCTGTGGTCGGTTGGGGTCAGCTGTCCCGGCTGTGTCCCCTCCCAGATTCTTGTGCACCTGCACACTGGCAAAGCATGGGAAGTGGAAAAGTCCTTGATTTCTCAGCAACAACTCAAAACATGAGTATATTATCAATGTACTTCTCGTACCAAACCCCATTCTAAAGCCAAAACACAGTGCTGTTCTAGCTAGTAAGAAAAAAATTAGCTCTCTCCCAGCTGAAACCAGGACATAAGCCTTCTGTGAATAACATGTTAAAGAAATCCACTCCAAGTTTTAGTCTTCTAGAGAGGACTCAGAACATTACTTGGTGCTGTTTGAATGCCCATACCACATAGGCAGGATCAATAATGTGGATAATTATTTTAATACCGAGCCATAAAATATTAACTCAAAGAGCAATTCTGTTGGGACAGATTCGCAAATCCTTTCACTGCTGCCTTTTTCAAAGAATTATATTCTATTTTAGTTCATCTGCAATTTAACACATAACTGCTACAAGTAAATGAGCTGTAACATGCCTTCTTTCCCATTATGCGTCTCCAGAGACATTTCTGTTATCAAAAAGTTTCTCTCTACTGGGTATTATCCCTGCTGTAAGAAAAAAAAAAGAGTGAATTTCATTTGGTCACAATAGCTTCTTCTGCGAAAACAGATTTTTTCATTTGGGTTGGAAATAAAGCACGTGTCTTCAATTATTAGTAATAGTTCATAGTGTAGGATGTATATCTACGTATAGATAGCACCAAAGACACAGTAATGCTTTTCCAACACAGAAAGGTCTTTATTCCAGATTGCTTCGAGAGCCTTTTGGGGGAAAAATGTAGCCACCTGGAGCTACATACTAGGACATTTCGTTTTGTCCTTCAGCTGCTTCATGTTGTTAATACTTAGATTCTCTGACTGAAAAAAATTACATTAGCAAGTGGAGCTAAAGGCTTCTTACTAGCTCATGTTGTTCTATCATGGTTCTAGTATAGAAGAGGGAATCAGAGGAGTATTGTGTTTATTAATCAGAATGCTACGGATTTCTGAAATACTTCTGAAATATGCTTTTTTAAAAAGTTCATTTCACTTCTTGCAAAGCTTAGAACTTCTCTGCTGAAAGAAATGAGTGCTCTTCGGAATACCACGTAAGGCAGTGGATGGATACAGAGTGAACTGCAGCTGAGCTGGATGGCACCGCTGCACTCCCCGGTGATATTGCACTGCGGGTGCGCTCTCCTCTCACCACAGCATAGGGGAGGGGAAGGCGCAAGTGTATTATCTATCATCTCAGCTGTTGTGATAGATTAAGCCTGACATGCTGCCAAATCTTGTGTATATTAGTAAGTTTCTCCCACTGATCCCCAGTGGCAGTCAGATGGGTTCATTGGTAGATTGTGGTGGACATTTAAATGTTTGAGCTGGGCAATTTGAGATGAGCTGTCATGACTCATTAGCCCCGCTGAGGGTACAGTGCCAGGAAGTATCTGGCTGATGACTTGGGAGACACTTCGTAAGCAGAATAAAACCCCAAGTCACTCAGCAAATCTCACGGCGGTGCTAAGGGGTCTAAACCTGATGACCAATACAACACACTGCCACTTGTAATAAGCCAGGGATTAAAAGTTGTTGTTATTAGGGACTAAAACTTAAAGGTTGTCAAACAATATGCTTCCAAATTGCAATTAATCACCAACCGACAATGACTGCCTGCCCCTTGCCTGCAGGGTGTCTCTGTGTGTGCGGAAACAGAGACTGGAAGCTGATGAATTACTGTTTATAGCAATAAATAGTTCCTAATTTTTTTAAAATAGGCTTTTTCAATCTCCTTGCCTCCCTTTAAGGAGCTGACTGTTGACAGCAATGTGGACCTGAACCAGTTTGCAGGACTTACTTAGTAAAAATTATAGACGGAAGGGTCAAGGTGACAATGGCAAGACTGACGGATTGCTTTTGAATCCAGCCTGTCTTCTTTCACCTTAGGTGTTGAAAGCAAATGAAGTTAAATTGTTTTACCTTCTTTAGTTTCTCAGGTAATACACAACATCTTCAGTATGGTTACAATGAATCCTTGTACAAATTCCTAGAGGTTTTACTGTCCAGTAGGCTATCATGGAATGTTGTGTGTCCATATTTAAAAAAAAAAAATCTCTGGTAGAACAAGAAGAGTGCAAAAACTCTGAGGGAGATGAGGTGGGAGATTCTTGCGTGTATTTGATTTATAACCTAACATAAGGAGAAGCAGGTACAAAATAAAGCTGTTCAGAAAGATAGCTATTCGGAACTTTGCCATTCAAGGGCAAGAACTGAGAATCAGCTTCTGTATTGTATCTCCAGTTCCACACGTCTTAGTCCTGCTGAAATATGATCTGTTCTTCACGAAGCAATGCTTTTTAAGATAATTTTTGTGTTGTTCTTCTTCTGGATAATCAAAGCCTTCAAGTTTCTTCACCTGTCATTGTAATTACAAATATATTTACATACTTCTGTGAAGAAATGTATGAACCATTTTTACCCAGTTCCTTCTAAAGATCTGTAATTAACCGTTATCTACCACTAAGACTGAATCTACTGGAAAAAAGTCAACATTCGTAAGTTTACAGCTCTTTCTTTCCAGCCATATTTTCAGGACCACTTTGCTCTCTTTATCCTGCCGAAAGTAAGGCTTGCCATGCATTGTGGATTGCTGTCAGGTACTCTTCAAAGACTATAAAAGACATAGCATTCTTTCAAAATCATTTTTTTAAATCTCTTATCTGTCGTTTTTTCGGTCATATGTATGCATTTATTAAAGACCTCTCAGAATGAACGGTTAGAGATGGGATTATTTAGCCCTTTTGTTGGAAGAATAAAAGCAACTAAAAATAGCTGAGGAGCAAATAAAATGCAGTACTTTTTCATATTTGGATACATACTTAGGTCGTTAGAGAAAATGAATTTTGTGACCTTTCCTACTACTGTCCTTTGTTGTGCGGAGTTCTGTGTGAGTGGTAGTTTTTGCTTTGAAGGTAAATTCAGTAAGTTAGCATTAGGGTACACAGCTGCCTGGGAACCGTGGTGCAGTATAACAAAAGCCAATGACACTCAGGAATGAAATGCATTTGAGAAGCAACTATGGACAAAGGTATAATTATGGTGTGTTATGATTCTTCCGTGCATCTCCTAGTCTCTAAGTGCAAATACACCCATTTGTCTTGTGGAAATGCTCCCTTTTGGAACAATGACAGTCTTTTAGAAAACAATTTAAATAAAAAGATCTATTCGTCGTCTACAAGGTGAATTGGTAAATGTGATAGCATTCCTGTGGACTCTGGTGTTAGATGCACTGGGACTAGGTCAAGTTGTACAATGTGTATTGCACAGAAAATAAACAGGACTGTTCAGGATCAGAACAGATATGACTATTCAAGAAAAACAAATGAATGGGTCTTATTCTTCCCTAAATAAATGGGGTAGAAATTGGAGAATAGCTCTGACTAGTCAAAGGACTTCCTGTTTTATTCTCTTTCTCCTACATTTATGAAATATAAACTCATGTATAGGTATAAGGAGGCTAGTTGTGGGATTTTTTGATGTGTTTTCAGAGTGGGCACCACTGAGGATTTTGTTAAGTTATGTGGAAGTGGACATAAGTGTGGCTAGCACAGAAAACACATAGAAATTATAAAAGAAGGCAGGACTTTTCATCTCTTCCAAGGTGTTTGTTACTCTGAAAGCAAGTATAATGTGTCTTACGTCTTTTTATCATTCTTTTTACATTCTCACTTTCCGATCACTATTTGTACGAGTAGAGAAGAAAGTTATCTATGAATAACCAGCTAATGTAGTTTTGATTTGCATGTAAACCCTTCAGCTATAATTTAAATCAGTAATTGCTTGCCATAGGTCTGAATAAGCATTTCAAAATTAATTTGCAAAACAAATTTGTATTTCATAATTTGAAGTTTTCTGGCTGTCGTTTTGTGGGGGTGTCCTAACCAACCACACAATGGTAAAAACAGATTTTCCCGTGGTTGAATCCCTTCTCTGTCAGAGGATTTAAATCACGTGTCCTGACTACGCAATAGTATAGATTTGGGCTGAAAGATGTAAATGTACTTAATAAAATCCATTCAAGTCCTTTTTGTAGGCCTCAGAATTACTAAAACCAAGACAAATTCTTCTCTTAAATGACTTCTTAAGATCTCAAATTCTGTCTGTTAGAATATTATCCTTAGTATATACAATTGTGCTTCATTCAATGAGTCTAGCTAGAGTAGGTTCTCACCAGCCACGATTAGATGCACACAGAACTCAGATTTGTCATTGGTTTTTTGCTGCTACACTTGTAACTGTAATAATGTTGTTTCTTTATATTTGGTGACAAATATTTGTGATTTTAGAGCACAAGGGTCTGGTTCCTGTTCCTGTTGAGCTCCTGGTGAGCATCAAGTGCTGCAGGGTGAGAGCTGTGACATCCTAGGTGGCCACAGATTTGTTTTAGAATGCAAAGTAGTCACTGATAGGGTATCTAGTGACAATATTCCTTTTTTGTCTTAAATGATGCTACATCTAAACACAACTCTTTCATCTACAATGTCAAGAAATAAAAAAGGTGGGATTTTTTAAAGGAGAATACTGTCATTTTTAAGATCTGACAGCTGTTTCAGTTATGTTTCAATGTAAACATTTTTTTTAAAATCACATCTGTTAAACTGAAGTAAAAAATTACTTTACACGACCTACGTGTGAGAAGTGCTCAAGCTCTAACTATACACTGGGTTGAAATACATAAGTCATAATGTTTATCCTTTGGCAACCTCTAGCTATCAATATAACGGTTAAGGCTGTAAATCACTAGGTAGTGTGTAAGTATGGTTTTTTTCCGAAATAGCAAAAAGTTATATACTAATCCAAGATGGTTGGAACTAATTCCCGATTTCCCTCACTTGAAAGTCATAACCACAGTGAAGGTCGCCTCGAATTTTCCATGTCAAATTGCACAAATTTTAAAAATGTCTGTAATTACTGTTTTCCAAATAGACAAAATCAGAAATAGATGTCAAAACATTTACTAGACTTTAATTTAAAAAAAAAAATGAGCTGTTACTTTATCCTGTCTAGCTTTTAGGGTTTTCTTTAATTTTCACAGTGCAATGACAGGATAGGGACTGCTCATGTTGTGTAACCTAATGTCAGGGCCTTGAGGGCAACGACGGCCCATACTGGCCATGACCAGCCTCCCCCGGAGCCTCCCTGGACCCCTGATCATGGGACCAGCTCAGGACTACCAGTCCCTGCCCCAGCGATGCGGTAGGAGTGCAGATCTCCAGTCCACCACAGCCCTGCCTGCCTGGCCATGGGCCCTGCTGAGATGGGCCCGACGTGCGGGCCTCAGGCTGGCCCCAGCCCCGTGGCCCTGGCTGTGTCTGACGTGGGTTTCCCTCACCAGGCCTGGTCCTAACCCCACCATTCATTACCTTTGCAGTATGGGTGATGTTTCAGGGTTTCGCTAAAAAATTGATAGGCTTGAGCGTATGCCTTAGGTGAAGCATGTGTTTGAGTATGTAATTAAAATAAGGCTGTGTTTATGTTGTTTCCTGAATCGGACAGTCAAGAGAAGTCAGTCGTAGCTAACCAAAGAAAAGTCATTCCTAAGAAAGCAGCTGACCATATTAATTATACAACAAGAGATTTGTCTTAGAGACTGTCTTCAGGCTATACTTGCCTAGTATACTGTTACTCATTTATTCTGGTTCGGGTAAAGAAGGGCCCACTGCTTGTTATTTTATCATTCTTAACAAATGTGGCCTTAGCAGCCCAGCATAAAGGAGAACAGAATCGTTATTCTTACATTTGAGGCAGAGAAATAGGGACAGGGAAATGAGGTGTGTCAAGGTTGAACTAAACCTAAAATAGTGGGTTTGGGAATGCTTCCGAGTCCCTCATCCAGTTAAGTGTTCACCCTACTGACCGCCACCTGGATCTGCCTGCTGTCAACGGGAGCTGTGAGTTTCCACTGGAAGGAAACACAAGTGTGCAAGGGACTTCAAGAGTAATTTGGTGACTGGGGCAGTGTACCAACTATGACGTATAATCGCTGCTAGATACAACCACAAAGTCATTGATAAAGTCTAAAGTAAGTGTCTTCAAAGTCAGAAGACATCTGCTCTGGTTATCAGACCATTTCTCTTGCTATTTTGTTAGCATTATGCTCCATCTCTTATTACAAAAAATTAAATGGTCAACTGGATTGTTTAAATGCCGTTAAATGGAGTTGTTTCTGTTACAGTATAAACAGTGATATCGTTATGAATCTGCCCACCTCTAGTGATACCACCTTTGAGAGAAGCTACGTGGGTTCTGAGGTTTGACAATTTCAACCAATTTCAAATCAGGGAGGAGCAGAGCATAGGGTGGTAATTTTTGTGTTCTTATCTTTGTGTTTGAACTTGTAGTCACACTGAGTGAACTTCCCCCTTTCTCTCTCACTCAGCATTTACATATTGTGAATTATGCCTAAATACCAGAGTGTTATTTAATGTAGCCAGAAAAGAAAGGAATGAATGATAGCCCATTATTGCTTTACATCCAGAGATCATTCTCAGAGTTCAGGGCTATTCTTTTAGCAATGCCAAAAGAATTACACAGGCACGACTAGTTTTTATAACCCCCTTAGGCAATGCTGAAACTATAAACATGATGGGAATGAAGTCTCACCATGTGTATCTAATAGCACCAAAGAGAGTAACTAGAATTGGTGCTGACACAGCACTCGGCTTATATTAAAGGTTTAACATACCACACAAATCCCCTTGGCTGCTTGTTTTTAGGCTTTGAGATCATTAGGAGAGGCTGTTTGGAGGGACCATCCCAAAAAACATGCAAGTGGGGTGTCTGCTGGTGCCATAAAGGAGTGTACATACTGAGGTGCTTCGCTCAGTTCTGGACAGGAATCTGGGCAAGTAACACTGGGAAAATTCAGGTGTATGCGTATGTCTAACTCTTGTTTATGCAGTAAGGGAACAACACGGAACAGTGGGATGTATGTAGAGGTAACGCAAAACTGTGTGAGAAAGGTGTGTGTATATATACGCACACATATGCGTGTATGTGTACGGGTATAGCTTTAAGTTTTGTGAAACCTGTGTGCATTGACACGTAGCTTCATTCCCATACAGAATGTTACTTTCGTCCCGGTTAACTGATGTAAGAAAGGAAAAACACCACTGCTGTCAGAAGTTACAGAGCGATCTAATGAAATCAAGAGTATGAAAATTAAGCTCTGAAAAATGTATGCAGTCATACATCAGAACTTCCCTCTCTTATTCATTATATTTAAAAATTGTTATAAGAGACACTTTGTTACAAGGGTATTCTAAGAATTCTACTTTAAAAATCTAAAATAGTTTTCTGAAGATATAGATTAAAAAATTATTGAACTTATTCTAAAAATTATCTTCAAACAGATCATTTCTCCTTGCAGATATTTCCACTGAACAACTTTGACTTGATTTTCTTTCGTGTTTGGATGTACATTACATGAGGAATAGCTTCCTTTCTCCAGTGAAATTGATCTACCTGCTAGGAAGTCTAATTCGTTTGATAAATGCTCAGCAAAATTAGTCACTCAAACATTGAAATTACACAGAAAGCAATTTATACACTCACAGACATGGGACTTCAGCAAGTTTACCGATAACTTTCGTGGGTATTTGTTCAGATTTAGTGCTAGGGTTTCTCAGTCTTCTGCTTTCCTAAATTAGGATTTCTTGGTTTCAGCATCTTTCCTGTGGAAAATGTCTCCTGCTTCTGACAGCCCTCATTACTTTCAGTTTCTTTGTTTAGTTGCTATTTTATCTTTGCTATCAATTTGTGTTACTTGAGTTGCTTGAGCATTCAAGTAATAAGCCTCCTGCTGGTTTTTTTTTAATGACTTCTATAACTCGTATTTTTAAGCAATATGTCAGCCATATCTCCGTTAACTGTAAAAGTGAGTTCTTACTCCTCCCTACTCCCTTTGTGTGATAATAGAAAACCTAAATTCAGTACCACCCTAAATCAGGAGTTCAGGTTTTGTCCCTAAAATAAATCACTGTCACCTTGCCAGCTATACCAGAAAATTCCTGTCAGATTGAATTATCAGTAAATTGAAGGTCAGCTGGGTTGATTACTTTATATTTGTATTAGAGTGCACACTGCTTAATGATACCTTAGCCTCCGTTCGTTCCCCAGACTTCAGCATATCCCATTTTCCTCACCTTGTATGTTTCCTGCTAGCCAGCAAATGTACTTAAGGATTAGCAATTAAAGTCTGTTTTTAAATTACTGATAATATTTTATATAAAAGGAAGATGTGACAATTCAGAGAATGAGTGTAGAATTGTGTACCTAATTTAAATGTAGATAAGAGGAATTCGATAGAGGTGTATGTGAAAACTGCCCATCACATACGTAATTCTCTGTTATACGTGCACAGTGCACTCCCTTGCATGTACAACTGTAGCTATTTTTCAGAAAAGGTGTGCAGCCCCATTTATATATACAGCTATACAAAAACTGCCTGAAAGCAGTGCTGCCGGTGGATAATAGAAATAATTTTTCATTGTTATTCTCAGTACCCCCACCATGACAAAGCATCCAGTTTAAAATAATAACAAAGTGAGTGTAACTTCAGAGTATTAAAAAAATCACGGGAAAGAGGGAAGGTGCTTCAGTTTTCTTTCCCTAGATGCTGTACGAGATCAGTGCCTCTGGTGGGAAAAAGTGCCTGGAAAGGTAACTGGCAATTGTGAATTTCCTGGTAATGGAGGAACGCACAGGGAGCATAAAGAGACTGCAGCTCCCAGCAGAGGACATACCAGCTCGTGTTGTAGCTCTCATGAACCAGAGTGTAAAGGCTACAATTCGGATACAGGCAAGGCAGAGAATTTCAGACAAGAATCTCTTATGTCACCATATTGGAAGTATCTAGGGTGTCATAGCTTTCACCTGAGACAGGCCTTATTTCAGAATCAGCCCTCTCTGTAATAGTTGCAGCATATTTATTAAGCATCTTAGCCATTCTGAGGATTAAATTGGGCCTGTTTAAAATCTTATTTCCATGTAAACGCTGTCAGTATTTATTAAGCCTCATTGCAAAGACAGAGCTGGGCAGGGAAATCAGCCTCACTGGTGACAGGCTGCATTAAATAAAAACAGCTAGTAGCCAGCCTTATACTGTATTTTTCATTTCAGACTAGGTTTTTATTTGAATGTTGCTGAATAATTTTGGATAAAAAAAATGACATCATAGCTGCTGGAAATTAAAATCTGATACAAAATTGCATCTTTTTGATTATGTTGCCCTAATTTGAACCTCATATTTTCCAGTCCAACTTCTACCTCTTCCCTCTGAGAGCTTGTGGAATCAGACCGCATTGACAGAAAGACCCAAAGGTCAGTTAAAAGAAGAATGACAAATTTTTCTGGAAAATAGTTCTGCAGTTATCGTCTACTGCGGTCACAGACCTATGCTCTGGGGAACACAGCAGTGCTCTGCCTCCAGGGCTTTCATCTCAGGAGAACCACAACAATTAAAACTGATCTATATGATTTTTTTTCCTTTTTTTTTTCCTGGCCTGTATACATCAGCACTGAAGGGTTCTTCTCTTCTTCCTTTCCAAGACTACTCCCTTGAGCAAGTCTAAGTCCGTTCTTTCCATCAGTGGCTAAGTCTTGGATGATGATCCCGTAAAAATGCTGTGTTGTAGCAGTAATAGAATCGTTATTATGTCCTTAATTTCTCCTAGCTGCTTCACCCCACCTCAGCTGATTCACAGTTGCAGATGTAGAGGGACAGCCATGGTCTTTAAAGATTCTCTCTTTTGAATCCAATATTGCCTGCATTTTCCTGTTCAAAATTTCATTCCGTTTTTATAATTTTAATTTTCCAATGGCATTCAAACATTTCCTCTTGAAATTTGTGTCGATCAGTCAATTATATTTTCTGGGGAAATGGAGGAACTGAGAAAGCTTAAGTGACTTCCTCAAGGACACAAAGTGAATCTGTCCTAGTTTTAGGACTAGAAATAGACGTGCAGATCTTAGTCCTATGTATTAAACCTCAGTTGTAGCTAATCTGTTCTGAGTAGAGAGCCTTAGAAAGCCATGTAAGTAGAGAACTTTTGAATTCAAACACTAAATAAATGATCATCAGGTGTCAGCTACGATCTCAGTTCAGAGGTTTTACCGCCAGTGTTGGTGTCTAGGAATAAAGGAAAACGCCTGCGTTTTCTATCGTAAGGGGAGTTTATAAATCTGACCTTTAAAAAATAATAGCTTTTGATTTTCACACATTTTGGATGCGCTCAGGGATTGTGGTGAGAGAACTAAAGCAGAGTTGGATTAGGTGGTTACAGAATTCTATTTATTTATTAAAGAAAAATCATTCAAAGGTAGGGCTAGAAGGGACTTCAGGATGTCATTCAGTTCACCCATCTCGAACACTGCAGAGCAGATAAGCCTGCACTATCCCAAGGTGGGTTATAAACAATAGTCAAATGTATTCTTAAAGGTAGCTTCCAAAGGAAATTTCATATCCTTTCGAACCCTTCTGTTAGGTTCTTCGTTATAGTGCTCCACTACTTTTATAATTAGAAAGGTTTCCTAAGTATTACTTAGCACAAGTTGAAGCTGTTTGTAACCACAGCCACGCTGTCAGGTTTCTAAGGGCCTTTAGCTGGAATTAAGGGTAAGGATGTAAAGGACTTTCCAGAATGGAGGAGAGGGAGTCTTTCAGTATCTATGTGTCAGTTAAATTTCACGCAGAATCACTAAACAGAACTATCCTTCTTATGCCTTAATTAAATAACCCTTGAGGATGAAGTACCATGAGGGACAAGGTCATGGTGAAAACTGTAATTATTTCCTAGAGCTATTGATTTTACGCTAATGATTTTAAATGATGCATACAGCTTGCATCTAATAATCTCACCTAGAATGGCAGGTGGTGTTTTGAGCTTTCTGTGTCTCTTGGGAGGAGGCTTGTTTGGACATTTCCAGTGTGTCTACATTGCTTATTGCAAAGGTTGGTGTACATGGGAGAGTGAGCTCAATATCAGGTCAAAGGAAAAAAAATAGGGGACTAAAAAACCAAAAGAAATGGAGAGAAGCTAAAAGAAGTGCAGAGAATCGAAGCAAAGAGGAGATAATGTGTAAAACAAGCCAGAACAGAACATCTCTGTCCACCCACTGAGTATGACAGGTTTTTGAAATCAAGATTCTGGTGGATGAGGCAGTTTCTCCTAGGAAACTCCTGACAGAGAGTTCATCCCTGAGGTATCATATATCAGCATTCCTTTCTTGTTTATGTATCTTCTAAAGGGCTAGCCATGGAAAAATATATTTCTCTAAATCTTCCAGTGAATTTTGTCTTCTTGATGTCTATCTTCATGACTTAAAAACTATCAGCTATGCATATCTTCTTTAAAAATTGTATATTTCACAGTCTTTAAGGTCCAAGAATAAGGCAAGAAGAGATCTATTCTATGTTGTGAATATGTTGATTTTGTGACTCATAGTCTTCCCAGCTGTCTGTAATTTAGATGAGCACCGTGCTTATACTGTGAATGATTTTACGGTGTTATTGGTTATTGAGAAAAGCTATAAATCTGGGTATTCTGCTTTAGAGAAACAACTCTTTTACCAGAAGAGCTCAAAGAGATTCTCTGGAAGTCTCTCATTCCGCATTGACTGCATCTGTCACCTTGATATCTCTCTTGATAGATAGGCTTTATTCTAACTGAATTCCGAAAACGCTAGTTATTACCATATTTACGGTAAATGCTCTGCCTTCCTTGGCTGTGGTTGAAAGGATTAGGTAGGCCAATGGAGTGAAACTTTCTCACTTTCTAAGAGATTTGATTTGTCTGCAACACAGACGGAGCAGACTGGGAGGCGTTAGCAAGGAGGTTTTCTTCAATCGCTGTCCATGCTGTGCCTATCAGAAAGACCAATATGGACTGCAGTCACGGTCTCTGAATCTCACACTTCCCATCAGTTCACAATTCAAAAGAAAGGAAGGAAGTAAACAAAGCAGGTAAAAAGAAAACATTTTGGAAAATAACGGGGATGGAAAAAGAAAGCACTTGAAACGACAAAAAGAATTCCAGGGTACTGATTACTTACCTGCCAGGTTTTTACTCACCAGGTGATCTTCACATACAGTTACTATAGCTGAAAATATTTCTAGTATCACTTGGGCTTTGCTTGTTTTTTCTTTCCCACATTGCCCACATTTCAGTGTCTCTATGTCTCTCCTTAATGGCTTAGTACAGTTTAATGTCTCCTCTGCCATTCTCACTAATCATCACTTCCAATGACTAATGGCACCAGGTCTCCCTGTGATTTGCCCTCTGTGGCCAGCTACTTTTAATTTGGTCTGCAGCAACTGCAAAAATGGCAGAAGGCAATTACAGAGCAGACTGATGCTTGGCAGTAGACTTAAAAGTGCATTATTTTTTTGGTGGTTTCAAATTTTTTTTTGTTTTTTAAGATTATGGGACACTCTTAAGACTTCCAGTTTGGGAAATAATTTAGAGAAATTATAACTCCACTCTGATTTAATCTGCCACTAGAATGAAAAAAGAAAAACATTTTACATGAAGCTTTTTTAGACTGATGATCGGAAATCCAACAGCCCGAATTGCAATTCTAGACACATATCGCACACGTTTTATGATACTTCAGTTACATGAGTAATATTGCTGCAGTGTTTACGTGAATAAATGTTAATCAAAGAGTAAAAAAAGATTTGAAAGAAACTTTTTGTAAATGGTCACGAGGCTCTCCTTGTGACATTGTTACCAGATTAGACTGCTGTATCTCTGTAGTAGAGTGTCTGCTAAAACCCCAGAAGATAATGTTAGGAAACCACACAGTGTGAGTAACTAATGTTAGTTCTCATGGAAATTCAGCCATTTCTAGTATGTAATGTGACTGCTATTTAGTGGCTTAAGTAGCACGGCAATATTGCATCATCATTTCAGACAAGGAGAGAAAGAAACTTGTGTAAAATTCAAACTGCAGAGAAAATTTACTGTAGTTTTACTCCTGTTTTTTCCAATAGCCCTATACTACTAAATATACATGTGGTAAAGAAAAGGACGCGTGATCTCTACTAAGCAGGAGCGGCTGGGTAGGTCAGAGATTCTTTATTTCACTGTAAGCTTGCATCCCAGGCAGAACACTATCAACCACATAATGATTAATTTAGTACTCAGGGAAGGAGGACACAAGTATCACTCTAAGTGACAGAACCTTCTTCACTTATGCCTCCAACAGATTTGCTTGGAAGCAACCAACACCACTCTTCTGCTTTATAGGAGTTGGCTTTCCTTTTTGCTTCAGGAGTGTAAGTCCTACCAGTTTCCTTCCTCATGTGCACGCACACACACTCTTCCTTTTATACTTTAGTGTGACAGTGGAGACGCTTAGATAATTTCTGCTCATTGTGTCATAGATACTTTTATGGTATATTTTCTAAGGCCAAGCCTGAAGGTCTTATAACCACCATGTCCACATCTACTCAGTGAAATGCTGGTAGTCTCGTCTTTTCTTTTACTGAAACTTATCTTTAATCTGTGCTTTCACTCCCCTGTTATCTGTTACCACTACTGGTCAAGGGAATGGTGAGCCTGCTCTCGGAAATGGCTGTGATATGTCAAGGTATGATCACAATTAAGCCTGAAGAGCAGTAGTCAAGCTGTGGAGGGAATGCAGAACCAGAAAAAATGGTAAGTTTACAGGTTGTAGTTGAGATGCAGTAAGATGACTTGTGCAGCGTGTTCGCAGGCAGGAGGGCCTAATGGACCACGAGAGAATTCATTGATAGTGTGCTTGAGAGAAAAATGTGCATAATTCTTTGCCTACACAATGCCTGCCCGAAGCCATAATTCTGAGTCCATTTAAATAAAACAAAATAAAATAGTAATGGACATTATCTCTCGGAAGGCAAGTCAGTAACATCATGTGGCACTTGTGCTAAATCTTTATCAGTCTCTCGCAAAAAAACACTGCAAATGAGATCAAATAATCATGTGCTTTCAAAGCACAGTCTATAATTCCTAGCCTTTTTTATTATTGCAACAGCTTTTACCAAGGAAACAGCCTCTGCCAGACAGGAGCCAAACGTGACTCTACAGCTATTATGTCCTAAAGTAAGACGATGCTTTCAGTAAGAGGATATTAAAATGCACCAGGTGATGGTAGTAGTTCGTGTATGTATGTATATGTTCTTGGGCACCCAATAAACCTGAAAGATGCTGAGATGCTGTCAAATAACTTTGTGTACGTCAGGTGATATTGATTTCTTCCTTACTTGAAATAATGCAAGTTAAATTTTTAATATATATTTTATGAAGATTTTAAAACTCTGAAGGGTACTGAGAACATTTGCCATACCTACAGGACATTACAATTGTGACTTCTTACGTATATAGGATGACTCTTTTTGCTTGTGCCTTAAAGGTGCCAGCCTGACGACCGTAAAGACTCAGCTCTAAGCACTCCTTTGCTGAACAGCACAGAGCAGTCAGAATTACTGAAGGCTTCATTGGAACTGCATCACCATTTGTCTCAACTTTGAGCCTCCAGGGATCTGCTCTAAGTAGTGGTGGTGCACATTCATAAGAATGTCACTTTTAGTAGCAATATTTATGAGAAAGCCCGAGGAACCAGTTTATTTCATGTAAACTACTGAAAAGATCTCTGACAGCAGCAGCATTGGCTACTTGTATGGATTTGAATTTATTAGCAGAGGCAGAGTCATGTTACCTGGAAGGACATCACATATAGCACACAAATACAGATTACTGTACCAGCTCCTCTCTAAAAATTACTAATACATTCTTGTAATATATAACCCATTTACTAATTTTTGAATATTGAAGGCAGGACATTGATTTAGCTGCAGAATTCTCCGTGCACTAAAATACACAAACCTTTAAAAGAACTCTGTCAAGAAATGTAACCACCGAAATTCAGAGTAATGGTAAAAAATAAATGAAGATGTGGGCCATTGCTCACAAAATCCATTATGAATTGAAAAGCTTCCCATTTTACCTGAACCAGGAATAAATTTAGAATGGGGAGATTTTTAATGATGTGCTTAATGCAAATGTTCCTGCTTCATTTTGAATCAAATTTCAGTAGTCTTACAATCTTGTCCGAAAGCGAAACAGAGTATAGACAGTGTATTTGGTCAGGGTCATCTCGCTGAATGTCTGCTTTACTCATCCTGGCGTGTTGTAAACAATAAAATACGAATCAGCTCTTTAAAACTGTTTTTGTTTCAAGAAATATTTTTATCATCAAGACTTCTTTTAACGCATCTTAGCTTGTATTGAGAAAATCATTTTCTTTCAAATCGAGAAAATGGAAACTGCAGCTTCTGCTCTACCTAAAATCATTGCTATGCACATTTGCCACAAGTTTTCCAATCAGACTGATGCAAACCTTGAGTGCTCCAGCTGACATCCAAAAGAGCAATTGAGTGTAATGCAGAAGAGATAATTTATGCTTTTTCTGCAACCAAGGTTTTGAGAAGATACAACGCATATTTTCTTTTCAAAAGCAAAAGCTCAATGGACAGATTTAAGATACTCCAACAGTCTAGGGAACATTAACTTTCTGCACTGTTGTAGGCACCGGCAAAGGGTTGCTGATGTGAATTAGAAACACTATGACTTTAACATACAGATTATTGGCTTGATCAAACTGAAGAGATTTGGTGTGCTTAGAAACTAATCTGATGTAGAACACTTCTCTCCCCCAGTCACTTACTGTGTTTTACCTGCTTGGGGCTCAATATTTGTATTTTACTCACATTGTTTTTGCATTTCATGTCTGGAGTAAACCCACAGCAAAACTCTCCTTTTCCCATACCATCTTTGTCAGGTTTTGTTCTACATTCATATCAAGTAGTGATATCATACCAGTTCAATCTGACTTTTTTAGCGCATTTCCTGAAAAATACTCCCATGGTTGGAGCTTGCAGAGAACAGTACATGAGTGGGAAACGTTATTTTCTGCTAAGGCACAATCAGATGCTTAATGAACAGAGAAAATTCATTGAAATGTGATGCTTTATGTGCAAAAGATTTATCGACGTAAACAACATCCTCTACTCTCCCATCATCCATCAACCTAGTCACGTTATTGTAGAAGGCTGTCATGTTGGTTGAGCATGATTTCCCTTCCCTATACCCATGCACGGGGACAACCTGCGTCACCGTGGTCTTCTTCACAGGCTGCAGGGGAATCTCTGCTCCGGTGCCTGGAGCTCCTCCTCGTGCCCCTCCTTCACTGACCTTGGTCTCCGGAGGGCTGTTTCTCTCATGTTTTTCTCACCCCTTTCCCTCACAGCTGCTGTGCAGTATATTTGACCCTTTCCTAAATATGTTATCACAGAAGTGCCGCTGGCACGGCTGAGGGGCTCAGCTTTGGGGACCCAAATGGGGGAACTGACTGGATCTGTCTGGGCAGCAGAGCCCCTACGGCCCCCTGCACCCCTGCTATCAAAACCTTGCCGCATGAGCCCGATACAATACTGAAAAAGGTCTTATACCTCAGTTCTTACTGAATTGAAATTAAAAGTACTCCTCTGCTTTTTAGGATATTTGTAGAACTAGGATGTAGGAGATGCCCATATGCTAACTAGGAAGTAGTAAGCTTCTTTTACAACAATGTCACAAGGACTAATAGAGAGCGACTTATTTTCCTAGGGACTGTGGATATACTGTTATGGCACTTAAGCCTTTTTGCTTAAAATACCTCTCAAAGTTTATTGCTATCGATATTCTGTTTATAACAACAATTTCAAGTAAAAAATTGCAAAAATCAGTTGCTACAGGCAAAAGCCTTACGCATGTAAGATTTTTCCACTTCAGATGCGAGCAACACCAGCATTAAAAGCCGGCCTTCAAATTAACATTATTACTTGGTTTTTTTTGTTTTTCACGAAGTGCATAATTGAACCTTTTTTGCTCTCGTTTTCCTTCTAATTGCTTCAAGATGGTAAAAAAATCAAATGCTACTGGATTCTTCATTTATTCTGCCCAAACGATGTAATCGTTGTGTGCCACCACAAGGTTTAAGGAAGCAGATGCAGCAGTTCCCATACCGTGCTTGTGTAGCTCTGAAACAGCAGGCAACAAACGGTGTTGACGGGATAGGTCAAGTCCAATAAACTGGTGAAACTTGCCCTCGGGCATCGTAACGAAATACAGAAAGAACTCACATATTTGATGGTTAATTTTAAAGATTCTTACAAATTCCTGTAACGTGAGTCTCATTACCTATGAAAGCAGATAAAAAGCGCAGAACGACGGACGCATGCACGCAAAAAGCTGCTTCCTCTGCTGGACTTCTAAAACTGACACCATGTTTTGCGGAGGATCAATGAAAGATTCTTCTGCTTCACTATAAATGGTCTTGCCCTGTTTAAAATATAGAATCATAGAATCATAGAATCATAGAATGGTAGGGGTTGGAAGGGACCTCTAGAGATCATCTAGTCCAACCCCCCTGCTAAAGCAGGTTAGCCTAGAGCAGGTTGCACAGGAATGCATCCAGGCGGGTTTTGAATATCTCCAGAGAAGGAGACTCCACAACCTCTCTGGGCAGCCTGT
>VZSC01008957.1:541624-577827 GCA_013398225.1 Steatornis caripensis | reverse complement strand
GCGAGAAACCTTTGTAGCTGCCCTGATTATCCTTGCTTTTTTGCTTGCTTATGCCGTCAATTGCAATGGCATGAGTATTGCCATTGTGGACCCCACCCCCCGAGTCATTCAGTTTAAAGCCCGCCTCACCAGGTTGGCCAGCCTGTTGCCAAAGATCCCCTTGCCCTTTCTAGACAGATGGAACCCATCCGTCCCTAACAGATTAAAGTCCCTAAAGTACGTCCCGTTATCATAAAAACCAAACCCCTCGCGACGACACCAGCCACGTAGCCAGGAGTTGACGTGCATTATCTTTCTATTCCTGGCTTCACCCTTACCTCTAACCGGTAAAACGGAGGAGAAGATGACTTGCGCTCCGACATTTTTCACTCGCTCCCCCAGGGCTCTGTAGTCTGCCTTAATTCTGGTCAGAAATATGCTTTTATGTTGAACATTTCACTGAAACTGTGAGAACGGTACGGTCAGTTAGGGAGTGTAAGACACTGCGCATCCTGCCTCTAGAGAACAGGGAGGGATTTCGGGTTCACATGTGCTGCTTGGAGAATAGAAGTCAGCTGCCACAGTCTCTCACTTGTCAAGGGAGTTTCTCTTGTTCTTCCCTGTTGCGTATTGTCTAAAGTTTACTATCATATTTGGAAAAAGTTGACTTGGGTTAAGGGTTTACAAGTCACCAGGGGCTCTGTTAACATGTCAGCACTTCCCAGCTGTGTTTCTCTTACCAAAGGACAGGAAGCAATAGCTATGGTGTAGCTATGATAGCTTTGTGTCACTTGTTTTCCACTTGTGGTCACTATAAATGCAAAACTTTCTATTGCCTCCTGTACGAACTGAATCGGGTGGTTAATATTTCCGATGCCTACAGCTGTAGGATTTCCATGACCTGTCATTCCCCGCTTGATGTTTTATCACCTGTATCTACAGACATCCCAGTGCAGCTCAAAGTAACAAAAGCAATTTGAATTCAGCGATACGGAAATCGCGTGATTTACACAAGATGATAAGCACCAGAAAGTTTTGGATGTTTTTCCCTTTCTTTTTATCTTTGTAATCGTGGACTGTTCAAGTTACACATGAGAAGGTTTTCTAGGGATTTTTGGGTCCCCTTTTTTTTTTGCAGATGAGCAGAAATAACAGCTGTTTGTGTGAATAAAATTGATACAGAAAAATTCAGCCAAAGTTGTTCAAGAAGGTTATGTCAGAGTTAGGAGGTGAATCATTCCAGCTCCAGATCACAAGTGAATCTTAAGAAGTTAACCGTGTTCCACATTATACAAGTTCCACAAGTTTATGCCAGATTGCTGTCAAGGGAAACTGTGAATATACAAGTCGATAACACCATTTGTTTCTTATGCTAACTAAGGACAGCACATCCCAGCAGTACCCACGAAAGTAGATTTTGCTGCTCTAAGAACTCAGAGAAGTTTTGCAGACCTCACCCAGGATCGAATGAGCATGGCTTTCAGTCACAGCTGCCTAAGGCAGGCTCCTGCTACACAGCAGTGCTCCCTGCCAGCATCCCGTAGGACCTGGAGCTGATTTTACGGGCTTGTTATTTGCCATCCTAAATGCCTAAAGTTGTTTCTGCATTAATGTTGTATGGTTGTCTAACCATGCTGGGAAAAGTTAGGCTCCTGAAAATTCAAGGCACTTTTTTTGCACAGGTTCAAGTGCCTCTCTATCCCAGGCTCTCACTGTGTTTGTGTGCGTCTGTTTCTTTGCTATGCGATTTCTGAAAATCTTGAAGAGAGATAGAAGCAAATAGTCTTAAAATGTCAGTATTAACACAGTGAAGGAAATGCTTGAGAAGAATTGTAACATGGAAATTTTTTTTGAAGTTCTTCCTGTACTAAGCATTTTCCAGAATAAACAGAGACATGGCTCTTGCCCCAAGGAACCCTGTGTGTTTTACGGTCTTCGAATAAAATGAGAAAAGAATGAAATCAGGACATTTAAATCATATTTTGGCTTCAACTCTGCTGTTTGCTTGGTTAATTAAGTCAGTTTTCTTTGAAGTGAAAAAAAAAACCCCATTATACCAGTTATTTTTCTATCCTTAGCTAAGCAACAAACTCGTGAATATTTTAGGAACGTGTATATGACAATAGCCTCCAGATATGAAGGCTGTTAACAAGCTGACATGGAACATTTCAGTTCTACATGATACAAGTGGAAGTATTGCAATGAGACTGCAAGAATATGGATACATTTGGGAAAAACAAGTTACAGAAGATGCAGGTATGACCAGAAAAAAGACACTAAAATGATAGTTAAACCAACTGAGACACCCTCTGAATTCATTACAAATTTTATTATGATGAAGCCAGAAACCCTATATGATACTGTCCTAATTTCAGTGTGATGTCAAAAAGAATGTATTGGAGAAAGCCAGTATGCACATCAACTTTTCAAGCTGATGATGCTGGGTTAATTTTAAATACAGACGTATCGTAGATGGGCATTTTCAAATGTCGTCTGGTCAGAAGAATAACTATGTGAAAATGCCTTTCTCCAGCAAAACAGGTCTACACCCATTATTTAATCTGACCAATTTTCTTTTGCATCTGAGGCATATTTTTAGTAATATTTACACTGGTTAACAAATAGAGATTTGTTTACAGATTTTATTTTATTTTCAGCTAAGAAATACTCAGCAAAACTGTAGTCTGAAATACAGCTGAAGTCATTAAGGTTCTAGTTATAGCACTGTTAGGAAAAAACTATATAAACATACTGTTTGAAAATCATGAAGAGACGATGAAGTTGCTAAATTTCCAAGTACTCTGTAGAGTAGATATGAACTACTAGCAAGCCACCAGCTTTACGCAACCAAGCGGGCAATCCTCTCACTTCAGGTGCCGTGGAACCAAAGAAATACCATACTGATTAGGCTGACTCTGTGGCTATGGAAATGCTTTGAAAGGTGCTGTTAGATCAGGACCTTTGTGGAGACATCATTTCCCTCGTACACCTGGACGGCTTCCAAGGGTTAATTGTTAGGGAACTGTTACGAGACTGTGTAGCAGAAGTTGAATCTGCACTGTGTTTAAGGCTACTGAGAGAGCCACCCTCAGTAAATTTCTCTAATCCCATTTTTATCTCAGGTGTTTCTGTGAGACAAGGAACATGAGGCAATGAGTTCCACAGATTAATACGCACCACACAAGAAAGGACTTTTCTTTCTTGTCAGTACTTGGTTCCTGACAACTCCCCTCCGAGCCCTCCAGCTCCTGTGCTGCTGCCTTCTTTTTCTGCTTTCCTTTTGTGATTTGTAGACATCTAGGACATAGCCCGTCCCAGCTGTCTCTGCCAAATTTCTTCTGTCACCTAGGAGTTCATTTGTTAACTTATACAATTAAAGCATATGCATATTTTTCTGATTTTCCTCTTCTTTATTTTGTAATCTGTTTACCTAATTTCAAGCATCTGTGACATACCAGTTTGTTTGTGTTGGAGAGGAACAGAAGGGAAACCAGCTATCAGCATCCCAACACTTGTGAGCACTGAGAATGTGGTTTGTAGATTTTTCCTATCAATTCCTAGGTTGTCATTTACATTCACCGTGTCTCTGATGAAAACATACTGCAAGGCGATTTCACAGAGACAGCAGCGATGGGTTTTGTAGGCCACCATTGCTGCCAAAGTACACTGCAACCCGTCAACTCATTTCATACTGAGTTGCATAAGGAACCAGTGTGGTCTGGCAGATACCACTCAGCTGACTTTGTGTTCCTGTGACGCTAAATACCCGGTTTTCAGCAGAATAAAGTAAAATACCAAGCTGGTATTTTAAACATCAACTTTTGTCTTTTCAGTAGACACCAATTTGCCAATGAATTTCGGCCATTAGGCTACTAAAAAAATTTTGCCAGATGCAATTTATTTATAAATGTTGCTCGTGAACATTCAGTATTTGGCGTATGTGTTGTAAGAAGTAAATTGAACAGCTTCGGAGATAATTTTGCGGGGCAGCTGTGTATCTGTATTGAAATGTAATCAAGTAGCTTACAGAAAAAAAAAGGTCCTTGATTAGGTATGTTACCTTTGATACAAAAAGATCCTATAACTTGAAGTTTCATTTGTAAAGATTGAAGTGAAGCTGTACAGCTGGCTTAAATTGCATCCAGTAATGCCCCTGCTACTGGTGGCTCACTTGAGCACATGAAGACATGCACTGACAGAAGACTCAGGCTTGGACAGATGAGATTTCTTAAGCTGCATTAGCTCAGGTTCATCCATCCGTCCAAGCTCTGGCCACCTTCGTCTCTACCATCAGTCCAGGGCAACATATTTGTCTGAGCTCAGCAGATTGCCTGCAATCTGACCGTCAAAGTATTCCTAATATTGAGCCTTTCCTCACTTTTATTTCTCATATGCTTGTAGTCCCCAGCAGCGATCCTTCCCCAGGTGTCTTTTTCTTTAAGTATCTTCTCCTTATCCTGTGCGTAACAGAAGTACTGTACATTCTTTAAGGGATGTTTATAATGAAGCCCTGTGAATTTCAGGCATGAACTAGTCTTTAACTAATCTTAGACTGAGATAGTTAGGATGGGATGCTCTTGGTCTTTCCATTTTAGAGAATAATTCAGAGCTGGGTATCTTGGATTCAAGTGCTATTTAGCAGAAAAGAAATCAAAAAGTCACGAGTAGTTCCCTTGGCTTACAGCGCCAAAATGTCAGTCAGCATCTTGACCCAAAATCTATTCCCAGTTTGGTTTTTTTTTTTTCGTTTATTGTTTTGTATTGATTGTTGATTGGTTGGGGGATTTTTCTTTAATCTTCCCTACAAGGTCATATACATGATTCAGGCTGGATTGAAATATTCTTTGTTTCTATGTGCTCGTTCCCCTTCTCATCCAGAGATAATGTTTCTGTCACACTCAGCTTTTACCCAGTGTTCAGTCCAAGTCCAAGTAATTTTGAGTATATTTGCATAAGGATGTGGGCAGAAGCCTATTTCAAAAGAAGAGAAATATCTAAATTTGTCAGTCTCCACAAGCTTTAAGCCCCTTCATTACCTAATGGGTAATTAGAATCCTAAACAGAACAATCCAAATGAGGAACCAGCCTAATTCTGGAAAATCTCTTAAAACCACAGGAATTGCATTAGCATATACTTATATCACCCATTAGCTAACTGCTAAGATAACTTCCAAAACCCACAATTGACCACTGTTAAGGAGCTAGTTCCAAGTTTATTATCGTACAACTCAATTTTCCTGTGTACATTCTGTGTTAGTCCACCTATTTTATAGTGTCTTGTTCACCTTTCTTATCTCCTAATCTTCATTTTCCAGACCAGTTATCCTTAGTAGTATTTGTAGTCTAATTAGAGCCTCTAAATGTTGCTTGCTCTGAAAGAAACGTATTTTCATTTCTTACATACCATATAAGACAGTAGCTATTCGTGTTTACTTTTGAAACAGAAGAATACATTGGGTGGAATTCTTTGGAGGGCTTTCCTGGATTTGCTAGTCTTTAATTATTTCATAAATGATGCTATCATAGGTTGCTTAATGAACTTTTAAGGGACATCAAATCCTGGGAAGAACTACGGGCATATTGGGAAAGGGAGTACACTGCAAATGATTTGCATAAATTAGGGACTGTGAGAAAGAGAAAGTTAATGCATATAGACAAGTACACCTGTATTCCTTTCAAGGAGACAGTAATAAGCCTGATCAAAGATGTAGAAAATAAGACCTCATGTAAAGTGCAAGTCCTAATATACTCCAGAAGAAAAAAGAGAGTGAAGATACTGCTGTCAGGCATTGCTACAGAGGAAAAGAATAATCTGCTCTCCACGACAAGCAATGATGAGCTTAAACTGTGGCAAGTATTTCGAGGCAGATGATAATTTTTTTCTAACTAACTCGGAGGAAAGCAATATCTGCAATAAATGGTCTGGAGAGATCACGGAGTCTTCCTCATCAGATTCTGTCAAGAACAAGTTAGAAAAGCACTTAAAAAGAATGATACAGGCACACTGATTATTTCATCAGTGAATGAATTAGAGGACCTGTGACGGTTGTTTTTTGCTTTGCAATTTTATTATCAGACATTAGCGGAAGCAATACCTCTCGCTTTTCCCACTTCTTGTGCAGTCCTCCACATTTTGCTCAGTAACAACTGTAGAGTCCTGCACACAGCACTAGGAAAATGGAGGCAGAGTTCAAACTGGTTTGGTTAGAGAATTTGGGACAGGTTTGCGGGATAAATCTTGGCCTTTTGAAATGAAGATCTAACTGTAGAATGATGTCAGCTAGCTATTAATATTGTGATATGGATCATATTCTCTCCTAGCAGTGCCATTCATCATTGCTCACACACCAGAAAGAAATACTGCAGCGCATTGGCTTTGATAGCCAGTCTTTGTGGCCTAACTAGTGCCAAAAACCTGTATTATTTTTTTCCTCTTAAGTTTGTCATATTTACAAAATGCTTTGAAAAGCTAGATAACAAAAGGCTTCTGACTGCTTAGCAATTTACTCCTTTAAGAAAAGAGAGCAGGTTTAATGTTTCTTGTTTGCAGTGATATAGCACCGACAAATATGAAGCAGAAACAACGTCAGCTTAATGTCTGTTACAAAGAGAAATGTAAATGGAGAGCTCCTTTCCGCTGCTACCACCCTGCAGGCAAATGCCAGTGAAGTAGATGTCAGGACAGTGATGATATCAGTGATTATATTGATTTCATTTTGTGTTTAAAGACAATTAAATGAAAGGTTTCACCCATTGAAACATTCATGCTGAGTCAGGTAAGCTTTAAAGAACTGTAGGATTACGAATAGTTGGCCTCCAACATTTCTCTCCTATCCTCAAATATTGTTTAATTCTAGACAGATCTGTTTTGAGTTTGCACAGGATTTTTAATTATACCTAAAAATAAATATTGTAGGAGTGAGTGACTGTTATTGTAGGAATTCAGCAGAGGCAAAGAAAAGAGCAAGAGGATAGCGTGATAGAGATGTTGATGTAGTTTCTATTACCTACCCAAGAAGAAGCATAACTGCATTTGGAAATGCTTGCATTTTAAACGGCACAGGCTGCCTCATTATAAGTGAGGTTATTTGCAAAGAGTGTGAGGTTTTGATCGATCTCCAAACAGTCTGCTTTGCATTTTACATGGGACTATTCGACTGTATTAAAAGTAGAAAAATGAGTTATAGACCTGAAGAACAGAGTGTGGTCAACAGCTGATAGAAAAATCCAGATAAGGTTGTTCTGTTAAATACAGCGATCCTCTTTCTCAGTGAGCATTAAACTAGATAAACAACATGTGGTCAGGAGCAATAGCACCTAATGAGCAACCTAATGAGCCCAAAGCCTACCATCATAAAAATGCTTTGGCTGTGTTTTCATGAATAGTACAGACCAGATGTATGTCTTGGGGAAATAGAGAAGTTAATACTAAGCAGTATTTCCTCTTCTCTCTAATTTCGCTTGAAACTACTTCTGTCATTCTATTTGACACCAAATTTCAGCATATATTGTGATGCAATAAACAACTGCACCACAGATGTGCTGCAATTTACAGATGGATGAATTGGTTTTCCCACCTGATAGAAAGGAAAAGTTTTACTTTCATTAAGCAATCCCATGCTACATCAGACTCAAGGGAAACTCCATCAGAGCACCCACTAGGTTGTCGCTATAATAAGGTATCATTTACAAATCTTGAGAAATAATAAAGGATTCCTTTTTCAAGAGGTTATTCTATTCCTCTTTGTCTATAAGTAATATTCACGGAGGACCTTTGCGTGACGGTGCAAAACAAAACTGAGTTGCTTCAGCAAATATTGGTCAATCATTTTGCGAGAATACTCATCCTTTCCTTTAGCAAACTTATAAAGTTATAGCATTATGAAAATGCTAATTAATTGTATTCTTGGGGATTGAGCAGGAAAACAAAACATGTATCAGTAGTATGTTCTGCTGGTATCAGATGGTGTAAGATCTTCAGGTAAATTGGAGGGGTTTTTAGCCTAATCACAAGGTATGACAGTCTGCTTCAACAGTAACTACTTTTTGACAACTCCTGAGGGATTTGCACACTAAACCCGCTATATTTTCTGAGTACCAGCTGAAATAAAGGTGATTTGTCAATAGCCTTGAAGGCAGAGGTACCCGTATTACTATTTCAAAGATTAATCTGATTTTTTAAAGTTGACTAAAAAAATGAGACTTTCACGTATGTCATTTTATGTTTATGCATATAGGTACCTATAATTTTTTTTAGAGTTAGACTTTGCACCAACATGTATATAAAGTAACTACAAATTATGAATTCCACAGTATTGGTTCGCAGGGATGATTTTGTAAAGATGGCAGTGATATTGGTTTGGATTTATATGCAGCCCTTAATTACTGCCCGTTTCCTAATAAAAACAGTGGTTCCATACACTGAAAAAAAGAATAGAAAGGAGAATTCACTGTGGGTCTTATTCATTGAGGACGGCTCAGGGTATGGATCAAGTTCCCATGAAAGAGTTTGAGATTTGATAATTAAAGCTGATACCTGGGTGCGTATATTTACGAATACTGAATTTAAGATTATATAGGAAAACTTAGCTGAGTTGTTTCTGAAGTTCTGGGTGCTGTGCTTAGTAGATAATCCTTCTGTAAATCTGACTTCACAGTTTGTTTTTCTTTTTTCTTGTTCTGAATTTTAATACATAGTATGCATTTCAAATTCTTTAGAATGATAAGCACTTTAAATACACATTTGCTGCCTTACCTACTTCCCTCTTCTAACAGATAACTTCATAGTAGTTATTAGATTCCCTAGAGATTTACCCCAGTTGGAACAGAATATAATTTATTTCTATTTCATTGTCTGGTATTTAATCTAAAGATACTCTCAGCTACTCTTTCTCTTTCCTTGCCACGAGTGTTTCCTAACTAGAGTAACATTACAAAGCAGAGATTTGAATCAAAAAATAGATTCCAAAGCATTTATTCACAAGTGCATATCTGATATAAAGTGAAAAAGGAACAGGGTAATGAAAGATGGAAAAAGGCCTAGAGAAAGAACCATGTATTTTTCTTCCCAGGCTGTGAACTGCTAGTAACATCTCTTAACTTCTCAGGTAGACTAAGTATGTAAGAGAGTTTAAGGAAAGACTCCGTTCCAGTAGCTTTTGCCATCTAAGACTTAATATGGCCTATTAAGAGGCCAGTGGAAACCTTAAAAATGCCAGGAAAGCATTGCTGAAAAAAAGAATGTTTTCATGCTTTTGCAAGCATCGCTCATGAAAGGCTTCTCACGGGATATTTTTATGTGGGGTTAAGAAATTTTCCTTATTCCTTGTGACTTTTCCTTTGTCCTGCATACACACTTAAAAAAAAATAAAAATCCTTGCTTCCTATCACGGCTCATCATTCTCATGAGAGCATGGGAGGGCCTTGGTTTCTTGTCAGAATAAAAAGGGTTGAGTCTTTTTTTTCCTCTCATCCTTCCTGCACATCCGCAATGTCTTTCAGCATCTCTGTGCTACGGCACAGGTAACTGATGGCCTTTTGCATTCTACGGACGATACAATTCCGTGACATTCACAGCACTCGAGGATCTATCCATGCTGTATCTCTGTCGACGTGTTCTAAACCTGAACTGACTTGCGCACCAAAGGACAGATTTCTTGATACTTGCAAAACCCAGCATCTTATAACTGTCCGATTTATCTGAGATCACTCATAATGATGGACTTGTTTAATGAAAAAGGTGTAACTATAGTAAAACAATTAGTTATGTCCTAGCTGATGACACTGGAAAAACAAGTTACCAAAGAGGAAGCTCCGAACAGTACAATTCTTTCCCCCAGTTTCTTCCCAACCTGTGAATTTCAGAATTTTTTGAGACTTCTCTCAACTGAAGATGCCATACTCTGCTGCTTGGATGTTCTCCTTCTCAAAACGGCCTTCTGTATGTAGTAGTATTGTCATGGAGCTGTCAGAGCGTGCATAGGACTGTTTGCCAGTCAAGGGGGGTTGGGGGAAGGATAGATATTTTAATTTAATTTGCTGCAGACGAAGCTTCAAAACTTCAGCTAGTTCTTTTCTAACTTAGGATCGTTTGTTGCACTGTGGCTTTGTTCAGTTGCTCACTGCCTGCAAGAAAGCAGCATTCTTGTGCTTGTCTGGAAATGCCTTTCCATTGGAGCATTTCATATAAATGACACATACGACTATCTTGCTGTGTGACAGTTTCAGTCGCACTGTGGCTTGGTAAGTTTTTAGAAAGAGCGCCCGTTGGTGTTGAAGCAGGCGCAGTCCCACACACGTAAACGTGCTGTTTGTCTTAGAGGTCAGTGAGCCTTCCCGTTGAGTTTAAAGCACGGTTACTGCTGTGCAAGATTGGAATTACTGCAGTGCGGGTAACACTTGATTTAGACTACTCCTCTGTTCTGAGTTCTTGAGTATAGTTATGTGTGGTCCCTAGTATCATTTGTGGATTCAGCACCACTATTTTCCTTAGTCTTCCCACTGTCCCATTGGGCTTTGTGACAGATATCTCCGGCACAGAGGGAGAGAGATAACAGTCGGTAACTGCCAGCTGGAAGTCTATGTGATTCACAGTTTTGTGTAAACCTACTGCTTGTCAAATACGAATTTCATGTACCTGAAATGATGCTGTGTATTATGTTGTGTGTTCCTGGGGACGTTGTTGTACCCGATCCTGTGTAATGCTTGTTACTTTTAGCTTCCTTGGAGGGCAGTACAAGGCGCTTCCCTGAGTCCATCTCGTGAGACGATGGTGTCTCTGCAAATGCCCTTTTCACCTGTTCTACGGTTACAACACCTTACGTACAGCATGTGCTGCACCTGGCACGTCGTATGCTGACTGAGTGGTGGAGTGGTGTCTCATAAAAGATTGGTCAGGATTGATATAAGGTGTGTATTTTATTCTTCCAGACGAAACAAATAAAACAGATGCTAACAGGAATACACGAACATACTTCTACCTTTTCCTCACCAGTGACGAGCGATCAGCGTCATGAGAATGGGGTAGTATGCTGTGCTTAGGAGCTCTCAGGAAAATATTATTCCATCATTCATGAGACTTAGATTCAGGCTCTGCAAATTTTTATGCCTAGACCCTTTAAGAGCCAGCATTGAAACAGACTACCATGCTGTTTATTTTCTTTAATATTTAACTTTGTTTCACTCTCTATGAAACTGAACCGTCATATGTCCCAAACATTTACAGATGAGCCCAGACTTGTTCTCATTATCATCTGTTGAGAAGTTTCAAATGATGAAAAATACCAAGTTTAAGCAGGAAACAGAGAAAAATTGCTCTCTCATGCAGGCAGATCATTGCCATGGGATGTTTATTTTCTAAACCAGATTTAAGATGAAAAGCCCATTGACACTGTTTAGAAGTTCACCGAGCAAAGAGTTTGCAAAAAATTATAATGAAGTATTAATCCTTATTTCTTGTAGTTGAAAGGGTCTTATGGTACAATAAATAAGAACAATTTTTTTGTACTGTCTTGTCAGAATGTGCTTTGCAAATGCATTACTTTTAGTTATGTTTTAACAACAAAGGCAATGTTGTTGACATCAACCATTGCTTTATGAAATGGCATTAATATTAGACAAAATAATTTCCTAATGTGTTCTGATGCAGCCGAATTCTGTTTATGCCAGAATATGAGCTGTCTTAACTTCCAGTTACTTGGAACGTATTTCCCTGAGGTTCTTATGATGCTTCCTTTTCGAAAACAAACCTCTCTGGGGAAAAAATATTGATCTGTCTCTTGGCCATTCCTGTTAGCAATCTGTCTTACGTAGAGAAGGACAGATAAGGATTTAGGAACAGGGGTGAAAATTCAGCCCTCTTATTGTTCGTACTGAGTCGAAATTAGCCCATGAGCTGTGACTTGGCACAAGATTTGTTTGGAGACTTACATGTGGTTTTAGCCTATGCTTCAGTCTGTATTTCAGGACTTCAAATTTCAGCTTTGTTGTAGATTTTGATTGTACCCTGGCTTTCTCTTCCATTAAGTCAGTTTGCATTTTGTGAAGTAGGACAATAATAGTGGATGAAGTGGTACAAAATTAATGACAAGTTTACATAAAATCTCTATCTCTACACTAAAATAAAAAGTTCTCGTTTTTATTTTAAGATAGAAGCCCTAAATGTGCTTTTTGTTCTGTTGATATAAACTGCTTATTAAAAAATCAGTATGTGGAATACGTACTATCTTCCAATCAGGGCTTGTATAGGTCTGATTAATATCTACACATCAGAATTGATGACGCTTTATTTCTGAACTACTTAGGTATTGCAGTAATAGAAGCCATTCAAGCCCTACATAGATTAAAATCTTAAACACTGAGAGTTGTTGCTGTCCTTGTTAGTCCAAAACCAGTGTAGATAAACTGTTATTTATTAAATATTGTATTTTAATAGAAATCGGTTTGGTGGAAGGACTAGGAAAGAAGGGCTAGAATGGAAGCCAGCAGATTTATTCTGGGTAACAAGGGTCTTCTGGCTGCTTTCTCTAGTGTCTTAAAAGTGCTGTAGTTCCGTGATGTAAAAGAAAAGGCAATAGAAAATGTATACAGACGCCACCTAGCTAATTAGAAGTTAGACTGCAGGCCGTTGTGTAGGGCAAAGGCAGAAACCTGATTTACCACCACACTTCTCTTTTTCTCACTTTGAGACCACTTTTCTAGTAGAAAATAGGATTTGTGAGGACAAAGCAGATATGTTGTGAGCTGCCTCCTTGTGAACTAAAAAAGCTCCTTGAGACTGTTGAGATGTAAATTGTCACTTTTTCAAAGTGAAAGTGAGTTTTAACTTCAGATTTATGTAAGCATTTACATGAACAAGTCTGCTAGGCTTGTTTACACAGGCAGCGTGCCCTTAGTTAGAATCTGGCCATTTGCAAATCCATGCGGGATGTAATAACTGATAAAGACATTGAGTCTACACCACAAATTCTACTTCTGCAATGTAACAAACTAAGAAAACTGGTGCTTATCATGCTGTTCTGGTTGTCACTTTGTGCATAACACCTCAACATTTTGCTGCAGGAACTAAACAAAACTGTTACGGTTCTTTTCCAAAAGCGCGAGTGTATGTATTGTTAGCTGGCAGCAATGGGAACCCCATAAACCACAGTTAAACAACCTTCCATGCTGAAGAGAGTCGTAGTGCACATGGTTAACATATGAAATTAGTAAGGCCCACTTCTCTTGCAGGAAACATTCTGGGGTGCATGGTGACACTGTGAGCATAAGTGCCTTGTCTGACTGTACGATAAGTCTAAAAGAAATCATATTAAGGTAATGGGAACTCTGGTGTTTGCTAGAAATCATGCAGAAATCATCACCATGTCTATTTGCCATAGTGATTCCTTTTGTATGTACACTAATTCACATCTGAAATGAGGAATTGGGAAGCTTGATGCTTTCTGTCTAGACAGTAGATACTTTTACATTATTACTACCCTGAAACATCAGTTACTTTCTTGTTGCCCTCGGTTTGAGCCTTCCCTGGAACACTTGTGACTTTACAGCGTGAACGCTTTGGCCTGCCCCTGGAATCCTGAATCTTGATGATAGAACGTGACAACAGTTTGTTTCCTAAATAATCCTGTCATACTTAAGGAAAGTTCTTGGCAGTGGCTTATCTCTAGGTAATCCCATCATAGGCTAATTCTTGGCAGTCAGTCCTTAAAAAAACCAGAGAAACTTAATTTAAAATATTAAACCAAATAAATAATATGATCACATCAAAAAAAGTAAAACAAGAAAGGATTAAGTGAAGAGAAAGAAAAGACAGATGTGATTGGATTTTTTCCTTTTTAAACTAAAGTACAGCTGCTCGGGGCGGAGGCGCAATGCTGGGTTCTTCTTGCAACAATTAGAAAGTCGGTGCTGCCAAAAACTGTTTTCCCATCTGCCGCTCTGTTTGCAGGACATTCCTAAAGCCGCTCTCAGAAGGTTGGTGTTCACTGAACCTTTCACTGAACCCGTTCAACCGAACCTGTTCAGCAGCACACATTGCATCAACAAAGCAACTCTAGAAAATGAAACTGGGAGAGTACTTCACTCTTGTACTCACTTCACAAAATTATTGCAAAGGCCGATTGCAAAATTATTGCAATGGCACTTCACAGAGATTATTGCAGTGGCTGATTGTCTCATCGTGGAGTATTTCCCTCTTGTGTCCAATTGCAATGTCTTCAGGAGTAACCATTATCCCTCATCTTTTCCATGTGACTCCTTATAAAAAAGGAGTTTCCATCTTCTTTGTGGCCACCCTTTGGGTACTGGAACATGGTGATGAGGTCTCCCCTAAGCCTTCTTTTCCAAAGGCTGAACAAACCCAATTCTCTCAGCATTTCCTCCAATGCCAGGCTCCCCGGTGCTTTGATCAGCTTTGATGGAACAGGCTTAGGATGCTTTGAAATCAGCCAGGTTTTGGGTTTGGAAAGCTGTATCTTGTTTTCATTTTCAAAAGGTGAAGTTTATGAAGAAAAGGTACTGATTAATTTCCATTTTTGCGATGGGGAAATGATGGGGAATTAACTGAGTTTGGTATTGGTTGCAGAGAAGTAATAAGGTAGAAAATCTCTCCTATTGGAACGTATGATCTTAGAAATGTCCAAGGCCTCTTTTTCTGCAAGTGCAGTGTCTTATTCTATATAAAACTTATTAACTGTTCTGACTGTATACATATTAGAAGATGACATTTCCGTTGGATCACTCAGTTGTCATACTGATTTCTATGTTACCCACAAGGATTAGAACCACTTAATGCATACACAGTATGCGGTAGTTGAACCGAACACTTTTAACATTACTATACTATAACGAGGCAAGGGAATATTCAATCAATGTTACGCATAATACTTCCATGTGTTTTTTGTTGCATGTGAGCTTAAATTTTCTTGAGTGTAGGATATTGATTTTTTGAGAGACTGATATAGAGGGCTATTATTTTTAAAATTTTAAAATTTAAAAATTTTAAAAATGATAAGCAGAGATATTTCAGATATTTCAGACTCATTAAGAAAAATGCCATCTAGTTCCTTAGTCAAACTAGTATTCAACTCGCTAAAAGTTTAACAGTGTAAATAGTACAAAGCCTTATAATTTGAAATGTAGATCACTAGTGATAGGCTTTAAGCCAGATGTAGTAGGTATGAGTCAAACGGTGTTATGTAAACACGTTTTCACTTGGTTGCCACTACAGTTTTTCACATACAGAGTTGCCAAAAATATTTAACTCTGTTGTCTAGCATGGACAAGTAAACCCATCCTGTACTCATGCCGTGGTGGTCTCCCAGCCTGCGTGGGGTATTCAGAGTTTGTAGTGTGACAGTTAGACTTTTCAGAGCGTTAAGAGAGTGATTTATCCTCATGGTCAGCTCCAAACCTTTCAGTCCTCTTCAAGTAATTAACTAGCAGCATGTCATCCTTCCAGTGCATAGCCGGTTGTACTTTTTAGTTCTGGTAAGACAGAAATCTGTTGCCAATACCTAAAATGGCAAAGAATTGCAGACCAGATCCCAAGAGCAGACACACGTTGATCCCGAAGCACCCACTGGGGGATCTGGCAGAACTTTCCGCTACAGGCACAGCTCTTGGCAGAGCAGTGAGTGGGAAGAGGTCACTGCACAGCGTGCTTGCAGTCATGGCTTGGTAGCCACTCTAGGAAACGTTGCCTTAACAGCTCTACTATCTAGCAGCACTATTTTTATGTGTTTCTGAGCCTTTTTGGCTGAGCTGATGAGCGCAGCAACTCAAGAGCGGACGCAATCCTGTGACCTTTGCTGCATCACATCGGCACTACCACACACATGGCGCGCAGTGTTACAAGCACAGGGAGAGAGGCAATAAACGTCTTTCAAACAGTGGCTGAAATCAGCTGGGCAGAATGGCAAAAGTAAATGTATTCCTTTGGCCTTTGTTACTTCCTTTTTGCTCGGATCAGTGCTACAGTATAAATCATGTGGCTAGACAGAGCACATTAACTTTTCCTGTACCTTCCGGTAAATCATAGCCCCCATAGGTAAACACTAAGAACTTTTTGTTACTGAGCGAGTGGGTGTAATAACTGCACAAACGAAATACTTGTAAAATGAAAAACATCTAATCGTAGTGAATAATTAGAATATATTAGTAGAACATGCTTAAATGTGTCATCTACAGACCAGAGGTTTACTTGGATGAATATTAATAGCTGGAGTAACACTGTAGCAGACTAAGCATCTAAGAGATTTCATTATCAGAAGATCCAGCATGTACTTTAAAGGATTTCGGAGTTATTTCGACAGACTTACTACTAGCGCACTAGAGGATTCTTGGCACATCAGCTAACATCTTTGAGCTTCAGTTTACTCCCATGCTAATGGTGACAATGAAGCGTATTTAACTCTTCTGGGAATCGCACAGAGCTCTGACATAAACTGAAGGTGCAACACTAAATGCAAGGAAAAGCATCTTTGGCTGTCGATATGGATATTAGATTGGCTGTTACGGAGCTTACTCGATAATTTAAAGTGGTACAGTGTTACAGAGCATGCTACATGTAATAAAATTGGAATAAAGTGTGGTTGAAAAAAATGCGGCACACTTCACAGCAAAGTGGCTTTAACGTTTGTTACAATGGATACGTCATGAAAGAAAATGCTTACGGTATGCTGCAAAAAATAGAATTTTGCCAAATCAGCAGTATAGGCAACCCAAAATTAATCTCCTCTCATGATACAGAAACAATGCAACATGAATAAAGTCAACCCAAAATTAATCTCCGCTCACAATACGGAAACAATGCAATGTGAATATGTGTTGCAGAAAAGTAAAAATACAAGAATGCAGGGCAGCCTGAGTTATGACATAAATAAATGTAAGGGATATCAGTAAGATTAGTATATAGGAGTGTTGACACAAATCAAAATACGCAATACCAAATTGAACTGCTTGCTGCACAACAGAAGAACAGCAGTCTAATAGAGAAGATAGAGCATGTCATAAAAAAGCAGAGTAGTTTCCAAGTATTATATAAATATATTAATGTTATTAATAGCAGGGTAGTGCAAGATCTTGTGCCTGTTCTTATTAAACATCCTCATTAATAATCCGAACCAAAGGGGTAACGGTGTTATTAATGCAATTTGCTGCTGCTGCTGACTTCGTGAAGTTGCAAATGCTCTCAAAGGTTATTAAGGCACCTGAAAAGACTAGGAATAGGAACACAAATTTAATTGAGAATCAATCCGGGAAAATGCATCTGCTACAATTTTGCTATCTTCACTGCATAATTAACTGAAGTTTATGAATTCCTGAGACATACATAAATACAAATATGTGTATGAAAGGCATGGAAAAGTGTGGCTTCCATTGGAGAGCGAAGCCTGAGAAGCAGGAACCTTTAACTGCAGAGTGTGATAGAAGAGACTGTTGAAAATTATTTCACAATGCACTACGGATGGGTTTCTGACGTATTTTGGGCTGCACGTACATATGTCTCCCGATTACGTTGCAGTAATTATGGCTGCTACCTAAATGAACACACCTTGCTCAGCAGATCAGAGACACATTTGTGGATCAGGTAGTACCAGCTCGAAGCTGGAAGTTCAAAGGAAAGTAAAAGTATAACATTCTACAGTGTCATATTCAGAGTCCTGCCGCACATAACGAACAATATACTGGCATTCATGCTAACAGTAACTACTGTAATATTTCAAGTAAAAGAGTATATGTCTCTAAGGGATTATACACTCAATTAGTTAGGGATCAGAATCAGGAATAGGTTCTCAAATAATTTCTGCTTTTCCCTGCAAGATAATTTCAGAACTGTCAGTAATATAAATTAATAACTCTAGCAACACTATCTGGTGCTAATTATAACGCTTACCCACACTGTGATAGCAAAGCTTGCCTTCCGCAATAGTAATAGCTAAGACTTTCATCTCCAAAAAACCCCAAATACTCTACAAATTAGAAAGCTGATCTTCCTGGGTATATGTAAACCTGTGACGAAGGAGGTCTGAGACAGAAGGACTGTAGGGTTTTTGATCACCTCTATGTCTGATGATCCTGTAGTCTTTATCTAGAAGCCCACATCGATTTCTGGAGGTTAAATGACTCAAACTGAAAACATCAGGACGTCAGGAATAAAAGCAAGTGTGCAAACCACATCTTCCAAACCCCAAATATTTATTTATTGACAAAAGATGTTCAAAACATTGTGCTTTGTAATGGTATTTCTTTTCCCTTCCTCCATCTTTGCCTTTCTTTCATAAATATCAAATTCCTTTACCCTGTTACTCACGTGGAAATATACAAAACTCCTTGTAGCGAGGCGTGGCTTACTGTATATATTTGATATAATTTGTACCGGTATTAATAGTACCACCACCACTCAGGGATAGCTCCCATCAATTTATTTGATATTTAGAACTGGGAACTGGGTAAACAGAACTTCTTCATTTGTCATAGAAGTGTGGTAACTCTGAGCCAGCACAGAGGTTAGGAAAATACATAAACAAGCTTTTTTTCTAGACTGAAATGACTGAAGAGAAGCGGGCTATTTTGTCAGGCCGAGTATGGCTGCTACCAGGGACATGTGGGCAGGGTGCTGTGACTCAGACGCACCCTCTTATGAAAAGGTTGAGGGGCCTTTAATGGTCCCAGGAAGGGAGACCATCTATTGTCGGGCTCAGCTGTGACTCAGAGGTGAGAACGCACGTGTCCCTGTGAATGTTCCGTTGCTGCACAATTGGTCTTCATTGCAAGCACAGTTACCCACCTTGCTAGAGGAATGAAAGCTCGTTTTGACTTAGCGTTTTTTAATACGGAAGAGACAAGTCTTTACTTCTGATTTACGTTTTTTAATGTTAAACTGTATTTTCTTCACCAGCCAATGAGATTTCGTATGGAAGAAGCAAATGTTCTCATTCGTTGCAGATATGTTAACACATAAGCAGGGGCTCTGAAATTCCCAAAGATCTTGAAACAAAACCCAGAAGTCTAAGTGTTTCCAAAGTTAGGCTTTAATCGGGGTGCTAGCCCAGCTTTAGCACAGCACTGAGGTACATTTTTCAGACGGGTTTACTTTGATGGAATATAAGCACCTGCTTAAATTGAAACTCATATTTCAATAAGCACCTGCTTAAGTGATTTGCTGAAACTGAGTTTCCACTATTTTCTCTGGGAGAACCTTTCTGCCCTTCTCAGCAGCAAGCATCAATAAAGAGGCCTGATTACATTATAAAATGTCTAACAAATACTGTTTAATGCTGACTTTTTAGGTCATCGCTGCTGGGAATAGCAAATAGTTTTTCCTTTGCCAGGTGAGATTAATTTCTAAATAAATGAGGCTGCAAAATACCCTACACAGCACCTGTGGGCTGTTCTGCTCCTATGACTGGAGAGAAAAGAAGATAATGATGCTTTCTGAAAGCTTACAGTTTTGAAATATGTTGCACTATCTTCTTTTTTTTATTTTCTCTCCTTATAAAAAAATGAAAAATCCCAACTAGAAAGATTATAGGTAAAATAATGTGCAATAATTTCTTCTTGTAGCTCCACTTTAAAACAAAATGCTGATTTTTTTTTCTGTCTGTAGTTTAAAATATGCCAACCTGGATGGAAATGAGATGTACAAACAGGGGAAGACTGACCAGCTCTCTTGAGAGCAAGCTGCTAGGTTCCACGAAATACCTTCACTGTTAGGATCTTTGTAAAAAGAAAAAGAAAATCCAAGTGAAGTTTCTGAGATGTATTTTGAATGGGGAGAAAACAAGTAGGCTTCCGTAGCAAAACCTCACTGCTGTCAGTACAAGTAAACTAAAGCTAGGTTACTGTACTCAAATCGAATGGTGCCTAATGTAAGTCTGCTTTGCTAATCAGCGAACGAGCTCTCCGCTTTCAGGTTAGGGGATCGACCTCTTTTTCACAAGTAGCTGATTTTCCAGATGTGGTTTGTGCAACAAGTACTTGTATAAGCTCAATAGCCTCTTTGACCATTTTTATCAGGTTGCAGACAATTTTGTGAGCGGTGCCTGAAGTCATAATCAAGATCGAGAAGGCAGACGTCTGCACTTTCAATTGTACGATTAGAACCCAAAATCGCAGTTTTTGTGCACAAAGAAAGATTACTATTTTTACTTTCTTGATTGTTGCTATAGTTTAGCACAATTTCAAAACAGGATCAAAATGTGTAAGTCAAAAAAAGATAAATAAAGAGAAACCCACCAGTTTCTTTTAATCCCTTATTAAAACGTGAATATGAAGGAAAATGGCCTCCTGATCATCTGAGTGTTTCCTCATTGGTGTTGGCACTTTCTAACTCTACACTCGTATTTATAGCTATGCAAGATTTTTGGAGAACCTCATTAATGGCTTTTCAAGCACAACAGTGCATTACTTTGCCTTCTGGAGAAGGTGGTAAGAAAATTACCATTTGCAATAGGAAAAATACGGGGTCTTCTGCAGTCAAAGATTTCAGCAGCCATGCTTATCTGTGGCATAGATTTATCCTGCTCAGAGCATTACTAATTAACATGGTGCTTTGAATAGCTGCAGCTCTGGACAACCCCCTCTGCAGAAGTTTCCAGCATTTCTAAAGGTTTTGCTGGAGCCTTCTGAGGTATGTGTTTCAGATGGTATATGTAACGTGGTTATCGTAAAGATGTTTTAGTGAATTATACGTTTTCCAGTCACGTATTAAGTCTCTGACACCAAACAATAGTCGGTGTTTCAGCAAAGGGAAAATAAATTATAATGTATTAATTTGTGACCTAAATCATGAGATCTGGCAGCTCATATTACTGCCATACCAGTGCTTTTACCTCTCATAAAATTACCCAATTCTAGCAAAATCCCAGCTGCAGTAAATATTTGTGTTGAGTACACTTTGATTTCTCCACTGCCGTACATTCTGAAAGATCAAAGCACTTTCCTTTTTTTCTTTTTTTTTTTCCAATCTGTATGTGTTTGTCAGAGTAGGCTGGTGAAAGGCAGTCTGATGAACTGGTTGGTGTTGGAGGCTGTCCTATGGTGCAGAGTCTAATATTCAGGGTTGGTTTCGGTTGTTTGATTCCAACATTGAAATCTCAAGGCCACAGACCGCAAAAGAAGCACTTCTTTTTGTAAGCCAGTTAGAACCTGCTGCAGCAATGTCTTTCTCTCTGTGCAAGTCCGGAGAAATACAAATGGCTCCGCAGGGTGCTAGCTTTGAAGCCTGACAAATAGTTATTACATCATCCAATCATAGTACTGTTACCTTCCCTGCCCAAATCATGCTTGCTCCCTCCTTGTACCGTTTGCTGTCTTTTATCTGATACTTGGCTTGCAAAGTGTCTTGGGCAAGGACCGTTACACGGCTGTCCCATATTCAGTAACTCTTGGTCCTAGGAAATACTGCAGTAAAAGTGTGAATAAAAGTGTGAACACTGCAATAATAAAGAGAATGGGAGACAGGGGTTAAGGATAGGGTGGGTTTTTTTTTCCATTTAGTTGTTAGGAGGTATCTAGTCATCCACTCGCCATCTAGAACCTAAAAGAGAGTAGTTCTTGGCTTACTACAGATGAAACCAAGATAATTAGCACAGATTGGAGCCTATTGTTAATAAGGCTAGAGGTAAATGAGATGAAGCATAGGCAAATGTAAGTTTCATAACTTCTGTTTCTAGGTTTTGTTTAAAAAGGCTCACTGCATTAGGAATGCTAGTGTAGTTTATCGGTGGCAGCTCGTCGCAGTTTCTGAAGAGTGAAGAGCTGAAATTGCTAAAGCTTGTGGGACCTTTTTCTTGTTTCTCTATGTTACTCTGCTCAGCAGTGACGGGCAGTTAACTCTATCTTAGAACTTTGCAAAATGCAGATTAAAAGTAAGAAGATGAGGTTAAAATGCGGAAGGATCTTATGTTCAACTAAAGGAATAATTTAATGCTCATAAGTTCGCTGATAACAGAAAACATCAGACTAGTTGTATTTCCTTTTACACGTGATAAATAGCTGTTACAGGAAAACAAACTCTGTAAGACCACTTGTTTATGTACTTCTGTAGTCCACCTCTTCTTGTTTTCGTTTAAGAAAATACAAGCCTAGCACCTCACATATGTACCTTCAAAATGAACTTCTAACTCAGAGTCAGATTGCTGTGTGCAGAAAAACTACCAGCAACAGAGAGAAAACCCCGCTCATCTATCTGCTATTTATGCAGCTGTATTTATTATTTCATGGCTTGTATCGTGCATATGATACAGTTCATTTCTTATCCAGAATATATTATTAATCACTGTGGTGAAGACTGCAACTCTCAATTTGGCATGGAAATTAATAAACTATTTAATTCAGAGCACTCGTAGTTCATTCAGATAAGCACCCCATGCGTTAGATCCCTCTCCATTGCCGCTAGTGTAGATAACATCTGTTCCCTTCCTGCCTTTCTTTCTTTCTCTCTCTCTGTCTCTCTTTCATTCACTTTTGTTACGGCAACGGGTAAACAGTTCAAAGTACTCATGGTATATGAGAACAACCCAATGGCACTGCAGACACATGTGTAGATCTTGTCTCACAGTTCTGTCTCCTGCGTTACCAGAAGTTCTTCCCTCAAAGACTTCAGGATAAAATCCAAACTCTGCTTCATCTCTTTTGCCCAGTGAATGTGTACTCTACAATTCCTGGAGGAAATAACAGGACATTGAGATTTCAGACTGCTTTCTCAGTCACAAATGCTGGATTCAACTATCCATGAGTCTATGAGGCAGATAAATTCTTCTGCTATGTTATAAAATGTCTCTGGTCTTTCCTTCAGATATACATGCAACAAACATTTACTGTTGCTTTGTGACCTAGGCGAAATTGTTCATTTCCACTTGAACCAGCTGGTTCATAACATTTCTGAGCATTGCATTTACCAAAGGAAATGCAACATTTTCTTGCTTACATTTTTTAAAAAATATGTCATGAAATGATTGTTACGTCGATAATGTTTCCTTTGATTGCTTGTATTTTCTTCACTTGAATGAAAGACAAATATTTTGAGAAGTGTAAAAGTCCTTGATTCTGTAAGTCCTGAGAGGCATGCTTGCTGCTTGCCTTTTTCCAATTGTTTGTTCTTTATTTCCTGTTTCTTTCTGTTTTGACTAGAACTTCTGTGCGTTTGCTGAACCTCCATCCTTCTTGGGACTCAAGCTGACATGAAATTGTGGTTGCAAGGCTTTCAGGTAAGAGCATGAATCAGTGTCTGAAATTCTGCTCAGCTCTGAGGAATCCAACACAAATACCGTGATTCATGTTACAGCACATGACAAAAAAAATGAGATGCCTGTCATGATGCCACATTAACCTCTTGTGACGCTGCACTGCTCTGAAATAAAGCAAGCCAGCTGTGTCCCTGTCCAGTGCTCATAAGAACACGTGTTCTACTGAACTTATCACTGTATCACTGCAAAAAAGGCTATGTCCCCTGGTGGCTTTCAGAAATAATTCCACCTTTCTTACAGGAAGATCATTTTGTGAAAAAAGAAGGTAGGTCTTTTTTTCCCTTCACACAAGAAATTCAGCAGAAGTTCACCCCTAAACTGAAGCACGGTTTTATCTGTCTCCCGTCAGACTTCCCTTTCTGTGTTTTTGGAACAGCAATTTGATTTTTTTTATGTAATTCAGTCCAGTGTTTTACCAGAATATACCTCCATTCACTTGTTGATAAAGGTCAAGGCCAGTGTGCCCTTGGATTGCACACTAAAGCCTTGTAAAGTAAGCCTGGCGATGCAGTGTGCCTGAGTCTGATCAATCTGACCTGTGTAATGGCACGCACTTACTCCCTTCATCCCTGGGAACTGGTAACTCTGATGCCCTAAAGATAGATAGCCATTTGAGTGTTGTCATCATTGTTTATTTTTACCATGTTGTGAGTGTTGCTTCTCTTTTGTGCTAGAGTTTAAAAAACGAGCCCTAAATGTCAGAGGAAAAGTCCTTTTAGAGGAAATAGAGTATTTTCACATCTGGGAGATAATATTAACGCAAAATAACGCACAGCTGGAAAACTAATGAAAGATAGGAATATAGTTAAAAACAAAGCATTCTTCACTTTCTTTGTTGATAGATATTTTAAGAGTAATTTCAAACTGGAGGAGTTTTAGGTGGATCGTTGCTTTCTGCAGATCAGCTTCCCTACACAAGTAGAACGTTTGCTCAGAAAGTCTTGCTTCTTGGGAGAGTACATTAGTTCTTTCACTCTACTGATCAAACAAGAAATCAAAATAAAGGGGATGATACACCCTTGTGGAGGTGATCTACTGTTAAAGTCTTGAAAGAAATTTTAATCATAAGAGCAAGAAGCGGTTTCTGTTTTCTCCGTTACTGTTATAAAATCATTTATGGCCGATGTAATTGAAGGCCCATACCAGTCATTAACACCCTATCTCTCAAACTAAACAGTTCTGCATACATAAGATCTATCTTGGAAGACCAAATAACAGCTTGAAATTAATGATTTAGCTCCTGCGGTGACCTTGCCGTAGCTTTAGTAACATCTAAGTAACACTGCATTCAGAAAAGTAAAAAGGTGTACCTCCACACTTGCTCTTTTCAAGATTTCTGCCAGGAAAACCACTGCTGGAATGTAAGAGAAGTATTCCCATGTCCCCAGCCCTATGCGACATCTCATACTAGATGACATTTTGCTACATCTGCTGACTTCTTGCTTGAAAAGGTTTGCACTCCTGAATTCAGGAATGTACCTGATGGTCAGGTGCCACCTGCAAGACTCACACGTTTTAGCAACACTGTGCTTACTACGTAATTCATTGGACTCTTAATTTCTGGTACAAATGGACAGAATTAGAAACTCATAAACAGCTTCCCTTTAGGCTTCTGTTACCTGGGAATAGATTTATTTGCTGAAAAATACAATATAGCTCCATTAATGAAGCCTTAACATTCTCAGATTCTGCTACTCATTTTAGCTGCACAAAGTCTCATCTTGCAATATGGGCGGTAAATTTTTTGAGTTAAATCCCTTGAGGACTCAGTTTGACCAAAATATTGGCTTAAGAACATCCTGTACTAAGGCCGGAGCACAAATAGCCGTGTTACTATGCTAGGAAAAAGGATGACCAGTGTCTTCCTCCAACGGGGATGGTTTGCACTTCCAGCTTTTCTCTGACCCACAGGCAATTTGGAGCACAGGCAGAAGGAGCTTTTCATGGATTCACTATTCTGGCAGTGGCAAGTGGCCTCTTCTTGGCCACCATTTTTTCCCAGACACTTACCTGAGCACCTGAAAGTGTGTAGCACAAGAGCAGTGCAGCTCAGAATGATGGAAAAGGCAGCCAGGAGCAGACTGTCACCATCAGGATAATTTATCTAGCCTAAAGTCTGCTGCCAGAAGGCCATCGCAGGAAAAATGGTGTTCGAGAGGACGTGGAGGGCTAGGTAAGTAAACCTAGTTGACCTCCTATAACCTCATATAACTCATATAAACTACAAGTTACAGGCTGATTGTGCCCAGTGTTAGAGTAGGTGCTCATTTTCTGGCCAGCACAGAACTTATTTCTAAATCATATTTCCAAGTGCTCCCTTCAGTTCACGTTTAAGTCTTTAAGGAGGGCTTAGAAAGAGAATTAAAAATTATCTCTGTCTTTCCCATGGCAAATTTTGATATTTCCACATTTGTTTTCATCAAAAATTGAGCTGAAATATTGAAATACCATAATTTCTTCTGAAACAAAAGATTTTGTACATATTTTGAATTGATAATGTTGATATGTCCCCTTTTACCACCGCATTAAGCTATCCTCTGACTTGCTGCATTAATCTAACTGGAAGTCCTCCTTCACAGGGTTATGGACGTGGGATCAGAAATAGAGGCATTCCCCACAGGCATTGCAACTACTTAGGTCAATAAAGGGTTTGAAGGTAGACTGAGCCCAAAACAAATATTATTGTTTGCTTTCCCTGATAGAGAAGTGATCAGTTTGCAAATCTTGCCGGAAATGTTATCTTGTGGAGGTCTACGTTTTCCATGAAATCACTGTTGTTGTGGGGAACTGACCATTACTTATATTTATGACAAATATCCATTCTGACCTGGAGAGGACATCATTTATACATGACCACCTTACTAACTTGTTGGTAACATTTATACATGACCACCTTACTAACTTGTTGGTAAGTCTACAGGTATTGTGCTATGTGCTAATTTAGGAGTACCAAAATAGGCTGTAGACATGTTTGAAAACGAGGTGCAAAGTTGGATGTCAATGAGAGATGATGCACGAGGACAAATTAACTAACAACTGCAACTGCAAGTTCAAAATAAGTTTTCCATAAGCCCCGGTGTGTAACAGGTGTGGTAATAAGAAACAAGACAGTCTCTATATTCGTTCACCTCATTACTACAAATGATAGTTGGACTTTTTTTTGACAGACGATTTTCCAGATGTCCTCACTTTATTCTTATAGTCTCATAAGAGGGAAAAATGCAGCAGTTGTCACTAACTAGGCACTATCTAATACTAATGTAAAACTAGGTTAGTTCTAGATCAGTCTGACTGAATACATAACTGCTTAATGTTAAGTAGCTGTGTAAGTGCTTTGCAACTGAGGGCTCATAAATGGATTTTTACTAGTAATTCAGCAGTAGAAAGAGTCTTAAAGTTATTGTCATGACCACTAATCATGCATTCTCTGCAATACTTGGTGATTGTCACTTATGCCGTTGCCTTACATAACAGTTACATGTATACATAAGCATACACACACACAAAGCCAATGGGTTAATCTTCTAGGTCGGGAAAGTGTTCAAATTCCATGGCTGCAAAATGTTGTTTTTTAGTAAGGTATGCAGGAACTGTCTTTATTGCTGGATATCAGAACCCAAATGGGAAACGCTATTTAGTAGTTAGAATAAAACGGTCTGTGTGGTGAGGAATAGATTAGGCAGCCTCACAGTGACTGAGCAGAGATAATGGGAGGTGATATGAATGTGGAAATAGTAATTTGCAATGGGCCTTGTAACACTTGTAGCACATGTCTGAACAGTCAGAACACGACAGAATGGTTCTTCCTCTTCTTGTTTAATAAAAGATGTGCTCCAGGCATTTGCCTGACTGAGCCTTGTGCAGCTAGAAGTTTGCTGACTCTTCTGCTCTACTGCTCTATTTAGGTCAGGTTATTTAAACAGTTGCATTAAGCAGCGTCAGATTTCTTGTGAGCAGAAAACACACATCTTTAGTCAAACTTCTGAAAATAGCAATTCCGCCAACTCCATTTTGTGACATCCTCTGCACTGTTTCATTCGGCTCTCAGAAATAAAATTCTTTTAAATCAGTGACTTAAAAAAAAAATCACCAGTATTTTTGAAGGCATGATTCATAGGGTTGGGAGACGGAGATCTAAGTTAGTTGCCAAAAATAGAAATGAATGAAAGAGGTTTCTCTGGTTTTGTCAACGCTACAATATTAACAAACTCAACAGCTTCCTGGGGGCACCCTGACAGTCTGTTTGGGACTGAGAAGTTGAGTGAAGCTGAAAATTTTTCACAGTGTTGCTAAACACATAACAAAGAAGAAAGCCACTGTGACAGCCAAGCTTCTGCCCCCAGACTTTTATTTTCAACAGATGATCACCTGAGCAGCCAGCTGGACTTAAAGCTGGATCCAGATTTTCAAAACTGAAGAGCTGTGAATCTGAAGATTCGTTATACCATGTTATTGAAATAGTTTCATTGATGAGATGATGTTCCCGATGCTTCAGAGACTGATTCCATCTTGTCTTTTGTCCAAAGAAAAAGAATCATTGGAGAAATTGAACATGGAATTATCACAATGATTCCGTCAGTACCAAGGTGGCGCCAGAAGCGCTCTCGCAAAAAAGTGAGAGAAAAAACCATGGCAGAGGGCTCTCTGCCGCGTGTGGCAGCCTGCGCACTGCCCTGACCTGCCTATGGAGAGGGACACTGGAGTTGTGGTGCTTAGTTGTCAGTGGTTCTTTCATGAATTTTGGACTTTTTTTAAAAAAAAAAGTTGTTTACAAACTCTTCCAGTACAGCTTGAGTTTGAGTTACCTTTGGAAAACAGCAGGGAAACAAGGTGCAACACCCCTTTCCTGATACTGATTCTTCCTGTTATATGGGTGTTAGGCACTAGAAAGATACTCAGCTCCGTTCTCTCTCTCTTAAAAATAACGTTCCCACTGACCATATCTGTCAGAGCGTTGTCTTTAATAACCTGGATTCAGCATTGTCTAATTCTGTGTGCTTCACACCAATGCAAAAGGAGAGCATAATGTCACCAGATCGGAACAACAGTATTTCTCATAGACATTCACACTCACAATGTAGGACAGTAAATGGTAACATATTGAGGGCCTTCGTGCAAATTTCTTTCTAATCTTCTTATACTTTCTTATGAACGACCTATATTTAAAGCTGCATTAAATCTTCATTTTGTGGGGCCTTTTCCTGCTGTCATTACTTTCCATGTGGTTTTAGTTAATCTTTGCACAGTTCTTTGGAAGAACAAGCACCAAGTCTTGTTTTTTCTTTCCTTCTAAGTGAGGGGAAAAACCTGACAACCCTATACGTAAGGTTGAATGAATGATTTATAAAAAAATTAAGCAATTATCATTGTTGTATCCTTTTCATGGACTAATATGGAATCGCAGGGAGCTCTGTATGTAACAAGAGCCATGCACCTTCATCTTCTTTAAGCAGCAGAGGCTCTAACTGCTAAGTGTATCAGAATCGTAGAATACCGGGTCGGAAGGGACCTCTGGGATCATCTGGTCCAACCGTTCTTGGCAAAAGCACGGTCTAGACAAGCTGGCCCAGCACCCTGTCCTCCTGAATCTTGAAAGTGTCCAGTGTTGGGGCAGCCACCACTTCCCTGCGGAGATTACTGCAGTGGCCGATTGTCTCATCATGGAGTATTTCCCTCTTGTGTCCAATTGCAATGTCTTCAGGAGTAACTTGTACCCATTACTCCTCATCTTCTCCATGTGATTCCCTGTAAAAAGGGAGGTTCCTTCTTTGTAGCCACCCTTTGAGCGCTGGAACATGGTGATGAGCCTTCTTTTCTCAAGGCTGAACAAACCCAATTCTCCCAGCATTTCCTCCTGTGGCAGGCTCCCCAGTGCTTTGATCAGCTTTGTGGACCTTCTCTGGACCCTCTCCAGCCTGTCCACATCTTTTTTTGTATAGTGGGGACCCAAACTGAGCACAGGGTTCCAGGCGTGGCCTGACAAGCGCTGAGTAGAGTGGGATAATGACTTTTTTATCTCTGCTGGTGATGCCCTTGAAAGATCCAACCAGCAAATCTCAAACAAGAGTGGAAATTCGTGAGCTGCCATGCCTCTGCAGCTAACACTTTTTTTCCTGAGGACAGGCTCTGCAAGCTATTTTAGCTATAGCTTGTTAACTGGATACAGAGAACGAGGAAGGGACACTTTTAACTTCGGTTTTGAAGAAAGTTAAACATGGCTTTTTTTCCTTTTCTGGTTGTCCGTGTCCCGGTAAAGTCTTCTAATATACTGTCTATTAATTTTTTTCTTTTTCAATACATTCTGTTACTGTCTTTAGAAAGAATCTTTTAAAGGATCTCTTTAAAAGGATCGTTTCTAGTCCCACGGCTGAAATCAAATCACTCCTCTCTTGCAGGTGTCATTGTTCACTGCAACACTAAAAGACTGTCGTCATCCTAGTACATTTCCCCAGAGTACCCAAAGAATAGCAAAACGCAGCTCACCTGAACGGCATCGGCTCTTTTAGGAACTGTGCAGTACTGGCCTGATGAGATAGCATTACTGAGCATTACCCAGGAAATTTCATGGACCTGTCACAAGAGAGGCTATGAACCACAAAGGTCACAAATTACTTTGTAACACCAGCTAATCCTGGAAAATACAGGTGAGGGAGGTTGCGGTTCCCTTAGTTTCCTCCACTGTCTGCGAGTCATCTCTACTGCAGCAAAAGAGTGAAGTAAGAGAGACTTCCATTTCTTCCCTTACTCCCATTTATTTTATAGATAACATATATATATAAGAGGTGTAACATATTCACCCGTTCAGGCTTCCTCAGTTCCAGTGGCCAGCACTTAGAGAAGGCACAGCCGAGACAAAAGGGAATGGAAGTTGTTACCTGGATCAGAACTGTGTAAATGAATATAGCGAGGTCACGTTCCTCCTGTCAGTACAGCTCCAGGGAGGCATAGGAAAATCTTGTCCCAACTACCGGGAAATAAATACTGGAACAAGAATCCGTTTTCTGCACTGATACAGATACATTGCTGGTACTTCTTTTTCACTGGGAGGTAATTGAGTCCTCACAGAATTTTGTGATTGCTCGAGAGTGTTCAGATTTAACTTGATACTAGTATGTTTGGATTGCATCTGTTGCAGGAACTAGCTTTTCAGTGCTTTGGGATTTTAAAAGAAATCTTTTTAGGAATGTACTTGCTTTCTGAATTCTACTTTGCCTTCTTTTTTATTGCAGCGAGTAGAATCTGTGTGGCAGACACAGTACTTAGTTCTTCCACAGGGAGGTTCACGGAGTATCTAGGAAAACTTCTAAGAAATGTAAGGTCTTGACAGCTATGTCATGCATAGATACACATAGGTCATTGCTTTCTACAGTCTCATTTAATAGTGCCATGTCCCTTACACATTTGCAACAGTCTGCTTGGATAGCTGTTACAAGCCTTTAGGTGCCAGCTGGATCTCTCTTAGGAGGGCTCTACTTGCCAATTTTTTATGGAAAAGACTCTGTTTCAGTAAGTTGGAAAAGTCCACTCCCCTTCTCCCAAAAGCATTATTAATTGGCCATGCTGTGGCGTGACAGCATGCGGGCAGAGAAGAGAGCAGAAGCTGCTGAGAAGCAAGCACACCTGTACAAACAATCCCAACCTTTATTCCTTCATGTGGCATGAAGGAAAGAAAAAAGTTTTTTTTTGTGCACACGAATTACACAGACTCTTGGAGCAGGTTGGTAAGATGCTTACAGACATTCCACCATAAGTATTTTTGCTTTCTGTAAATTAAAATCCATACAAAGTATCTGGCTTCTCTGCTCAAGTGTCTTACGTCAGGAAGCAGTTGTAATGGGACAGGGAATCCTTCTGGAGCATGGTATGGCAGCATACCAAGGCACACATAATGCTCAGCTTTCCATACCTGGGGCTTGGAAATGGTTTTTGCCATTAGATTGAGAAAAAGGGCATCCCCCTCGCCCCCTCGCTGTGCCTTAGAGAGTCTGTGTTGGAGAGTCTCTAAAAAGTTACACTTACCGTACACCGATTGCATTTGTCTGACTATTCTACTTCTAAAGATCACTGTTCTACTGGAAGCCACCTTCCAGGAATCAAGCAGTACAATTTTTTTTTCCTGTGAGATATATTACTGTAGTGTGAATATCAAGCACATCCTCACAGACCCAGAGCTCCATCACTACAGACATCGCAGCAGTTCTCAGAGCATAATTATGTTAACTACGTATTCCATCACACATTCCAAGTCTAACCACTATGTGTCTTTTACTTTTAGAGGACTGTTACATTTACCCTGCGATACTGCACCAGACTTGATAAAAACATCCTCTTCTCACCTTAGGGCAGCCAAACCACATGTTCTAAAATTGCAGATACTTGCGTACAAATCTTCCTCAGCCTCTCGGATTTAAAAATCTGACATGAGAAATCTCCTCTGACATCAGTTTATGAAGCTTTAGTTCTAAAACTTTTCTTTCTGTTTACATCCTCCTGTTTGTAGTAATGGACAATACTTAAAATATAGTATTTGAAAAATAATATTAATTTTTTAAATATGCATAAGAGTACCTGAAGGGTTGAAGACAGCTTTGGGAAGTCATCAGTGCCCATGTTGACCAAATTAGTGACTTTGACAGCTCAGCTGCTAGAGAGGTGACCTTTGGCATCATTTTCACAGATTTTAAGAGAATTATTTTGGAATCGATGTGAAAGGAAGAAGCTCTGATCTGTGCTAAATCTGGACATACATTGCTTAGACTGTGTGTTCTCAAATGGAGACAAAGTCTGTGCCCTAATTTTTGTCTACTAATGATAGCTTTTTTTTTTTTGCTAGCTGTAGTCAAGAATTTGGAATCTGGATCCTCTATTCTCTTGTATGAAATACAGAATCACAGAATGGTATACAAGATACTGATAACCTTGTTTATAAAATAAAGCTGTTGAGCTCTGTCAAAACTGAGTCATACAGATTAACAAAGCATAAAGTGCCATGCTCTTGTAAATGACAGTGGTAAAACAGCTTTGCTTTTTATTCATATTCCGCTGCTCTGGAACAAAATAGCTATTAAGCAGGAAAATGAGAAAAGTTGTTTTTCCCTCCCATAGCTCTTACTCCACTGGGCAGACATCAACCAAGACCAATCGAGAGGCTTGGTTCGTAAACTGAAGTTTATGTTTCATTCACTGGCAAAAACTGCACGGTGCCTTGAGATCCTGCTGACGAACGTGCAGTAAGTGTCACCCTGCTTCTTAGAACTAGCGTCGTACACAACATAGCACTGCGAGGAGTAGGTTCCAGAAGAACGGTGCTTCTAGACTTGTGGCAAAACAGAGAGGGGAGAGAGATAGTCAGCATACAGAGGACAAAAAGAGAATTGAAATAGTGACAAAGTAAATAGGAACTGACTTGTTTTTCCCATCTCACATGTTCAGCTATCTAGTCTTACGGGTGTGACCTGATAGAAACAAATGTTCATTTCACTGTTCTGAATACTCTTTTTCTTTCCTCATCTGTCAGATTGGACCAGATGAAGATATAGACAATAGATAAGGATGCATCCAAACTCAAAGTTAGTATCACGCTGAGCATTTTAAGTAGTATTTCAGTTGTGCACAGAGAATGTGATGAAACATAACACAAAACAGGAGCTTAGCTGAAGACGCAGAGTGGAAACTTCCAGACTAATAAAGTCCTGTTAAACACCACACACAGATTCAGCCTGATGATGTAGTGCAGCTCAGGTTATTTTTTTCATCTTGTGGGTAGCAACTATTATGAGAACTGTGAAATGGAATCTGGGCTGGGGAAAGCGAGCTGCTGAAAATTTTGCTAGAACCTAGTATCTATGGTTCTGCTCTGCCCTTCAGGATTAAATGTTCTTTGATAATCCGTTGTAAAGCATACACACATGAATTGTGCATTCCTGTCAATGACATTTCATTCTTATTTAACAATCAACGGGGTTGCAGACCTGAGAATGGTGAAAAAAGCTGTCTTAAGTCAACAGCACCTCTACCTACTGATGACAACAAAGTAAGGAGCAGGTAAAAGACCGGGTGCTTCATTTGACACACAGTTAGCCTTGAAAGTGTTCTCTAGCCTTGCCGAAAGGCCGTCATTCTATACCTTGCAGTTCTTGTGAGAACGAACAAAAAAAATTTTCTTCTTTTTCTGAAAGACCCTGCACAACATGTTTGGCCTGTCAGCTAACACTCTTTGGAACTAAAACATGGCCTTAAGGAGAAGTTATATAGGTTAAGTAAGATGCACCTTCCCTTGATTAAATTTTGTCTCTGTCATAACAAAGCAAGAAGATTGGGGGTTGGACTAGATGATCTCTAGAGATCCCTTCCAACCCTTGCCATTCTATGATTCTATGATTTTTACTGTTGTGAGTGATAGAAAATAACGTCGGGTTTGGGGGAGCTGTCTTACTATACTTTGACAAATCTCTTCTTTCTTATGCCAACTAAAGCATCATGATATAAATTAGTTGCTCCGAACTGTTTACTACCGTAATTAAATCTGCTATGCTCTGGGGTCAGAAATAGCTGTTGGAAATCAAACTGCTCTGCCATTGAAGTAGTGACTTGCCAAGAGACCATGGCATCTCATCCTTTATATGGGTATTGCTTGAAAACACCCCCTTTTATTTGTTCCTGTGAGGCTGAATGGACATCCGCTATAAAATTGTGCTGAGGGAAATGGGAGTTGAATCAGTGACGCATTTAACAATGTATAACCTTTATTATTCTGCTCCCAGGAGCACTGAAATTTGCATGGCTTAGCAAGCTGCAAGCTGTAATGACAGTACTTAGGACAGACGTCAGTGGGAGCAACAGAGATCCAGTGAGAAGAGCAGACATAGCCCAGATTCAGAATTCACAGATATTGCAGAGCTGTTCAGCACCTTGCTAATGGACCCTAATTCCTTGGGTGTTCTTTGTAAGATGCCATTATCCATGCTAAGGCTATTTGCTTTTAATACGGATATAATGTCTAACACTGTCAAGAAATCCAAATGATACAGCCACTCCATTTCCAATACTTTCTGGTTTTGCTACTATGCTTTATCCAGTTGAAAGGTAAGAGAAAAACATACTGTGTGATAATGTAACTACATCTGGAACAAAAAAAAAAATCCCTAGCTCTGAAATAGTGGGACAATGGCTCAGTTAGTAAGTATATCTTTATATGCAGATGCATATAGAAAGATAAAGTCTAGCTACAGAGAAATATCTTTAAATCAACCTAAAATATGTAAGTATTTTGCTCTAGCCAAAATACTTAAATATTACTAATATGTGTAACGTACATTTATTTCATATTGGTGTTCATTAGATGGTGAAATAGTATTTAGCATATGGAGAATACACAGCATACGAAACAAAAAGTGAAATAAGTTTTTTCTAGCTCTGTTGAATAGATTTTAAAATTCATTACAGCAATATATTCCATGAGAATATTTTACATTTAGCTATTAACTACATCTTTTTTAATTTCTCAGGGTGAAAAGGGCAGGCAGGTATATGTATGTGCAGAGTATTTTTTGCATTTTATCGCTGGGCAGGACTGGTGGCACTGCACCCTATTTTAAATATTGGACTAGTTTTCACCAATATTCTCTTCTGACACTGAAAAGTCATAGGAACTGATAGGTAAAATCCTTGTGCTTTGCTTGAGGATAATAAAATGTGAGATGTGCGACTGGTGACCATACATTCAAATACCGTGTTCTTTCAGGAAGAGAGGATTCCAACCAGTGGTATATCGGTTTCCCATGTCTGAACATTATGAGGAGATGGTAATTGGGTAAAAGATCACGGATTGCATCTGATGACAGAAAGGAGCTGGTGATTATAGTGGAGAGAGGAGGATGGGTAGAGGAAATAAGAGGAAGAAAAGCTGGTGCGGAGTAGAGATGTCATTCATTGGTAGAAAAGCAGTGGGGTGGGCACAACCTGCCAAATAAAGTTGTGTTCCAAAATGCAAAGATAAACTCGAGTTATGAGACAAATGAAGTAGTGAGATTGCGTTTAGTATTCTTACAGCCACCTGGGGTTTGTACTATCTATCTCAAAAGAAGAGCAGCATGTGTTTGAGACCAGTGAAAACGAAAACACTTCCACCGTCAGGCAGCAGCAAGAGCAGAGCCCTCGTGGGCAGGTGAGGAGCGAGCAGAGCGGCAGCGTGGTGGCCCAGGGCGCCCTCCCGCCCCGCCACAGCACCAAGGGCAGAGCGGCCGCCGATGGCAGCCAGGCCCAGCCCTGGCCGGCCGGATCGCCTGGCGAGTCTGCAGTGGCGAGGCTGGTCTGAGCTCAGGCGGGCAAGTCTGGCCCCTAAGCGAGGCCCAAGCAGAGGCCCTGCTGTGCAGAGGCCGAGGCGAGACCCTCAGCTCAAGCAGCTCCCAGGGAACAGGGCTCAGCCTTTGCTGAGGCATCTTCTGTCTTGCTCCTTCAGGGCCACCCGCTGCTCAATCTCTGTGTTGGCCCTGAGCCCTCGCAGCTAAACCCTAAGGAGAAGAGGGATGTGTCCAGGGCCCTGAGACTCCAAAGTCTCTGAAGTGTTAACCCCAGCCCAAATTCCTCATGGATGGTGCTCCAGGAAGAGGCACATTTGCACTATAGAAGCTTTCAGGGGACCACCTACTTTAGCAGAATCAACAGCACAAGGCAGCTATTTGAACTGCAGTCAGGATATCGGGCAAAACCTCTGTGCCAAAGAGGTGTTGTGGGGAGATGTGAACCAGAGATTGGAAATGACCGGCATCAGAGTTTCCCAGGTATGAGAATCAAACTGGAGAGTTGGGCGGAGAGGAACCTGATGAAGTTCAACAAGGGCAAGTGTAGGGTCCTGCACCTGGGGAGGAACAACCCCACGTGCCAGTACAGGCTGGGGGCTGACTTGCTGGAGAGCAGCTCTGTGGAGAAGGACCTGGGAGTGCTGGTGGACAACAGGCTCACCATGAGCCAGCA
>VZSC01008957.1:530287-541337 GCA_013398225.1 Steatornis caripensis | reverse complement strand
AGAGAGGTTGTGGAGTCTCCTTCTCTGGAGAGATTCAAAACCCGCCTGGATGCATTCCTGTGCAACCTGCTCTAGGCTAACCTGCTTTAGCAGGGGTGTTGGACTAGGTGATCTCTAGAGGTCCCTTCCAACCCCTACCATTCTATGATTCTATGATTCTATGATTCTATGAAACGCAGGAGCCTGCTGACCGTCCTGTTTCAGGAGCTCCACATGGGCTGCAGCGGCCTGTTACAGGTTTTAGACAGTTTTCATGAGTTATTCTGAGGCACTCAAGTGAAGATGATTCCTGTTTTGCTGACGTCAAATCATTTCTAATATGAGTAGCTGCACAGAATTAAAGGACTAGTCACTTCAATTAGAACGTACAATATTAGACCTTAAAGGTCTTATTCAAAGTCAAACCCCAAGCCAGTGAGAGACTGAAGAAACATAATCTAATTCAGGTGGTGCCATGAAACCAAATGCCAGTTTATAGAGACACTGGTTATATATGGACAGAACAGGTCCCACGTTAACCCTCTGGAGTCTGTATAAAGGAAACCCAGACCAATGGGCGCTGGTGGGGTGGCTGGTGAAACCTTGACTTTGTTTCCCACAGTGACTGCGCTCGTGCAAGTGCCGCAGTAATCTGCTGTTTGCATAGACCAACTACACAAGCCACAGGAGAAACATGGAATAAAGAGAGGATTGTCTGACAGAAGCTGTGTCATAATGTCCTTCCTCTTAACAAAGGTGATGTGACACAGCCAAAATTAGCTTAAAAAGAGGAAAAAGTAAGGCATAGTAGCAGCGTGTGTCAAAATGGAGGCAGATGGAAGAAGGCCTTATAACTAAACTTTGAATTTTAATAGGAGTGATTTTAATGGAGTAGTGAGAGCAGAAGGCAGAGTGGTGATGTTTTCTGGGAGGTTTTATAAATCTTCTAAGTAAGAAGAAGGCACAAAGAAAGTATGTTTTATTTTGTAACTGGTAACTTATCTGCTTTCACTCTGTTAAAACATCAAGCAATGGACCCAGCATCTTCTAGTTGGAATTACAGAGAAAAAAAGTCAATGAATTACCGGTTAGATGGTATGCACTGACCAGTAAAAATAACCCACTACTTAAGTTAATAGAATGAAATGCTGTTTTGCTAATATAAATTGCATTCACTAGCAGAAGAAAGTAAATAACTTCAGTGTATCAGCCTCTGGAACACACCCAAATGTTGTTCTTTAGCTAAGGCATTTATCATACTGAAAGGATAATTCAAAGCAAGGTCCCTAAACATGCACAGGTTAGATTTTCATTGACCTTATAATCATTTATTATTAGGAATTGCAATGAATTATTATATTTAGAGTAGGTATACAATGAGAAACTATATATAGACTAGGAATCCAGTTTGGGTTACTGGAAAATACTATGATAAATAAAAGTTATTAATAAAAAGCAATGTGTAATAAATTATGGTAGGTTGAAATGTAATTGTAGAGCTTTGTGGATATTGGGCTGAATTTGAAGTTACGTGTACTGGAAATTTAATGACTCCGGGCTTTCGAAAGGGCTGCACTAATTAATCATTTGGTAATTACAACTGCGATTAACAGCTGTGATCATGATTGGTAACAAGTATTGATTAAATCCCCAATAATTCTGGCACAGTTTAGAATAAGAAGCACTTTGCAGGATGCAGGAAGCATGATTAACAAAAGCAATAACAAAACCACTTCGCTCTCATTACAAAGTTGTCTCGGGGGAATGAGATTTGTGATGGTGGAAAACCTAGGTAGATTTGCCAAGGTAAAACAGCATTACGCCAAAGATTGCCTTAATGAAAGAGAGTTATTGGGAAAAGTGGGTGCATTTTTTCATACTGATGAATTTGCCTCAGACCTGCAGTCATTATGTCCCCGCTACTGAGGTCTTTTTTCATTACAATAGCATGTCCATTTTGAACTGGACTCAGAAACTCTTTTCATTCCCATAAAAGATAACATTTACACACTTTACAAACTGCCATATGAATAGTGGCTCATTATCTACTTCTACAAAGAACTACTAATGAAGGGCACAAGGAGATGAAATATGCATCTGCTAACCAAAGCTGACAATTCCACTTTGTGACAACGTCTTCAATTTGTATTTTCTTTGTTCCACAGCAAAATTGAAAAGAAATCTTTTGAGAATGCTTGCAAAAAGCAGGATTATGCTAACGCATCTATTCAGAACCAAAATCTTAGTTTTATACTGCCAAAAAGACGTAGGCATTTATGTTGTCTACTAGCTAAAGCACTGCCTTATACAGCAGGAAGCCCAGGCTCCTAGTCCTTTAGAGTCGGTACAAAGATTTTCATTGAAGGCCACTGTAGGCCAGGCCCAGAATGGACATGAATCTTGATATACGCATGCTGAACCAGTTCCCTAACCATCATAGTATAGAAAGCCTTCTGGTTAGCGAAACAAAACAGCAAAGAAGAATCAAATACTACTACGCAATGACCGTTAATGTTGCAGAAGATGCAGATAAAGAGAAAAGTATTTTCGAGTGTGTCATTTGCTGCATATCAACTTTAGGCACCATTCCTTTGTGCTGTGAATGAAAAGTAAGTATGAACTGTTGTATTTCCCATCTGGAAAACTATCAGTGACAGGATTTTTTTCAGTGAGCTTCTATCACCAGGGAAAAGCAAAAATAAATTAAAATCAAGGGCTTCTCTCCCAACTCCGTAATTGTCCAATCCAAATCAGAGCAGAGACTTCTGGGTCAGAATAATTTCTACACTGTCAACTCTTGCCATTTTATTATGATCTTTGTTGGTTATTATGATCTTAATGGTTTGGCCATGGGAAGTTCAGTCAACTAAATATATGATAATCTAATCATTTAAAAAGAAAACTTAGTATTTGCTAAAAGCAAAAAGAGCTTACTCACTCTCTTGATTTTAAAGAATAGTTTGAGTGGCACGGGTGGATGGTGTGGCGTGGCTGACTTGTAAACTTTTGAAATCAAGAGACAAGACATCGAAAGAAGTTTTAGTTCTAACTTTTAAGCCTATCCCATAGTTTCTAAGCATTCCTCACCGTTTTAATCATGTGTTGATACTTCATCTCGAGTAATTTTCACAAAGAAAGTCCCTGCTCCTGAATGTCTCTTGGGTCTCTGTGGCCCCCTTTGCCTCTCTCTACACAGTGCTCCTTCAATTTTAGTAGACTTGCATGGTGTGCTGCTTGTACTACCCTTTAACATGGCCAAGGCCTTGCCAATGCTATATCCTCTACCCTAGGCTGGTTTTCTGCCATACTTAGTGTGTAGTGTTAGGTGAAGGAAGGAAAGGAGGAGTGAAGTCTCAAAGTTGAGCTGTGGATTGAAACCTCACTGATGCTCTGCGTGTTTGGGTCTGGGCTTGAGCACAGTTCTCTTCCAGAATACATAGGAAACTAACAGGCAGGACCTAAAATTCCTTCTAAAATGAAATTACAACCAAAGCAGGAAAAAAAAAATGATAGTAAGAAGAATGCTAATAAATGTATCAAAAGGTTGAGCACAAAACGCAGCCCAATGAACTACTAGACTTCTAAAGCTTATAGCTATCTTACGTAATGCTTGTGATGCTGAGAGGTAAGAATTAAGACACTTAAACATCCATTTTAGAGAGTACCTTTATCTGAAAGTCATTTTGAGACCAGTACCAAATTCCGGAAAACATGCCATTGATTTTGCCACTAAGACAAGAGACTGAATTTTTCTTTTTTTTTTTTTTAATTTATTAAATAACATTTTCAAATAAGGTATGAACATAAGACATGAACAGATGCTTTTACTTCACAGAGTCTGTACTGCTGCAGGTGATACCAGATGTTATAAGCCTTGTCAGGGATGCATTGTTTGTGGCATCTAGTTACTGATAACTAGACAGTACATTTTTTTCTGTATATGTTTAATAGAAAAGGGACTCCAAGATGCTATACAAAATGCTGGGTTAAGTATCAACTGGAGAGTGGGCAAATATGCCATCAAGTTGTCAAAGATCACAAGGGACCTGCGCATGTTTATGTCTGCCACTCTGTGGCTTATTTTCAGGACAGGCTTAACCCCAGTTGTAAATCCCGTGACTCCTTCTCTTTAGCTGATACCATCCTCACTTCATGTGGTTTGCATGCAATTTCGCAACACGTTCTCTCAAACTTTAGGCTGCCTACCTCAAATATGTCTGAAGACAGCACAACTCCTTGGCAAAAACTGAGGGCAGGATCTATGTAGTCATTATTTCAGTAGTAAAATTCAAAATGGTTTTTGATAATTGTTTTCATCTCTCTCTGAAATATAGCTCCTGGTACCACAGATTACTGCACTGAGAACCTTCTATAGTAGTATGTAGTTAGAGTTGATTGCTGGCACAAGAGTAAAAATTTGCACCTTTTTTAAGATTAAAAGTTGACTCTGTTACTGAAGTAAATAGAACCAAACTGACATAATTCATGTACCAAGGACGTTCCATAAATTCCTACAGAAATATGGAATGTCAAGAAATCCTATTGGGTTAATGTCTAGGAATACCTGCTCTACAATAAATTTCCCTCAGGTGATGAACACTTTTTCTGCGTCAAAATTCTTAATCAAGACTTTTCACACGTAGCAGAGATTTTGCCACCAAGGCTGCTGTTTCAATGATACTATGCAAGTACAAGTTACTGTATTTTGACCCTCCTCAGTGATGTCTGTATTCAAAAACTACCAAACACTGTTAGTCTTCACATCCGAGATGATCTAAGTGATGACACAGTATCTAAAGAGCTAGGAATCAAGAGTAAAGATAGTTTCTTTATGGCAAAGTAAATTTTAATCAGAAATTTTGATTTTTCAAAATGAGAAAGGCCCTCTGAAAAAGCATTGCTTAGTCTCCTGCAAATTTCCACAGGAGTCTGATTTTTATTGCACCTGGGATTCTGTTGGCTGTGGCTCACGTGTTCGTCTGTGAAACTTAAGCTCTAGGTGTGGGTCAGGGACGCAGGGTCTTTGGAAAGCACCTGAAAGTGGTCAGAGGTCTGCCTGAGATGAGGCTCTGCAGGTTATCAGGTTTTTATCAGGTTTTCTGCTTTTGGGATCTGAGCTGTGTCTTGGGAGGGCAGCTAGGATTTGCGTTACTCTGGATCTGATGACCTGAAGATTTTCAAGTATTCTAGCTCATTTGTAACCCAGCTACTATCTCAGGACTTGTTGCAGGGCTTTTACTCCTTTTGCCCTGCATTAGGTATGGGCAGTAGCTTGGAAATCGTGAATGAGCCCGTTGCACTAAACGTATGAATATTTGAGGATGAGTTCAGGTTCAGATTTAGTCTGGCAACATGGGAATTGGATTTCCTTCATACTGATAATTTTCAGTGTTTTGATGCTCTAAGGAAAGAAACGAACAAAAAACTCCGCTCAGGCTAAACATCATGCTAGCTTAAGATGTATCAGAAAGGTTCCAATCAGAAAGTGCGGAGGATTCAGAGGCCATACAGCTTCTACAAAAAGTATAAAAATATCTGTGTATTCTAGTGAGCATAACTGATGATATGCTGCACGGCAAGGTTTCTTACTCTAAAAACTAAATCACATTGAATGACTTCTAGCACTAGTGCAAGGAACGAGTAGCAGAGTGAATCTTTGTAGGTAGAAATTTCATTTTTCAGTGGTCCCCTGGAACATTTTTCCTTTCACCTGAGGGATTACCATATCCTGTTCTTTATCATTTCCATCCATCTTGCATTGAAACAAAGGAAGAAGGGGGAGGGTGAGGGTGATCACCTCTGTGTCGGATATATGCAGAAAAGCAGATAACTTGGCCAAATCCATAAATCCCCTTAATAAAGCAATTTCATTTCCCTGCAACGGGTAGAATCAATCAGAGTGCACTTGCATATGCTAATATCTAGAGACTCACTCTTCCAGAAGAGACACAGTACAGGATCCTTACACACAGCAGAGGGGAGAGGACAACAGATTAAGAGGAATTGTTAGATCTGAAAACATTACAGTTTAATGAATTAGGTCTGAAAACATTGCAGTTTAATGAATCATTATACAGTTGCCCTGTGGCCACCAATAAGCGTGGCAGGCTATGCTATGATTTACCAGGCTTGCGTGACCTTCTTTTAGCTACTTAGTGTTACACCCAGAAAACCTGCATCAGCTTCTTTTCTAGTAGGTCTGTTTCCCTTGCCGTTAGCTGATTTTATTTTTATTAGTCAAATGGGTTACATCATACTGTTTGGGATTTATTTATCTGCGTGGCATATTGTGTGCCATGTAGGAGGCACATCAGGTCCAAACGCCTTCTACCTTTGCTCCGAGAAATGCACAATATTGTGCGCTTCTACCTTTGCTCCATGAAAGCGATGTGACTCTTCCTCAGCAGGTGACTGTGGGAAAGCTGATAGTATGCGTATGCGTATAAGGATGTTGTTTCTCTATGGAACCAATCTAATGAAGGCTCTGTCCAGAAACAGGAGAGACAATTTCACATAGCATTTTCTTAATTTGGGTTTTCCTAGTATCACTGAAGTCTGTGCATTCGCATTTGCTATCTTAATTGTGGGTAATTAAAAACCACAAAATATACTTTGCTCTTTAGCAAGTGCGTAACTTTACTTTTGAGTAGTATATGAATACAGTTGATTTAGCCCACACATGCCAAGAAACTGTAGCAGTGCTGTGTTGTCTGCGTTATAATGATATGCAGGCAAGACATTACAGGAGAACCTTTCTTTCATATGCTGATTTGAAACAAAACGGACTACCGAATGTTCTGTACTTGGCCCAGCTCTTGCAGTCATTTGCAATGTAAGAAGAATCAACGTGAAAAAAGACAGAGAACAGACCAAACGCTTCAAAGGTAGCACACATAAGCAGCTGTGGAAACAGAGGACATGGAAAGGCAAGAGACTTGCACACGTATTGACAGGATCTACCTGTAAGGAGCTGCAGGATGTGTGGCGGATCGATCCCATGGCTATTTCCCTGGGAGAAAGCACACTTTGCCTTGCTGACAGGATGGCAGGAAGAAACACCAATGGAGAAATTACGTGAAGATTTTCTTCCCAGAAGATAGTGTATCTTAAAGGAAAAATTATTTATCGTCCTTAATCACAGCCTCCCCTTTTTGTATCTCAGAAGATAAAACTGGAAGCTACTCATACTTGGGAAGCATTGCTAAATCCTGAAATAGGTCTTTGTGTTTCATGCATTAAACTTTTGCTTACACAAGTGTCAGAGAAAAATAATATACCTGTAAGGGTGGTGTTTTTTTCTTAATGCTTTTAAACTATATAGGGGTGGTGATCATTGAACTCCGTTCCTGATTCTGCCTACAGTACGCCTATATCCTGTTTGTGACATTTTACAGTCAGAAAATCCTCTAATGATATTTAAACCCAAGAATTTATTAGTGAGAAACACCATGAGTGGTGTTCTTAATATATGGCACGAAATATATGATACAACAAAGTATTGTTATTTTCTAAAGCAGGCGGTTTATTCAGGTGAATGTGATAACCACAGTAATGTCTGCTGCCAAACAGTGGAGGGAGGTTTGCAGGCATCTTTTAACTGAGGCAACAACACTGTGATTCATTGTCGATTGGAAACCTACAGGGAGATTCATGAAAACACCCCATCAAGCTTTCAGTAGATAGCACTAGAGGTAGCAGTTTAATAAGAATGCATTTAATTTTTATGGTACTGTTCAACAGAACCTTCTAATTACCTCACAATCATGCAGTTAAAATTCATCAAAACCAATAAAACCTCTCAGAGTAATACATAATTACAATAGTCAATCAAATTGAGAAGGAATTACTTCAAGTTTCCTGAAAAAGTAGGTGAATCTGAACCTTCTACATAGTTCTTTAATGGCTGTGATGACGACATGCATTCCACTTACATGATTCCTTTGTGATTCTCTGGACATTAAAGTTCTGTCCTTACTTTGCATTAACAAGAGTTATTTTAGATGCTGACTAGAACTTGTGAAAACATAAACCACCATCTCTTTAGGTACTAAGAATACAGGTTAAAGTCTAGAACAGGAATGGAGAAAGCAATCTCCCTTCTTTTGAAATTGTTGGCCAAAAAATTTTGAATTGAAGCACCTGACTTTGGACATTATTGGCATTAACTGTAATGAAACCTAACTGTTACAGAAATGCGCTTTTATAACAGACAGGTGTCTAGATCCTACATTTCTTTTTCCTTTTCTGCTCTCAACACAAAACTACCAAGGGAGCAGCAAGGGGGCTGCCCCACAGAGGAAGGAGAGCTAACAGAAAGGCAGCACAGGGACGTCCCATGGGGGTCCAGGCTCAAGCCGGGGAGCCAAGTCAACAAAGCGAGGCTGGGACCAGCAAGGTACGTGGCCAGGCACGGCATACCCACGGTGTAGCTCAGGCAATGACCAGGGGCCAGCGCGTAGCTCCGGGGCTGCTCTGGAACCAAATGGTGTGGGGTGAACAGATGGAGGGCCAAGGTGGGGCTTCTCTCATTTTTTTCTCACAGCTTTGCTGTTCTCACAGAAGCCCGGTTCAAGGTGCACTGTAGCAGGGCAGACCCCAAGGACTGTGGTGGGAGAGGGGAGAAGTTGCACAGGAAGACTGAAGAAGAAGGTGCCTGTACAGGCTGGTCAGGGCAACTAGATCCTACTGGTGCGTTCAGGGCTTTGACAAAGAGCATCTCAAATGTAATGCCAAAACGTAGTTTGAGTACTTACAGAGGTGGGCAATAACCCTAAATCAGCAACTGCCCATGCTTCATCCGTATATTTATACCTAGAATTGAGGGAAAATAAAATGAGCTGCTATGACTTTAACTTCTGTAATAAATTTAAGTATTGCTTAAGGTTGACCTAAGTTTGCATTTTAATTCATGGGTGGCTATTTATAGTCTTCTTTCATGCATGAGCCGTTACAGACATGTGTCAGTGTTTAATTCTCCATGCGACTAAATGATCATAATATAACTTATTCTCCATGACACAGTGGTGTGTCCTACGGAATTTCCGAAGTGAAATGCATGTCCACAGAGAAGGATTAAAGTCACAGAATCACTGAATCATTTAGGTTGGAAGGGATCTCTTGAGATTGTCTGCTCACGTCCATTCAGGAATCAAATACCCTACGTTCGCTTTCAGAGAGCGCAACTCTCTAAGCAGTTACGTTTTTCCTCAGGAACACTTGTTTCTTGGTTATTTTTTGTCTGTGCAAGGTTCTTATTTTTCTCTATTTTTATTTCTGTTCTTAGCTTTCTTATATTCCCATCCCTTTAAGAGAATTCCAATGTCTTTTCCATCTATGCAACTCTGTGCCAAATGATGAACCATCCATCCTTCCTCTGGGAGAGTCTTCTTTACGCTTCCTCACGCAGTTATGATGATTTTCTCAATATTCCTAAAGTTTCCTTGGCTCGATTTCATGCCATGAATTGTAATATTTTTTAGGGGGAACACTTTGAACTTACAGTCTCTTCTCTCAGATGCTCCTGACATGTCATTCCCAGCATCCCAATATATCCAGGCGGACGTTCAGCATAGCACCCAGCTGAAGGGCTTCATGCCACTTCATTTAGAAGTGCTTTCAGCTGACCAGATAATGTTCTCTCTGTTTAACTAGGACGCCTAGCATCACGCAGCACTAGGGCTCAGAATTTGGCCCTGTTCTTGTAATAAACTTTCTTCAGAAAAATCACCTTTCCTGTCTCCCTGAAATCATGGCTGTTCTTAGAATTCTCTCTAGTTTGGCTCATATTTACTACCTAAAGAAATGCAAATAAAGTGTAAAATAGGACGCGATGTCAACCAGAGTATTATTTTAGTAAGAAAACCAATTCTCTTCTCAAAACAGTAATTAGAAATATTCAAGAATGGCTTCTGTGCTAAGGAGAGCTGAGCCAATACTGCATATAAATTTTTCACAAATTTTTCTTCATATTTTCAAATGGATTCATATATCTGTGTGCATTCTCCTCTCGAGCTCACTTCCACATATGTTTGTGTAATTAAAGTGAAGTAACCTTAATTTCCAAGTTGTGCATATGATAATGCACAGAAGCAGAAGATTGCATTGGCTGTGGGAGCACTGCTTGCACAAACGCTTGTATAATCTCTGAGCAGAAAAAGCCACCATATTACAAAGAGCAATGAACATGTCTTTGTTTTACATGTGAGTGGGTGTATGTATACATCCTATTGAATTCTTTTTTATCTGTGTTCTGTTGCTTTCGTATCATGTTTGTAGAAAAATGAATTTGCATGAGCAATGTTAATAAGGACTTCTTGCTCTATGGTGCTGTCTTTGGACAAATGCAAAAAGGCAAATGAGAAAAAAGCAATAGAAAAAAAACGGATACTGGCAGCAACTGAAGCCAGGGTTTGTATTTATGAGACGTTAAACTGGCATAATTGCAGCTAGGAAATTAAACAATGCCTTGACTGGTTTTTATCTGCTGGACTCAGAACTGTGTGTGGGGAACTCCGTCCAGCCCCAGTGCAAGGCAGCTTTGGAATGCCACCTTCTGCATCCTCCGGATTAGGTCCTTCACCAACCCATTACCCTCTTCAAATTCACCAGCCATTTTCTGGACAGGGAGAGAAGCACTGCTAGAGCAGAGGTGTTAGGAAGACAATAGCTCGAGACAGAAACAGGGGGAAGGGAAAGATGTGCAGTCACAATCCAGACCAATGAAAGATGGGAACTAACAAAATCATAAAAAATTTACACAACCATAGCACAGGACTTCTGTTACAACTACAGTTCTTGCACGTGTGGTGCGGTGACTGGTGTGATGATAGGAGCAAGCATTAACTTTGGCATATTCCATATTGTACGTACTGAGAATGACGACTCCACACTAGTATCACTAAGCCATTCATAGCTCGTTTTATGTGCTGTATAGGCACTTTAGTTTCGTTCAGCTTAGGTTGCTCCCAAAGCAATGCAAGCTAAACTGGAAAAAAAAAAAGACATAGTAGAAGAAGCGAGAGTTTTATAAAGATAACTCAAGGGCTTTATTACCCCCCCCCCCCCCCCCCCC
>VZSC01008957.1:398364-530118 GCA_013398225.1 Steatornis caripensis | reverse complement strand
CCCCCCATACACACACCTTATATTGTTGTAACTTTTTATATAGGCAATGCCATTCTGAAAGTGCCAAGTTTTCCACTGGGTATATTTATTTGCATGCAGAACACCATCGTAGTGTTCATCATTAACATCATAAAAGGATCCCAGTAAACACCCCAAGTTTCCTATAGGGCTTTTTGCATTTTTACATGAACAATTTGGTTAATGATGTCACACAGCAATGTTAACTAATTATATTTTTAATTAGTTTCTGGAATTAAAGTGGGTTACATTTAGAACTTATTTAATTAAAATAGGCAAACTGTATTTCATGTGCGTAATGCAGATGACGTTCTCAGAACTTTCCACTCTTTGCTCCACCACTGATATAATTAACAGAAAGGTTTTCAGTGCATTTCCAAGAAGAAAGGGCAAAAATCTCTGTTTCCTTTCTGATGATAACCAGCAGCCTCAGCTCGTTGCACTTCTAAAGTGGGTAGGTAAGGAATGTTTATTATTCAGCACAGTATGCCACAGCGACATTTCTTATCATTACAGCATTATAGGACCAGAGGGTCCATAAATAGTATTTGCCTCCTAGCAACTTTACTCCGTGATAATATCCTTTTGATGCTGGGGCTGTGCATAGCTGAGAGAGCCTCCAGGCTATCTCTGTACTTCCAAAAGTTGGTAAAGTGTTTCCTGGAGAAAATAAATAAATAAACCAAATAAACAAAAATGCAACAGAAAGAGAAGTAACATTAAATAATTACTGCAGTCATTTTGCTCTGACACAAGCAAAAAACATAGCTTAGAGGTCACAGGAGAATCAGAAATGGAGAATACTGTCCCACAGATTCTCTTCTAACTGTGTATAATTATACTAAACCCCCTGACAATACCCGTGAAGGGCATTTCAAAATTCAGAACTTATCATTCAAATAATATAAAGCCTGCTTTCCTGAAATTCTGAATCCATATGGCTCTTTCTGAAGGCAATTTTGGTTTGCTTGACATCTTTGGAAATAAAAAATATTTTGTATAAAACTCCTTTTTGTACTGTGAAGAGAGAGACCTTTTAAACTGTAATTTGTCTTGATTTCAAGACCAACATTCTTTATCACCATTTTCAGAAATGTTCAAGCACCTGTTAAAGGAAAAAGGACAAGATTCATGTCCAAAGGTGTTCTTAAAGAAAGAACCTGATTCGAGCCACTTTAGAATTACTAAGGGCTGCAATTATGTTGTGTGCAAAGGCATTCTGCACAAGGCTGTGCAGTCTGTGCCCTCTGTCTCCTGCTTACCTGTGCAGCCTCTGCCCCTGGAGTTCCTTTCTTAGAAAGCAGGGCGCAATGAAAGAGGAGAGCAGGTAGCATATTTCTGGGTGCCCTTCTAACAAACACTTGGGCAGTGGTTGAGGCATGATCGCAGACTGCCTTCCCATGAAGCACCCACAGAAACTCTGTAGCTGGAAACACTGTTGTGTACTTGGAGTGATTCAGAGAACGAAATCCCGGCCTCCGAAGGCCGCAGCGCTACAACGCTGCATTGGCCTAATGGGGCCGATGGTTTCTGCCAGTTGTAGAAGATACCTGCTGATGTAAAACATTGTGAGGTTAACGTGCGGTTTAACGGTTGCTACCCTCCAGGAGAGAAGGGTGCGTGCCTCCCTAACTGTTTATATGGTTCTTGCATATAGAAGGGAGTTTGGGTAGCAAGAAAGGCTTTACGATGTGAGGCTTCAACATTGTGAAAGTTGCTCCTTGGAAGGCCTTTCCAGCTGGGAGGTGTGGTGATCATCCCGAACGCATGGAAAGAAACACCATAAAAGCAGTCACTCCTGTTGTACTGCTGCTGATTTCAGAACCAAGCACTTACAGCATTTAAATGATAATTTACACATAACTTACTTGGCTTCTGGTTTAGCTCTTTTGCATCACTATGTGTGAACACCCCTAGGAATTTTTCTTCACATGAAAGCTAGCAAGCGGCCGTTATTCATGCAAATACACATAGTCACAGGAAAGACAGGCTGCTTCAGCTGATGATTTAAAATAAAACTCTGCATTTCCTGAAAATACTCTTGCTTATTCCATTAACTATGGAAATGGCAGCTTTTTCTTTTCTTTTTCTTTCCTTGTTTTGTCAGTGCTTTGTCCCCAGTGAATATTAAGGTGCCTTCTCTCATAAAACAGAGGAGTACATCAATGCCGTGTCTTCTTTTGTTGTCTTTCCATTTGTGGCTATAGCAAACCTAAAAGTGTCTTGGGGCAGCCTCAAAGCTTGTTTTCCACTCAAAGAAAAATTGCACAAGACAAAAAAATGCCTCTGAGGTTTAATTATCCTTCTTTGTTACCTCGCACTAGAAAGCAATGTACTGTAGCTGCGAGCTCTTCCACAGCCAAGATACCTATACTTGTTGCCTTTTTGTTGCCGATGGAAAATAGGTCTTTAAAAATGAATTGTTCCTGCTTCGTTCTTTGCCCATACTCTCAAGAGTTTCTCTGTTGTGCACAGATGTGCAAATTTGGCGATGGAACCTGGGAAAAAATTGATCTGATGCCCCTTACCTCTGTTTGCCTGTTGATGTGTTCATGTCCGATGCCTGATTTTTCTCTTATAGGGATGGAAGCCTCGGTTACAGAACGGTTTTCTGATTCCCAGTGTTTTCCATCAGCTGTTTCTTTCATCAAGCATCCAATTCCTCTTTCCTGTTTGACTGCCTCATTTCCTCTTAACATTCTGTTAAAATTAAAAAAAAAAAAACAAACCCACTACATTTTTCTTGAATTTTGAAGTGGCAGCCTTTCGCCTGCCAAAATCAAGCATATTAGAAAAAACCTTCCATCCTCTCATTTCCTGTGGAGTTGCCTGAGTCACGTTAGGAATAAAACTGTTAGAGGGGCAGTTTAGAACAAGCGATGTCCTCATCTCGTACCTTCTGGTCCTTCTCCATCTGGTACTTTTAAAATTTTTACTGAATGTACCTGATTTAACTACATGGTTCCCACAGGGTAACATTTGCTTCACCTGCATAAATGAAACATGAATTACGAAAACCGACCCTGTCACATTGTGGGGATCTGATGTAGCATCATTCACTCCCACTACAGTTGCTATTCCAACTGACTGGAATCTTTCCAACCTTTCTTCACAATCCGAGGCTCTTGAAATTGCTACACATACAATTATATTTCCAGCAACATTATGCAAGGCCAGGACAGAGACCTTGTTAACAGCCTGGAAAGGGAGCGTAGATCTTTGACCAGTTTTCCAGCTGTTCGCTTAGCTTGTGGTACGGAGCCGCAGACTGTTGCACAGTGCGTGCATTGCGAAACTGTGAAGGACTGACCCCACGGCCAGAATTTACCAAACATAACTACCGCGCTTCTACAAAATGAATTCTGTGCAGCTTTATGAGGCATAACAACTCACGGATACATGCTCTCCCACAGGTTTACTGAGAGATTAGCTGACTATATCTTATGTGGTCGCTCTAGAAGAGTCTTGCTGTTGTTGCACACTAGCACCGGCAAACCTAAGCGAGTAGTGCTTATACACTTGATTTTCTTCACCTGTAATGTTAAACGTAGGAATAAAGACATTTAAGGTCCTCAGGCCACCAGAACGACCATGAAAGATCGTAGCTCAGGCAGATTATAGCAGGATCTGGGGTTTTTGTTACCTTTATTTTTTTTTTTTTTTGCCCCAGAGCTAGTGGGATCATCTCCAGCTCCTTTTGACCTGATTGGTCTTTCCCTACTTGTGGAATAATTCTGCTCTTTGCTGGATGATTTCCAGCCTCTCCCACCAGGAGTGGCTGAATTATATATGCTTGGAGTGAGAAACGAAAATGTCTGGTACCGTAAGAAACAGGCAGCAGCAGGAGGAAAGGAATTTTACCCTAGTGTTTATTAGTGTACAGCACAGTAGTTATCATTTTTGTTTTGGTAATCAACGGCAGCAACTTATTGAAGTGGAAGGTAATGATGAAAGCTATTGAGCTGTTTTTTCTGTGGTTCTGTGGCTGTTTGAGTACAATTATCTACTGAACAGGTGAGCTGGCAAGAGAAGGAAGATGTCGGGGCTGGGCCGGGGCCGCTAGTTGTGTTTAATGGCCCCGCAGCCCCAATTAAGCTCTGCCCGATAACACTCAATATTTTAATGTTTCAGAGACAATACATTTTTTTCTGGAGGAGAAAGGATAAACTGAAATGATTCCCAAGGTTTAATAAGACATCCTGCTACTTAGTGATCCCTTTCTCTGTTTGGGCAGAGTCTGGATACACAGACTCCATTTGCAGCTTGGGTACATGTATCTGCCTGTATTGTTTTGATCTTGCCTCAGGAGAAGGGTGTTTGACAGCGAGTGTCAATTTGCAAAAATGTCCACTTCTCGAGGAACAGAGCAAGGTACTGATTTATTTTTTTTTTAAAGCCAGACTTAAAGTTTTAATATTTGGGACATTAATATCAGTGAAGTATGGGAGCCCAATGGAATTAATTATGAGGCAAAGGAGAAGCATCCCGTAAAGAACTTCTTTTCTTGATACCCTTCCCTAATTGTTCTTCAGTAAAGCACAATGTTTTCAGAAATCTTGGCTGGGGAATGGATTATAGTGATAGAAAAGAGTAGTTCTTTTATATTTGCTGAGGAACATCGTGCACGTGAACCACAATTCCATTGCATCAATGGAAATGCTTTTAATGTGTGGCCTCTTCTGTCGGTGTTGTATAGAAAATGTGGAATGGTAGCGTGGGATTGAGGAAGAAAGATAAAAGGAGACTATAAAAAATGGACTGGTTAAAAGATAAGCTATGTGCAAACACTTTGTACACCAAGGTAGGTGAAGAATTACCTGTTGTGGTTTAATGAGGTTTGGCTAGCAGTAGTAGAGATTTAGGATTAAGATCTGCCCTGTGTATCGGGGAACTTTCCCAACCATAGGAATTTTTTTGTTGTGAAAATCTTTAAGGTTTTATCTCTGTAGTCTTTCAAAATCAGGTAACAATAGAAACTGTAACTTTTGGAATAATTTCTTCCTATGTTTAGGAAAAGTGATAGGTCCTTCAATAGCACTTTTCCTATTTAGTTTCCAAGTTATTTCTAAGCATCTGGTAATTTTCAAGGGTGCTATTAATGAGTGTACTGGCCTGGGGGGTCTGACCGTAGTAAGTCCGTAGCTATTTTGTTCAGCTGCGCTGTATTTTAAGACTTTATGTGTGCTGATACCTCTAATGACTTCAGAACAAGATCATACTGTGAAAGTATGACTACACACTTTTACTGGCTTTGCAGTAGCTAGCAAGAAAGGAAGGACTTGTGCTTAGGCAGCGTAGGTTAAGACATAAAAGGTACAGTGGAAGACTTGTAGGTGCCAGGTTTCAGATGAACAGTGAACGGTGCTCGTCAAATTCTGTCGAATACCAGGTGCAATCTGGAACTAGTCTTTACCGTGATGGTGAAGAATCCGGTCAAACAGAATGCCTTGTATGACAACTTCTCTCGAAAGCACTTGCAACTTTTGTTTCACGTAGGCATAGGGAGGAGATTTTTCTCTTGATTGCTGCTAGTGGCCATTTATCTTCAGTCCCTGTTGGTAACGGCCTTCTGCTAGTAACCCCAGGATAAGGGGTCAGTGGTGAGTTGAACAGAGGATATAAGTACCTATATGAGACCTATTTCTGATAGAAGTACTTTTAATCTAACCAGTAAAAGAATAAAGGATCTAAGGTTTCAGGCTTCTAGTCGTGTGTGGTACGGTGGTAAAGTTTTACTAGGCAGGTAAATATGCAGGAAATAAATACTCCTAATTTTTTCTTTAGACTAAAACCAGATAGGATCCTAGAAAGACTCATTATCACCCAGCCAGAAGATGTGAATGATGTAGAAAACACTTACTAAAACTCTGTTGCCTGTGTTATGCAGTTACATTAAAGGGATATAATGGTTCTTTTGATTTGGTCCTATGAAACTCTGTGCGGATTTACACTGACAAATACACTTGCATTAGTTTGTTCTGCTCAAAAGTCAAGGTGGGTAGGTGTAATCTCTCATCCAGGAGTCATGTGTAATACCGTGTCTGAGCAAATAGATCTTATTTGCAATCTTTAAGTACTCTGTTAGAATACAGCAGAGAAACGCATATTCTGGGCACAGTGTTCTGATAATATGGCTGTACATGGCTTCTGGACCAGAGCTGGCTCACGTTAGCCGACTGGAAATGCGACCAGAAGGAATTCACATCTGTACACATTCTTTACAAGCCCTCTGTCTTCAGCAGCCCTTTAAAGTCCCATCAGATTACTGAATAGAGGTAACGATTAATGTATCAAATATTGGTATCAAAGACACTGAATCTTAATTTTAAGTTAGAGACTCAGCTGTTTCACCTCCCGTTTCATGTGTTATCAGCAAAATAGTGTTCCATTTTGCTTTTACTTTGCTGAAGAGGGAAGGGATGATAGAAGAAGAAAGAACCAAGTGATGGTATAGAATTTGCAGCACCGTTGGTTATAGTGTCTGTGTATGCACGCATGTCTGTGTGCATCTTCCGACTTCTAAATTCAGCCAAACTGTACGCAGAATCATTGCGGAAATAGAGCTTCATAATATTATTTTTATGGACTGGGTTTTATAACTGAGCTTGCACTTAAAAGGGCATAGAGTATTAGTGTTCACAGGGTGCTGAAAAAGTGTTAACTTTTGCAAAAACTTCCTAGCCCATGTTAAACCGAATTTAAACAATTTTGGCCTTAGTCTCATCATTTTAAATGGATAAAATTAAGTATTTTTCAAAGGAAAATACATGTTGATGTCTCGCATAATATTAAATATTTAAAATAAACACCATTGCTGCAAATCTTGTGATGGAAAATAATTTTACCAAAGGAGATCGAATGAGCACATCACATCTCCCTTGCAATAAGTATATCCTGCTCTTTGAATTATTCACCACTATATATCTATATATACATAAAATATACATACAGTAACCGTACAAAGCAGAGCCCGGGTGAGTCTGCTGAAAGCATGCCAGGCATATGTTGTGTAATATCCCAAATCTCAAATCAAGCCTAAAGCATACTTAGCCCTGTGTACTCCACGGTAAGGGTTTTCCTGAAAGTGACTGAGTGCTCCGAGCTGTAGTGAGAGGTGTAATGACGTGGTGTGTGTGACTGTCTTTTGGGGAGAACTCAATTGACCTACTACGAAGGGAGCAAAGCAGTATTGTGCACTGCTCATCTTAGCCTTATTACCGTGTCAAGATTTTGTTCCATAAAGCATTGAAACAACAATGGTAAAACACAAGTTTAGCTGGACTTGCAAACACACACAGCCATTGTTGGCGGGCAGGTGATGTTAGTCAGCGATACAGGCAAACTGATTTAAGAAAATTACATAAGTATTGCTTTTTTACCCTATTTTACCTCTTTTTTTTTTTATTGTTTGTCCTGTGTTTGGAGTTTGCACTGTGAGCTCTCTTATTCCCTTTACTCCGTCTTGCCTTGGTTACTGCATCTTCCTTTCACCTTCAAAATCCTAGCTCTCCAGACTTCCCTAAGTATAGAATGCTATTGCGAACTTCATTCAGGATCTCCTTTTCCACTCTAGTGCAAGAAGTATTATGAGGCCATTAATTTCTATGAGAATGTACTTAGAAACCTGGAAGGAGCGGAAGCAAGAGAAGCCACGTCCAAAGAATACGATGTGGGTGGCAGTTAGGGGAGGTTAGTGTGCTCTGGAGAGCTGGTTTGTGATCCCTGATTTGTATTTCTAAAACTCCTCTCTAAGCACAGCACAAAGTGTTTAGGTGAGCCGTTACTTGGTCTTCCTGGAGAGACATACGCAAGTAATCTTCCTGGTGTGGAATCACGTTTGTAAAATAGGGATGATAATATTTTTGTGTCTTGTAATGAAATTGCAAAGTTCATTGACATCTTTGAGATGGTTGTGTACTTCATCAATAGGCGCTATCTGAGCATGATGTGAACAATTACATTGCTTTGTGGCTTGTTTCTTTTTAACATCTGTTTCACCTGATTATTTTAACACTATCTATATCATTTAAAATGGTCTGAAGTACAGCTTATGCGAAACAATCATACAAAACTGTGCTAATGAAAGTACTCTCTGTGCATTCAGAAATAGTTAGGCCGTACTTGTGGCTGGAAGGTGTAAGTACCAGGCATTGCAGAAGGAAGTTTGTCGTTCTTGGGGAGTAACACAATTTTTCCTGAAACCACACGGTTTGTCCATGTTGTAGATAACTGTCCCGATGCTCATATTCTGATGTTCTTTGAACTTTGAAGCCTGAGGTCTGTCAACCAATGTACGTTGAGTACTGGAATAGTAATGCTGAATGGCTATGGCATTTCACAGGGTCTAAGGAGATGATCTATTCTTTTTTGTACCAATAATCCTGCTAAAGATGACCTCTCGGTGCCTCAGTTTCAACACTGCAGGAAGGCGAACAATGGGAATGACTTTACAAATTACTCTGAACAGTACTGAAGTGAACTAGGAGCTCTTGCTATTATCACAGTCTACTGAAATAAGTAGAAATACGAAGCTGCTTTTACTTTGATACTGTATCTTCTAGGTGAGAACTCTGCACTGCACATAGCAATTAGGTGGTTTGTTTTCAGCAGCCTTATACAGCCATAGCGTAAGCAGGCAGTGCAGTCAGGAAGCTCTATTTGACTTGTTGAATCAAGTGACAGCCTTTCCCTGTGCATAGGATACATTTATTCTTGGCTTTGTCTAGCGTATCTAATCTGAAAGAAAGATGAATAAGCTCTCCTGGCTTGTGTAATCTCTTGTAAACCTGCTTTAAATTGAGCAGATGTCAAATTGTCGTGCTTGTACTGTCATACGTCTATGAAACTTTATGGCATCCACGACAGTGTGCTCCAACAGCAGAGCTATTGGAATTAGTAACACAGTCGTCAAACTGCCCTAAAGTGGAAACAACAAAATTGCTAGCAGGGGTGTGCGAGAGGCCGATTATTTTAAATCAGTCCTATGTCACGTGAAACAAGAGGGCTACACAGTTTTAGCTGTCTTAATTTCCTGCTTTTCTAGGTCTTACCAGTAAAAGGTTGCATCACAGGAAGCAAGACGTGTCTTGAGACCTTTTCTTAAACAAGGAAGAGAAAGCCTTATTCCCTCCAGACCTACAAGGTAACAGGAAGATGTTGACCTTGGTAGCTGGGACAAGGAGTTTGGGTAATACCGCAGTTACCCGGTTTGAGCCATTCCAAACTATAAGCCAGAGCGCTTAAGAACTACGATGGTCTGTCAGATGTGGATATGTAGGCAAAAGTATCTTCTGTGCCATCAGAGACACTGATTAGTGACAGATAATGGTCAGAAACTTATTAATGGTGAAATCTGGTTTTTTACTTAATTCTTGTTGTTTTTTTCAATCTGCACCAGTTTTGCAGTCAGCTGGAAATGATGGCATCAGACAGCAGGAATACCAAAGGAAAGCAGAATAAGTCCAAACCGTCTAAATGCACCTATTAATTCTGACTCAGCAGGCTTAAAACCAGCAATGTTTATGTCCCTTCTAACTCGCCTGATGCAGCCACAGCACTCATCACTGGTAGCTGGATGCCTTCCCGATGTCCCCACTGCGGATAAATCAGCCTAACTTACAACTTCTGACACACGCTCGTTGACAGCATGACAATTGGTAGGAGGCAGCGTAGTGACTTGGCAGCTGTTAGATCCGCCACCACAAGGCAAATTGAACAGAGCTAGTTTGTAAGGTCTTGTCAGCGACCTTTACGGATTGCTTTATCAAGGAGAAGGACAGTGAGGTTTGTGCTTTGATGTTTTTCCAGTCCCGAGCCCTTTGTTTTAGTATGAATCTGCAAGGAATTAAAACCCCTTCCCTTAGACTTCCTACAGCCGTGTGGGTAATGAGAAGTAAAACTTGTCTCTGAGAAGGCGTGTTGGCAATTTCGTTCTCTTCCATCCATGCTTGGATTCCGGCTGCCTGCTGTTGGAGGTATCAGACAGCTGAGCATCAGAAACCTCTCGTGCTGGCCGTGCTCGTGATAGGCAGGCACCACATGTCACCTTCGCTTTCCCTAATACAAGGAGACAACATCACGAGGAGTGTCAGTGAAGATTTACAGCCCGTTGAGATCCCTTTTCCCTCTTTCTCAGGAGCTAATGTAAGCCATAAAGTACACACGCTCATGGAGCTACATAACTCTTGTTGTCAGCTGTGTCGCTTGAATTCAATATATCCCATACTGGGTGACAGGAGCGTCGGCTATTGTGTGGTGAATGTTCCACAAACCCAAGCGTCTCTCACCTCCTCCCTTACCACAATCCAGCAAACACAATCAAATCTTTGAACGCTACTAAGACAAGTCTTACAGGTACACTAATCTGTTTGTCTTACCTCCCGGTTTCAGAGTTTTGCTAGCTAGTTCTGCGTCTTTTGCTTTCATGCATACTTTCTATTTTTTGTTCTTTTTTGACTCTCCAGGTACAGCAGAGGCAAAGGGCTGTCAAGTCATCTGTAGTGCTTGACAGCATAATTTCCTTAGGTCAAAAGCAAAGCAGGGTAACTAACTGTGAGGTGAGGGGTATTCCCCTCCTTTCTGTAATGGCAAAATGAAAGTTCCAAAGAGATTTGTCACTTCGAGGAAATGAAAACTTGTGATGAGTGTTTATATAACTTTTAACTTATTTCAGCGGTTTTTAATATTTTTCAGCACTATTGCTAGGATAAACAGCTCTTGAATCTTCATGTAGGTTGCAGGGTCACACATGTGAGATTAATGAGGATGTGGGAAAAGTCACTCAGTCATCACTGCTGAAAGTTGGGACAAACTGACAAGTGTTCTGCTTCTTTTTTGCTGAACTGGAGAGTGGTGCTGCCTGTTATAAATCTGTTTTGCTGACAATTACGAGAGAGTCTCTTTACTTGTGGGGAGTTGCGAAGGAGGAGAATTATGCCAGGGAAAAAATAGTTACGATGTGGCAAGTGTTAGCATTGCCACAGGTAAACTAGTTTGGCAAATACCCTTTATGTCCTAGTTGTTACTGCAGAGATTTGAGTAGCTACTTAGGTAACCAGAGCTTTGTCACAATATTGTGCTGACAGATGTCTTTGCTCAAGACAGATTTTCTGCTTCCTCGGTGATATTCAGGTGACATTTGTTAGTTAAGTAATAATATGGTGCTTTTCTACAGGAAATGCCGTCTGTGGGAAACGAATCATAGAGCTGCACAGCAGAATCAGCAATCCAGTCCAACAGAATCCTCGCTTACTACAGCGTGCAGAAGTTAAGCATCGTTGTTTACATCTAAAGAGGAGGAAGCAGAGCAAAAAGGTAGGTTGTTGACCATAGGCAATGTGTGGGTGAAGGAGGAAGTATACTATGACATCTGGACAGATGTTCTCTTAATACAGGAGGCTGAGGTAAGCGGTCACACCAGTTGTCTGGAAAAAGTGCCCGGTTTTGATCTTTGTTAACAGTCTGGGCTACAGAAATTCAACAAGAATAAGATGCTTCAAGGCTCTTTTCTCTAGATCTGGAGAACTTGTGAGAATACTCAATTAGCCAAGTCTATTCTCTGGTCTTTTAACCTGTACCAAACTAATAAACATTTGGAAAATATTTTAATCCTGTAATAACGCCTCTTCAGTTTCTCTGCATGTGTACAAGCCCTTTGCATCTCATTACTTTGTTTGCCTTCAAGCAAGACTGACATTTTCAGCAAGGGCTGAAATGTGAGATTTTTTGAGATAATGAAATCTGTGTCCAAAAAAAACTGAAAGCAACTACAAAATGTTTAAATTAGAAGAATTAATGATGTGTTGTGTGCTTAGCTAATTATGTCGGGATTTTTGTATGGTTTCTTTTTAATCAGGCACCAGCTAGAAAGCTGTGAGCTACTGCCTTATTTTTCCTTCTCCATTTAGCACTTGAAGGAAAGGAAATTAGAGTTTTGCTTTAATTTTCTTGTTTTTGTTCTTGTACCCATAATTAATATATTCTGTACTGCAGGGGGGTGAAATGACACGCTCATTATAGAATTAATTAAAGTCAGATTAAGTCAATTGGTTTCCCCCCACCATCCCTGCTGTGATAACATTTTTTGGGGCCTTTTGTCACTAAGGCACCATTACATTCTCTTATTTCCTCTGGAACTAGGTAGGAACTTCCCCCTCCTCCTGAAAGAAGAAATGCAATTGCACCTATTTGTTTTCAGTTCCATTAGATCTACTTAGTGTTTCAGTCTTGCTTAAATTCGGAAAATTGCATGAGTCAACCCAAAAGCCAATTTTTTTCTTGGGTTTTTTTTTGAGTTTTTCATGATAACAGTTTTCCCAGGTGCTGTCTGAGAGCCCTCCGATCCTACTGACAGGGATATCTGTGTGTACTATAAGTAAATCACGTAACTCAATGAAGAGCTTCTGTAGTGACTCCATGGACTGCTCTCCTCAACCTCTCTCTGTTCATGTCTCCCCTTTATAATGCCTGGATGAATTTCAAAAGCCTAAGTCAAACAGATGTCTATAGCCATCTCGTTGAATGTTGAGCAGTTGGACTGCCCACTGCAGGGACATAACAGTCCTGATTTCATTGGTTTACTCCAAGCACAAACAGAATCTCCTGTGGATAACAGGAGAAGTCATTTGTACTGTAATAAATGTTTATGGTTTAAAAAACATCCAAATAAGAAAAAAGGGAAAAGAATGTTAACATTCCCTACAGAAATGTAAATCGAAGCACTGGAGTTCTTACTTTACTCCAAGACTGAGAAGAGCAAAAACAGAATGTGTAAGTAACGCGTCTGCTTTTACAGTGTGAACTTCAAAAAGCAAGTGAGTAAGCACTTCTCATGATGGGATGCTGTAGGCAGAAAAGGCGAGGCCAAAGGCTTAAAACTGGCGTGCCTTACATTGGAAGGCAAGTTCCATACTGAAATGAAGTCAGTGAGCTGTGGCTACTCCCTGCCTTCTGGAAGTGGAGCTGTTTAGTGCGTATGTGTCGCTGTGCTTTCCCAAGCAGTATGATGTTTCAAGTGTGACAAAATCTGAAGGGAAGATACTGAGAATAATGATAATAAACTAAGAGTCCTTACAATTACCTGAAGTTCTTAGCAAGTAAAACACTTTTTCATTTAACAGAGTTCTTTACTGTTTAACAACTTAAAAACCATCTTATAAATATTTAATGGTAGAGATGTTACCTGCCGCAACATTAGCGAGCACTTCCCGGCTGTGATTCTTCTGGAGTTGTTGATGCAGGGGAAGCGTCTGTATTCTCAAATTATTATATTTGTACGGCACCCACCTTGTAGTTTACTTGAACATTTTGTTGAGGGTGCATTTCTTCTGCTTTTCGTCTTTGCCTTCCTTGTGCTGAACTGTATATCCTTTTTAATAGGAAAGTTCTTCTGCTCTGCATTTGCCAAGGGAGTCATGCAGGTTCATTCTGTTTCGTTGAAGTGTCTTTTCTGTTGGAACAGCAGATAGCCCCCTGCTAATTAAAGTAAATGGCACACATTAATGTCTCCATGGTGCTTTGTTTATTTCAGATTGATATTTCTTGTGCAGCTATATCCCTCTTTCGCTAAGGAAGAACTTTGTGCCCTTTGTTTACTTGTGTAGCATGTAATGTTTACTTTGTTATGTGGAATATCGCTAGACTGTGGTGAGGTCAGTGATCTTTGAACAGTTTCCTTGTTTCTGGCACTGGTTTGCTATGTGACCTGTGCAAGTCAGTGACAAGTAATTGCTACTTGAGTTGGTTGTTTTGGATATTCAATATCGCTTAAAAAAAAAGCTACTGAGATGGAATTTTAAGATGTTTACATATTTTAGTACAAATCACACTAAAATCACTGGGATAGTTGAGCATCCTACTTTAGGCTTGCTCAGCTACCTTATAAAATAAACACTATTGGAAACAATGCTTTGATGCTGCTTTCCAGCTACTGAGTTGAGTTGTAAATATAATCCTCCTTATTAAAATGGTTTTCCCAGTGAGGTTACTGAGGTGATGAGCTACCTTGGAATAGCCAGTTTCATCTTCATAATTGTAATATTTACTACTCTTGTTTCAAAGGCAAATACGATGGAAGGCGTCACGAGTTTAGAAGGCTTGTCATGGCAATTATTGGTCAGGGTTGGCAAGGTAGATGTATTATTAGTCTGTCAGTAAGTATTACAGACCTTTTGATAAGCAAATTTACTTCAAAGGTAAATTTAGTGTTTGTTCCAGGACATAAAAGAACCGTGATGGGAATATTTGGGAAAAATAACTTAAGCCTATCATTCTAAAGCTTATTCTGGATGACCACAGGAGTTTCTTACGGACATAACTGCAACTAGAATACTGGGATTTCTCATTTCTCACTAGCCTGCAGCGTCCTCACTTTGCAGACAGGCAACTGAAGTTCAGTTACTTGCTCAGTCTTACAGGAAGTCTGTGGTGAACAAGAACTTCAGAATAGGTTGCCCAACACTTCCTTACCTTGGTGTTTCACATCAGTAAGTGCAGGTGCCCTTAAAAGAATCGCCAGTACCATTAAGTGTATTTCCATGTATTAGTCTACCTTTAATTGGTTGTAATACAAAAGTGATGTAAGTTTTTAATTGCTACAGGGTGAGCAGTTGCTTGGAAATGCCGGTACTGATTTTCTATTCGTCACCGTTCCATTTCAGAAAGGGAGCAAAATCTGGAGACTCACAAGACTCATGAATGACGGACTTTCTTAACTGATCCCAACTCTGTCAGGTCCTGATTGCAACTCTTTCTTTTCAGTGCACTTGCATTTTTTCCCCCGTGCTAGAACACTACTGTATTGTAGTGAATCTTTCCTACTATCGCTAGGCCAGGAGACACCTGACTGCAAAAAAACCTGGCTAGATTCCAGAACTGAAACAAATAACTCCATGCCAGCAACTCATCACAGCGTAGAATGAAAGGAAAATATAACACTGTCAAGGCATGAAAGTCTAACAAGTCTTCTAAACTTACATATTGAGATTTACATTCTCTTTTGGTGTGGTTGCAAATGTGTTTGACACGCTGTTCGTTGTTCGGATGATCTTGATGAATGTAGCTAATTGTTCCACTGCTGTTATCTGCTGCAGGTTGCCTAGTAAGTCTTCATAAAATGCCCGTGCTGTTACCCTTTTAGTCTTTGAAAGGATGCTATAAAGTGAAGCTATTAGACTTACCCTTCAAGGTGCCACACTAAAGGCTGCTAACTAACAATACAGTATTAGGTGAAGGAAGCATTAGAACTACTAGCAGGAATGGCTTCAAGAATAGGGCGGCTTTTATTTCTCGTGCTTTAAAAATGATCAAACTCTTTGGGCCGAGAGCGGCTGATGATTGTGCAAGGACTGGAAGGTTTAAAGGGGGGAAAGGAAAATAGCCTAAACAGGCTGAGGACTAAAGGTAGGATTTGGGTTTTGTTTATACTTTTATGGCGCTAAAGCAGAGCTGATCCTTTGGTTTTGATTTAGCCCTTTGGACACAATCAGAAAGTTCTCTGAATTAAGGTGTACTAAGGAGATTACTATAGATCACTCCTGGAAGAGTTAAAAATTGTTCTCTAAGTGGGTGCTGGTACAGAAAATAAAATAGTGGCTCTTGGAAGAATTCAGCTCTGCGCTTTAGAAAATCGATGACGCCTTCTCTCCATAAAAAAAGGGCCTTTTATTGAGGGGTTACACGGCAGGTGTGAATCAAGTAAACAGAACACTGCAGAGGCAAATTAATGCTACTGTGCTGGTCAGTAGGCTAGGAAACTAAAATATGCAGAACAGTTAAATGGATTCTGCAAGGCCTTTGGTCTTTGAGGAATTCAGGAGACTTGATGTAGTTAATCAACTACCTGGAATGGGAAGTAGGGCCTACACAGATCCTATCAGTATACTTTAATAACAAGCTGGGGCTTACAAGTGAGCCCTGAAATTTTTCAAGGAAAAAGCACGTGTAAGTAAAGGGCGACATCTGCGAAGACTACTCAAACCTGTCAACATTTCCTCAGAAAATTTAAAGATAACAGCAGTAATTAGCTCAGAGTAAGTCTTTTTTCCTCAAGTTACTTTCTGTTACAACTAAGTAGATCTCCAGCCATGAAAAGGATTGTTTTAGAAACAAATCATTGCATGTGGTCTTTTTGGGTTTTCTGTAGCTAAAATGAGCTTCATTTTTAAATAGATATTCTGTGTGCAGCCATGACTCCTGGGCATTAGCCTCTGGGTGTACATAGCCGAACAGTTAGTCAACATCTCTACGTAGTACAAACATTGACTCTTCAAGGTCATGAGGAAGGTATTTTCGATGGCACTACCCTCCAGTGTAAAATTGTGTCAAATAAGAGGCTTAGAGCTTATCTTTTCTGTTAATATAGATATATTCTTTTTGGTCCTATCTAGGGATTGACCTTGGTGATTTTACTTTCTGGGAAAGCTGAAGGGTATTGTCTTTACTGTGTTTTTAACTCGTGTGTCAGTTCCTGAGGTTTAAAAAAAAAAAAAAAAGCTACTTTTTAAAGTAACAAAGCCTTGTATTTGCTAAAGAAAATCTTCAAGAACAGCTCATTAACTTCTGAAGGGGCTCTCTAGCTTTGTAGAAGTCATATGTGGACAGATTTTGGCTTCAGATACTGAAATCTCAGAAACTTTCAGATAAAGAAAGAGTTAGCCTGCAGGTATATATAACTAACAGAGTGGCTTTATCTAGATTGCAGCATCCCACATAATATTTGACATTTCCATAGCGCATTCTTGATTTATAAAGCCTGAGAACACCTCAGGAAGGCAGGAGGATGTTAATCTCCCCATTTTTATACACTTGGAAACTAGGTCATGTTATTCATTCACTTCATGAAAAGATTTTCCTTCTCTTTTGTTCCACGGTGATGTACATTTTTTTTTGAACTGTCGGTCAAAACAAGGTGTAAAGACCACATTGCAGGACAAATAATGTATAAATGGATTTTGTAAATTCTGTCCTATCTATGCAAACATGACAAAAAAAAGAAAGGCTTGCAGGTGTGGCTGGTTTAAACACAGCATGGTTCGCAAACTGATTGAAGATCAGCTTTGTAAATGTCTCTCAGTTGCAGCCACCTTCAGTATATTGCTTTTGGAAGTTAAAACACAGGAGAACTTTTCTTATGCTGGAAGTTAACCCCATTGCACTACAGAATGGACCAGAACTTGAGAGTATGGTAAGTCAGGACATGTGCAAATTGGTGCTTTTAGCAGGGTTTCACAGCTCTGATTCCAGTGCTGCTCTGTGCCAGAGAGTATAACTGTGAGAGAAGCCCGAGGGCTGCCATGGGCTCAGGAATGAGAATGCATCAGCTGGGTGTGAAATAGCTGCCACGTTCTTATCTTAGAACCGTATCTGCAAAGTTAGCTTCTCTGAAGGGGTTAAGGTGACCACTGTGCAGCTAATTAAGACACTTAAACATTTCTTGCCCTTGTCACCTATACTTTATTTTCATCAGTGAGAGACTTACGTGGGCATGCAACCATTTCTACTGGCTTTGCAAGAAGCCAACAAAAGTGTAGCAGAGTCATTTCGGATTTTCTGGTCTTATGTCAGGTTGTCCTTAACAAATGCCATTCCACTGTAACAGAATTCAGGCCGTGCATGTAGCATCTTTCTTCCATTAAAAGGACTGCCTTGAAAGAACAGTTACCGTCACAGTTTTGTCAGGCTTAATCACTGATTTAACATCAGTGTGGCCAACTGACCGTGCTAATAGGATTTATGCACACCTAGAAGAAATTGTATTCTTTTCTATGTTCTCACTAAAAAGGATCTGAGCACAGCTGCCAGTACAACAGCTTGTGACCTCCCTGTTGCACAGACCACGATGCAGGATATTGGCATCTTAAAAGAATCCTAATATGCACAGTAAAACTTAATGTTACAACAATGCGTGCAAACAACGGTCCTCTTTGTTCTTCCCTCTTCCACGGAGCATAAGTGAATAGGTCTGGAGTGCTGGAGCATCTATCTATAAAGGAAGTCCTTGACCAGAAATGTCAAGGAGAAAAAAGCCAGATTTTTTTTTTTAAACTATTTAGCTTTGAGAAATCCTATCATTTCAAAGTGAAAGATTAGCAGGGATATAAGCCGTCTGCTAATGGAGTTGATAAGATGCCTAGTGGATATCAGAGATAAACAGCTTTATTGTGTATTTATCTTGTAGAGAGCCTAAAGTTTATCCTTACTGTCTTCTCTTTCTACATTTATCTTGGAGTTTCTTTACAGATCAAAAGTTTATTGAAAGGTCCGTAAAGGGGCATAGTTCCGTATCCTGCTGGGAACTTTTTGGCGTATCATTAAAACATGTGAACATACAAAGATTAGAGACAGGAACCGAACAAAATCAGTGAAATTCAGTCCAAGAGGGGCCAGAGAAGAACAGTGTGCATTCTAACGCTTGAAGGAGGAATTACTCTGAGTGCCACCAGCTGGCGATGGGTTCGGCAAGCCTTTCTCAGTGGTGCTCCAGGAGAGGTACTTTGAGCCCTGGGACAGCGCTGCTTGTGTTGTAATGAACTGTAACTTAAATCATATTGCTAGGGAGAGAAATGGAGCCATCAGGGGACAAAAAAGCTTGTCTTTTTATACCCACCCCCAAGGTTTTGAGCAAGCTGAAAACTACCTAACCAGGGTTTGCATTCTGTCATACGACGCTATCATTAAAAGTTGAGGCAGGTTAATTGGAATGGTAAAGAAGCATCTGGGGAAATCTGAAGGCAACAATTAATGTGCCCTAAAGCTGCGGAACATCAGAGAGAGAAAACTCTTTGGTAGTTGTTAGTTTATTGCCTTTTCACTCGCCTTTTGTTAGAGCAGGGAGAGCTACCTCAGGCATCTCAGTGTACGACTGCCTGTTCTAACATGGCTTTTATCATCATCACCTGGAGCCCCATGAGGGCATGGAATCATTTGTCGTGATGTATTGTGGAGCAGTCATAACCACCTTGAGGTAACTCTGAGGGCTGAAGCAGAGGTAATGAGAAAAGGCAGGCCCATTTTCACGAGAGTTCAGGGAGTGGAAGATTAATTAGTTGGAGTAGTCTCCCCTTGGACACTACTTTAATAGGTAAAATATGTTGAAATAAAGTATCATCTCAACTCTACCCTTTAGTCTCAGTGGCCCTCCGTATTAGGCAAACAGGTGTAATTTTCCTCATTAATCAAATAGTTAAAACCAAAGTGTACAGATTTATGCAGGGTTAGATTATGTGTTTTGGAGGGATCAGTGTTTAGACTTACCAGTGTGGCTCACAATGACCCATACTTCTTGTGGTGTTTCTGCTGTAGTAAAGTGACAGCACCGTGGTGGCGTTCATGCCATGCTGACCATGCTGTTCAAGCAGGATGGACCTTCCTTGTTTTCCCAGTGGATGCAAAATTTTTCCAGCTCTTGTCTCATGAAGACTTGGTCAGCAGCTATGCTTCAGATCCAAGCTTAGTAGTTAAATTCTTGCAGCCTATGCAGAAAAACTCAGCGCCGATGATGTGCTATTAATATTTATACTTTGGGTTTTATATCTCTTACTATTGTTTCCCCTTCTGTTGAAGACCTGTCTGTTCACTATGCCAAGTGCAGCTCTGCTTCTCAGTTTGCAGTGCCTTCACAGACCCTGGGGCCGGCACAGATAGTGCTAACTCGCAGCAAGCTGAGCACAGTAACCACTTAAGGAGCTGAGATGCAGGGGCATCCTTTGTTCGATTAAGCATTTCCTCCTGTTGGAGCTCTGTGGAATTCCCGAAAACTTATTTGCTTTCTCATTAATTTCTTAATTCAATTGCATGGCCTGGAATTTTCTTTTCTGGGATGAGAAGGCTCTTCCTTACACGCCCCTTTGAGCTTTGAGGATTCTAACAGTTTGTTGACTGCTGGCAGCAGCAGCCAGCTGCTGTTCTTCCCAATTAAAATGCACAATGCTTTTTCATTTCTTTCACTGCTCTGTACAATGGATTCATCTTCTGATTCTAGTGCTTCACATTTGTATTCTTAAATTTGCTTTGCTCTTACATTTTTCTTTAAAAAAATTAAAATTATCCAGCAATCCAGCAGATCATGGAATCTTTTATGTTGGAAAAGACCTTTAAGATCATCGAGACCAACCTTAAACCTAACAAACACGGCCAAGTCCAGCACTAAATCATGTCCAGAAGCACCACATCTTTTAAATACCTCCGGGGATGGTGACTCAGCCACTTCCCTGGGCAGCCTGTTCCAGTGCTTGATCACCCTTTCCATGAAGAATTTTTCCTAATACCCAATCTAAACCTTCCCTGGCACAACAGGAGGCCGTTGTTGAAGGGGAATGATCACTTCCCCGTCCTGCTGGCCAGCACTGTTTCTGATGATACAAGCCAGGAGGTACGTGTTTGCGATTCTGTGAATTCCGTTTACGGGGTGGATGGTTGGTTTTCCTGGTACAGCTGAGATTTTGGCAGGAGATAAAATGAAAATATTTATCACTTGCCCCTTCTGAATGCCTAAATGATATGTACACTTAAATAAGCTGTTGAACTCCTTTCGGAGTGCCATATTATAATTTGTCCCCACAAATTTCTATTCTGAACAGAAAGTATTGATATTATTAGCCAAATATGAAGTAGTTGGTAACTAAAAGACAAGCTAACTGCTACTGGGTAATAATGCTTTTGTGCTACCACAACTTCTGTAATTCTGTGTTAACTTATTTGTTGCGGGAATGTTTAAGATGAGAAGCTTGATTCACATTAGTGCTGCTGAAAAAAAAATTCCTGGACATGTTATAAACTTTTGAGTTCTGAGTTGTGCCTCTAAGATATTAAAAGCCCAGTGCACCAAATGAAGTGTTCTAAATTTTCAAAACTGTGTCAAGTCAGCATTTTTTCCCCCTGTAGACCTACTATTGCGTGGTTTGTACACCGATCCACAAGATGCACAGGTTCCTTCACAGATGACACTTTCCATTGGGGCTGAGCTTCTTCAGTGTGGTCTTTGGCAGTGTGTATAAGCTGGAGAACAGTCTGTACAGCTGTAACGTACAGATAATTCTTATAGGAGCTGTAACACCTAACTTGGTTCACAAGCTGATGATGGGATAAGGGCACCAGGTTGTGTTTGGTTTTAAGAATGTTTAGGGAACCTATATTAGCTTCTTCTGTTATCTGAGCTAACTGGAGGCCACACGACCTCCGAACGTCCTTTGTGATCTAAACTTCTCCATGTTTCAAAACTAGTCTGATGTTCCAACTCTTGGTCTGATGTTAACATTCATGTAAAATACCTTGAATGCATTCTCATATGCAATTAGAACTTCAACTGTAAGTTCTTAGGGTGTTTTCCTGTTTTTCTGAGCTTAACGTGGTACTTTTCAGTGTCAAATGGTAATAACCACAACTATAGAGTATAGGCTTCCGCTACTGGTACTACACCACAACCAACAGAATAGCCACGTGCATCCTGCCTCTTACGTAGCATTGTCCAAACAGTCCTGAAATAAATCGCAGGTGCCAGAGCTGCCCTGCTGCGTGTCATCTCTCAATAGTCACATTCCACAGCATGTGATAAGCTTCAGAGATTTTTAGTAGCTTCCACTAAGTCTTTCCATTAAGAGAAATAAATTTTTGTATCTAGGAACAATTCACAGTAAGTCTTTAAAGTATTAGCGATGAGAATACTCACTCTTACTTCGCTTCTCTGATAACTACTGCTCTGAGATATTAAAATAGCTTTCTAGGCAAAATCAAGTCTTTAGTAAGTACAGCTTTTCGGTAGTCAAAGTCATCACGTGTGGAACGTTCGAAACAAAATCCACACAGTGGCTTAGCACCTGTTTTGAAACATTTTGCTCTTTCCTTGGCTTTTGGTTTTCTATAGGGACTGATGGGTTTATGTGCTGAGCAGCGAGTGCAAGAAGCAATGTGGAGGATCCCTTGAGCTCTTGCCGTGAAAAATCAGTGACTGTGAGCTCTCAATATGATCTCCTGCTGTAATTATCTGTTTCTAACTTTATCCACTACATCACAGGCTCTGTGCACTGTGGAATTTAACATCTCAGCCCATTAGCTGCTATCCCTGAGCAAGTTAAGATGCCAAAAGACCATTAAGTGTAATCCTTGATTTCCTATCAGCTATATGCCAAGATTATTGAATCAGTGAGCAGATGAACTTTAGTTTGCGATCCTTTGGCATGATTCCAGATACTGTAACATCTGAGATGATTTGGAGGCATTTGTACATTTTAAATAGGGGGGGAAGTCTTCAAAACCTCCAAATTATCTGAAGAACACAAGGAAAAAAATCCATGAATTATTTACAAGAGAACATATGCTTCCTTCTTTTCTTTTTTTGCACACATGATTTGCCAAACACCTTTTTTTAGACATTTGGAAGCCATAAGGAAAACAGTATTGCTGCAAATGTATGTGCATCTAGATGTGTGTAGGCAGAGGCAGATGCAGTACAGCAAAACCTCCAGTAGCATGCGTCGAGGAGAGACTGTGCACATTGTGATTACATGCTTAGGATTGATGTTTTTCTAATGCAACTTAGTCATGTGTCTGAATCTGAGAGTGTATACATAAGGGTAAAGGTTTTCACATAAGGGTTTGGTCAGCGAGCTGCTAACTATCATTACTTGGGAATATTAAAGAGGTTTTTCCATTTTCCATTCCTTGTTGTGAGGGAGTAACATTGTCTGGTTTCTTTTCTCACCTGGGTAATAGTTTTTGTTACGTGTTAGATAATCTAAGGTTCCTCAAGGACTTAGGCCTAAGATTCAGTGCATTTCAAGTAACCTTCAAAGGGATACTGTAAAAAGCACCAAAGTCACAAATTTTCCTAGAGAGCCAAAAGCCTCACTTTGTCTTGCGCAGAGGTTCCTGGTTTATTTTTTTGTCCGTTGTTGATGAACTTAAACTCAAAATATGTGTCCTGAAATACGTCCACCTAGCACAGTGCAGTGCTAGGGTGACCTGAATTATCTGTGGGACAGGCAACGTGAACCAAGCCACAACACGGCATCATAGAGGAACTGCCGCGCGTCCTTGAAGCAGTGTAGCTCCATGTTATCTAGCTCTGTCTCCTAGCAGGTGTTTTTGAGCCCTGCGTTACTAGTTAGGGTTCCCAAGCCAGCTCATTTGGCAGCAGTGTAGAGTCTCTGGTTGATGCTCAGCTCACGCTGTAGACGTTCTTGTTCTTAGGTATCTTTGGGAATTTTACTGTTAATCCCTTGTGCTGCAGGTTCCCTGGCGGTAAAACAGAGAAAGTAAAAAAGAATAGTACATCTTATCCTTTTGTTTACTGCTCTTTCATCTATTAATGCAGAATATATGTAAATAAAAAGCATTGTTATTAAAACAACCCAACAAAACAAATAACACCCCCCCTCCAAACAGATAAAGCCATTGTAGCCGTATTCATCTGTAGCAAGCTTCTCCACAGCTGCCCAAGAGCTGTCATCCTCTTTCAGTAGAATTGCCTTCAGCAAAGCGCTTTCAGATTTTTCTGCTTCTTTTCTGAAGGCTTTGTTGTGCGTGCCAGTAATTACAGTTATTCTAGTAATGACAGCCCTGTAAGTGACATCCTGGAGTTCTCAAAGCTTGCTATCATAGCCAACAGCTATCACAGCACAAGTGTCGCGTTAGCTTTCCCAAGTGAAATGTCAGTCGGGTTCCCTTCTTGCAAGTTCACCGTTCCAGCTCAGGTACGTGCACACGCGCATGCACACACAACTTCTGGGAACGGACAGAACAGACCCTTTCTGTTAGGTGCCCCAGAAGAGTTTCACAGCGGAGTTCCAGCACAGATTCCAAAATAAGTCCCCGATTTCCTTCTCTCTGGCAGCCACCTACTCCACCTGTTTATTGTTGCCTGCATCTGGCTCCGGGAAGTGTAAGGACCTGGTTATCAGTCAGAACCACACACGCTCTAGCTGGCAGCTGGTTTCCTAAAACTTGGAGAGCTGTGTCCAATACATTGGTAAACATTTGTTATGATGAAAATGCTGACATAATTGCAACATGCAGCAAGCTAAAAGCATCAAATTGCATCAAGAATGTGAGTCAAATGCTTTTGTAAAAAAAGAACAAAAAAATCTTTGTGATGCTTTGATTCTTCACATCCTGTATTAAACAGAAACAGTAAGCGATCCTTGGGTAAAGCAGATTTCAGATTCTGATGCAGAGCAAAAATATCCTGTAATCTTTGCAATGACATTGCGATTTCATAGAGTTTTTCAAAGTAAATATCAGAATATAAAATAATTAATTTTCCTGTTTCTTTGGATCACGTAGATGAGAAGTAATTATTAACCTTGTTCTGCAGAGAAGTTGGCAGATGTGTCTTTTTGCAAGTAAGGTTGCTTGTAGGAAGTAATTTTTATGTAGCAACCTAACTTCTGCATGAAAATAGTTACCGTCTTCATAAATCATGAATAATTTCTATATAAGTTAACTAACTCAATGCTAAGAAAATCTTTCAAAACTGTTCCATTGAGTACTGCCTTACCCTAGTTGTGTGCAGAATTAGGATGCTTTATTGTTTAGCTGCGGCTTAGACGAGTATCATTGCCTTTCACTAGCCACTGAAGAAAACAGATCTGTATTTGTATGCTAGTAAACTTTTATAGAACACCTCCCACATGAAGATTTTATGGAAGTTTATTCGTTTATTCATAATTCTTACAACTGTACAGATCCAGAACAAAACGGTTAGAAGAAAACCTGTACAGAGGTTATGTGACTGTTCATTTGCGAGGGGAACTTGTTTGGACTTGCAGACCTTCGTGATTCTCAAAACCTTAAAACACTGGCAACTGTGAGAGAATTCAGGCAAGCTCCAAAAAATTCACTTCAAGATGTCTCAGGTTAAGTATAAAAAAGTAGAGACTTCCATATATTAGAAATGGTATAAGTGACTTGCTCAAAAATATACAAGACAATTGATTTAAACTGAGAATAGTTCCTAAGTCTTCTGACTCCTTTTTGTGTACCTTGAATAAAACCAGTTAGAATTTTCCTTCCTCTGTCTTCCTGTATGTGTTAAGAATGTCATCTTTTACAAAGCCAAATTGGATCATTTAACTGTACTTCAAAAAAGTTATCCCATTTCCTTAGGCAGTCTCTTCCTGTAACTACCATCTTTTTTGGGTTATTGCTTTTTCCACACATCATTATGTTGGATTCCTCTGCCTCATTTCATTGTCACCTGGGTGTAGATGTACAAAGTGGTATCAGTCTAGTCTGGAGTCCAGCTGTAGAGATGAACTTCTGAATTTAAGTGCAACTCTGCTCCTAATTTCAGGATATTTTATTTCTTTATGAATCGACTGTAGTTAGACTGGTTCCTGCCAGAGTACCAGGTTTAGGTTTTGTTACTCATATACTAGATAAAGAAGACTTTGATTATTTTTGTTTTCGTGCAACTCACACCTTTCCTGCTGAATCTGATGATAACTGCGGCAAAGTGCCCCAAAGAGCAGAGAGAACATAGCTCTCATAGCTCAGGATAAAGAAGCCAACAGGAATTATTGTGGGTAATGAAGAAGAAGAAAACATTAGCATCAGTAAATATCAACACTAATGCTTTGAAACCCACTCACATATCTTAGAGGAGAGACTGGAAAGACACTGCGGGGGCTGCTGTGACAGGTAGGGGGTTTTCGAGAGATTTTCTGACAGGTTGTTATGAAGCATCCTAATTGAGTTTGATGGCCTAGTAAATGGGAACCAAATGTTGCAAACCATGGGAAAAGCACTGAAATAGTTGGTTCATTCAATTTCTTCTCGTTCGTCAGGGTAGTTGTTAGCAAATTGCCGTCTGATACGAACTCACTCCATGTGTGAGTCAGAATAAATACCAAAGCCAAATAGCTGTCTCCTATAAGGAGATGAACTCAGTCTTCTCTAATATACTTTCTTTGTCTCTACAAGGCACAAAAGCAAAACCTTGCATATGTGTATGTATAGAAGGCAACTAAGTGAGCAATGATTTCTTCTAAGGAATTAAGCTTAGTATGTCACCAACAGAAAAACCTATAGTTCCGAACTTTTAAAAAACTACGTGCTAAAATAACATACCAGCACTCGTGGGATAAAAACTGTGAGGAGATGAAATTCCATTCCACAGCAGGCACGTCCCTCTCAGAGTCGTACTTCGTAATGTGTGAAAGTTAAATCTCTACATTTCAAAATTTTCCGCTAAAAAAACCCCACAGTCCATTCCTCCTGACCAAAATATTTTCGGCCCTTTACACCGTCATAGGACACAATACACTGTCAAAGCGTTTGAAGTAAGTGATTTCAAAAAACAGCATGACCTGTCGGGATGGCTTTTCTCCAGAGCGAAAGGTTTACGTCATTGATTCTGGTTTGCAGAACAGACATGCTCTAGTCACCACAAAACACGCTCTTGGGATTTTTAAGTTGATTTTAAAAATCCATTTAGTTTCAAGGAGCATTACAAAAATGATAGATCTGAAATCAAAGTAAAGTGTTGTGTCTAACAACACGACTGCTTAATCATAAACGGCAGCTCTGTGAATTTCCCCTTCTCTGCCATCGTAGCTTCAACCTACTTGGGAGAGAATGCCTCCACCGATGAAAGTAATTTCTTCTCTGATTCTCTCTTTCAGTCCCCAGAAAAGGATTTTCCTCTGATACAAATGCCTTTTCCTTGGAAACTCATCCAAATCTAGCAGCTTGTTTTCAGCACAGGGAACAATAATATTATTGTAATATTACTGTAATATTGTAATGTTCAGGCCAATTCTAATCCAAACTAACCCAGATTTCCAAAGCTTTTTTCATGACCAAAACCAAAGCCTTCTGATTTGCAAAAACTATCAGCAAAGTATATATTTTCTCGTGAAAGTGGAAATTGTGTCTCTGGTCTCAAGCCAGATGAGCAGGAATTTCACTAAAGATCTAAACACAGAAAATAATTTAAGAAAAGTGAACAATCCAAACCGGATCAGTTACACAGTTGTGATTGCCATTGTTACTTATGTTTGGCAACAAACTGGCAGCTGAAAGATATACAATAATTTATAAGTCCGATGTTGATAAATATTTAGAGGTCGAAACTGGTAAAACTTGTCTCTTTTTTCTGAAACCTGATGACACCGGCAAAAAATCCTGTTATAAAACTGTCAGTCATAATAAGATGCATTATGCTGAAGTGATGTAAAAACACAGATAAAACCATTCACCAACAGCTACAGAAAATGAAAGTGTCTTCTGCCCACGTAGAAGCCCTTTCTGCCTCACCCATGTCTTTGCTAATGAAAACAGATTTAAGAGGTGGGATATTTATTAGGGAAGCAAGTTAAAGAAAAGGACTTGTCAGTTTGATGGAAGATGTTATTTGTGAAACAAAACCAGAACATGATATAAATTGCAAGGAAGACAAACTCGGGAAGGGCCAGGCCTGCATGGGTAGTAGGTATAGTGTGTATGGATGATAGATATATTTCTTCTAGTTGATGTAAATAACTTGTTACCATTCTGGATTAAAAGGTGACAGAAGATTGAACCAGAGGAAATGGCTGCGTGGAACATACGTCTTTTATAATACTTACCAATTACAGCTTGTTGTGGGTGAGAAATTAAGTTGTTCAGTATGGTTTAGCTGACATAATCTTGGGAAACAAGTATTTTTTCCTATGTGAAAAGTATTGTGGCGTTTATCCTAGCTTTACCACAGAAGACCAAGTCCTTCAGTCATTTGCTGCAGTGTTTGAACATTAGTCATCTGTTGCCTCTTTGATGTCTGGAGGTCAGGTCAGGCTGGTCCTAAGCCTTGACCTTTGTGGTTGCTAGTAGTACTTAGATGGATTCCCAGGCTTACGTCTTCCGAAACAATACAGGACAAGTGATTCTATTTTAGAACTCATTCCCAGTTTGTATGCAAGACTGATGGACTGATGTTACACTTGTTTACAAGTTTATAGAGAACCTGCTTCCTGATTAAAAATCTGAAGTCCTGCTGAGGACTGTTGAGTTTATCACAAGGCTACCCGCCATGAATGCTCTTGATTTATCAGTTTATCAACATCAATCATAAAGTCTTCACCAATATAAAACAACTATGTACAGAGTATGAAAGAAAGGAGGGGAGCTATTTGTTAAGAGAAGTCAGTTTAGAATCAGAGAATCACAGTTTAGAACGGATTTCATTCATGATTTAGAATGGATTTCAACCTAGCCGTTAATGAAAAAACTTATGAAGACAGAGCATGCAAATGACTAACTGATATAAAGAGGCATCTCTGCTATATTTTTCTTGTAAGTCAATCAGGAGAAATATAAGTAGGACTCCAATTTTTACCGCAGTCATAAAAATGTAGTATGTAATTGGCTAGACACTTTCAATCATATGAGAAAAAAACAACAAACAACCCCCCACCCCTTCTTCAAACCTGAATAAGAAAAGGCACCTAAACCAACACAAAACTCTTAGTGTAAGTAACTAGAAATAAATTTCAGCCAAGCATATTTGCAACTTGTGACTGCAAGTTTAGTTTTATGTATGTTATCATTGCCAATAAAATCTTTACTGTGAAGAAAAAAACATGGTTTTTAAAATATGTGCATTCCGTGCTATTCAGAAATACAGGTAAACCCAGTAAAAGACATTAAGACTATATCCCCACTGCTTTCCTCCTCACAGTCAATGACAACTTACAGGCAGTTTGGCACAGATGTTTGAATATGAAAGGAATGGCACTGGAAGATGGGAAGTTTTGCTCAGATAAATTCTGTTGTCTGTCACGGCAAAAAAAAATATTAATTTCTAAAGTTATTATTTATGTCATCAAAACCAACATTCGTTTTATGTTTTCAGTGCGAATCTGGAGAACTCATGGGACGTGATTACAGTCCTTAAAAATCAGAGTAGTCAGACATTAAGTTTCAGCTTTAAAATAATTAAATCTTCTGTTTGTTTTGCACAGTCCCATAATGTCAACCGAAAATTTTAGGGCCTGCTTTTATTTTACATTTGTATATTTAGCATTGATTAGCTCTGGCAGAACCTTAGCAGGTGTCGTTGAAATTGCTGTCTGTACAGGAAATGAAGAGGAGGTCTGTGCAAATCTTTTTGCACTGGCAATGTAAAAACATATTAAATACTTCGGGTCTTTTGTAAAAAAATATTTGTTGTATTTGTGATCGATGGAGCAACTTCATCGAGCAGTAACATGAGCAGATGGCTATTAGAAAATGAAGGACACCAAGACTAAAAAGACTTATCTGAATAACACCTGGTCTACTTTTTGAAAAAATACTTACCAGGAGCCAGCTCCAGGGGTGATGAGCAGAGTGTCCGTTAAAGCTAAGAAAACACAAATGCTGTGCTAAGTACGGACATACAGATCTTGTCTGTCAGAAGGAATGACAAAAATAGTTTACTAAAATGCCTGAAGTGTTTTCCTGCTGTGTGAAGTCCTGAGCGCCATCTTGCAAAATTAATTGTATTTCTAATGTATACTTCTTTTTGAATTAACAGGGGCATCACAAACATAAGGTTTTACCTAAACTTTCTCCCAGCATTAGGGATTCACACCGTCACACAGCTTACCTCCAAACAGCTGTGTGCTGTAGAGCAAAACTACTTTGAATTTTAGCTGTCATTGACTGTGTGAGGCAACCTCAGCTGAAATGAAGGCAGTGAGAGTACAAAGACGCCTCCGACCGGTCTGGCACGAGCTGCAGTAGAGAGGAGAGGACCCTATTTCATGACATCGTAACCAAGCGAAGGTGTCAGCAGGCCCTCTCTCCAGCAAGTCTCCACTCTGGTATTTTCCCTATGCAAAACTCCCCGTGGTCAGGGCGGTATGAAGCGGTGAGCAACTTGAAGTCTAGTAACCAAATAAATATCTAGATAAACCAGAGAAACTTTTTTAAAGATAAACTAGAAATGTTTGTAGGATAGGACTAGGAAGTTTGCTGGAGGAAGAAGAGCAGGTAGGTGGTTTATGGGTAAATCATATGGGAGAAGGAGTGGGCTTTCTGACAAATATTTGATATAATGAATGCCCAGCAGGAAAGGGTTGCTTACATAACTACATCCATGTTTCTTTCTTTTAAATATCCTACTGAGTAGGCTTGTTGTGTTCTGTTAGTTATAGCTAAAGGTACCTAAAAACCTTTCCTGCTGGATGTTAAAGTGTCATAAATAACTTGAGATAAAGTTTTAACATTTTTCTCTTCTGCCCTTCATTTTTCTGTTTACTGGGTTAGAGGAATACTTACCACAGAAATGAAACAATAGCAAAAAAAAAAAAAGCCTGTGACATTTGTGAGTTTCAACTCAGTAAACAGTAGAAACATAGCAGCTAAATTCAAATACAATACCAGTACAGGGGAAAGCTGTGTCCGTTCTCCACAAAGGCAGCAAGTCTGACCTCCCAAGAATGCTTTGTAACTGAGGTCAACTTTGGATGCAGGTTTTGTGTGGGGAAAGCAAGTACCACGTGAAGCGTTGGTGGATGTGGACTGAGTTTCATGAAACGTATCGTTCCCTTGAGTGAACGTCAGTGAGGGATCGATGCACAAGGTGCATTGGGTTGATGAATATGCCAACTTTAAGTAGAAATGGAAACCTGAAGCCTAGATTGTGCTAAATCACCTTAATATTTTTCACAAGATGAGGAAAGAGCGTAAGCCTCATATACCCGGTTAAATCTCTTTTGGGGGAACCTGCATCCTACTTTCATAGGTAGGATATACCAATACTAGTAGCTGTTCCTCTTGCTAAAGCTTAAAATGCTGAGCTCACCTTTTTATTTTAAATAGATGAGCTTGCCCATTTTAACAAAGAATTTGTAAAGCAAACAGCATGCTGGCAATGAAAAGTATTTCTATCTTTCAAGCACCCAAAGTTCTCATCTTTATTCTATCTGGCAGTTTGACATGAATAGAGTGGAGATGCTCCATAAGGTGATACAAAGACTGATGAATTGTCTCCTGCCTCTGGGTAGAAATCCATCATCATCACTAAATATTACAGGTCAATTTGTTTCAGGCACACATTCTGCATGTTATGAGTGGGTTCTCCTTTAAAAGGATTTGATGGCCTGTGCTTATAGTGCAAAAGCAGGTATTTTACACTGTTTGAGTTCCATCAATGCTGGCTTGGTGGAGCAGAATCACCGTTCTCATTGATAAATCAGTGTCAGGCCAGCATTAATCTGGAGCAAAGTCAGGATGAGCTAAACTAGGAAGCAAGGAGCCAGACGTGCCTCGTTCATCCTTGAACTGTTCAGAGTTCAGGTAAAAACTTGGATGCAACTCTCTAGAATCCCGCTGAAAGACTCAACAAAGAATTCAAACCAACACGTTCTTTATTTGCTCACCTTTAAAATAAGGGCTGCTTAATACACGGTTGACTTTTGCCAGAAATGTACCTGGAACAAAAATGGCCCTGAGCACAGCCCCCGCTCCTGGGCATCTGGCCGCGGGGCCCAGGGCCAGCACAGCCCAGAGCTGCTCCCTTTCTGCTGGTGGCCTTGGGGTGAGTGCCCCCGGCAGCGCTGCGGGGAGGCCTGGGTCCAGGGAGGCTCCATCCCGCCGGAGCTGCTTTAGGCTCTAGTGCCGGGCCCCACCGGAGCACCCGTTCCCGCTGCCTCAGACCTGGGCTGCTGCCTGGCCCTGGGCTCCTGGTCGGGACCCCAAAACTGATCTGAGGTTATCGTAATCACTAAAGACTGGGACCAACAGAACTGTTCCTAAAATATAGGAGGACTCTTACTTGCCAGAGCGAAGAAATTTAAGGAAGAGCCTTTGTTCTCCGTCTCAAATACATATTTTGGGTATAGGTTTAAATGGCTGTGAACATTTCAAAACTCCTGGGTTTACTGAGACATATGTTGCGAAAAGGGCTTTAAAGCATTCACTTCACGCTCCTGATGGAAATATAGTATGCATCAGGCTTTTTCTTTTTGTCCTGTCAGTTTTAATCCCAGTACAGCAATGAAAGTGGTGCAGGGCATCACTTTAGGATCTGGGAATAGTTCTGACAAGAAACCTAAGGAGCACTGGTTGGCTTTTTCCTACCGAAACTGGTCAGGGCTGGGCTGGCATGCCAGCCACATGGCTAGGAATCCCATGTATGTGTTGGGAAATCCCAGGTCCGCAGCTAGGACAGGACCTGATCTCCAGCCGTCAACTGGGCCTGAAAATGCCAAAGATCAGAAATGTAAAGAGACCTTTTCCTCCCGAGCTGTGCCTTGGATTTGATCCCAGGCAGTGGGAAGGGAGCAGCATCTGTGTGAAGCCATTCCGCAGTTATTCCCAACCTGCACCGTGCAGCACTGTAAGCCATCATGTAAGCATTAATATTAGGTGTATCCCAGATGACCCAAAATTAGATTTTTCATGATATGTAGAAGGGGAAGTGAGAATCTAACCTAGCTGCAGTTTAGAAAACAGCTGTGTCCCAGGAGGTCTTCACCATACGAATGTTCACTTGGTTTCTGTTTCCAAAAATGCCCTGTGTTTTCTTACTGACAAAGCCTGCCCGTACCAGCTTAGCTATTACTGTCTCATGTATGCAAAGAAGCCAAGTGCTGCAATATGATGAATTCAGAGACGGTTTACCCACACTGCCATCTACAGAATGTTACACAGATGAGCAAATTATGAGATGTTATGCTAATAGATGCTCCTTTTTTTCCTTTTTCTTTCTTTTTTTAAGTGAATGTAGCTCACTCGCGTAACTATTTGCTTTTTACAATGGTAAACTACAGTGCTGTACTGTGAACACCTTTCCGAGTGTTACTGCCGAGTAGTCCTACGCTCGTTTAATCTCATTAAAGTCTGGTTTTCAGCTGGTGTGCATTTGGCTGCATCTTGCCTAGCTTCCTTGTGTTACACCAGCTCACAGCGTGTCACCTTAAGGCGTACTCTGTTCGGTCTATTGCACAGTACCGTAGTTCAGCGCACGGCTCTCGAGGTTTGCCGGAGCCCACACGTTGCTGCCTGTCTGGTTAGTTATTCCGTGAAGATTCCAAGGAAGCCCGCTTTGGTCTGATTGCGGTGATGCAGTACGGACACGCGTGGCCTGTTTACTGAGCCAGTGAGAAACTCCAGTATCCAGCTAAGTGCCTTTCCAGTGTTTGGTCACTGGCCGGTAGCCGCAGCCCTGCTGGTGCTGCTGCTCCATTCGGGAGCCAGGCAACTTTTAGAGTAGAAGAAAAAGCTTTGAGCTGTTTCCTTTCCGTTCAAAGTACTGCGCTAGGGAAGGAATAGCAAAGCGTGCAATCTCATCAGCAATACTTGGCAGTTACATGGAGGATAAAGAAAGCTGAGAAGTATTGTGTATGTTCAAGAACTCTCTAAATATGCTATAAAAATACTCCACTTGTCATTCTTAATGATTCTCTGCTGCCACTTACAGTGATTGGAGCTCCATTTGCAGTTTTTTTTCATTTGAAAGCATTTCAGTTCTGGAACAAATTGGATAGATCACGGAGTTCACATTTCAGAGTGCTGAACAGAAACTTCCCCGGTTTGGATGCTTTTTGTAATTCTTTGCTTCTGCCAAGATTTTTCCCAAGCACATAATATGCGGTGCTGCTGATATACAAAACTTTGACTTCTGTAAATGAATGGGCCACAGGAGGAACTGCTATATTCTCCTGTTTGCATGATTCATGTACATCCAGCAGTAGGAAATAACATACTGTACCGAATCTTAGGGAAGTGAGTAGCCCGTGTCGCTGGCACAACAATGGGATCGGATGCCTAGCAGTGCAAGATAATGAGATTTCCTGTGAGCCGAATATGTATGGTAAGCCCTCAGGATTCACTGGAAGTGTGAAAAGTAGACAGTAGATTATGAGAAGAAAGAAAGATGAAGATAAACTTTTAAGATCGTTCTTCAAAGAGGTGCTTAATTTTGAGAATGCACAATACGTTCTCCAGAGAACGGTTCAGACGTTGTTTTTCAAATGCAGAAGTATTACCTTAATCTCAATCCATCACTCTCTCCTCATCTTTTCAAAGGCTGCAGAATTTCTTTCTGCCCCCTCGAGAATAAATAAAAGGGATGAAAACAGAATCTTCCTTGACTTTACGCCCGTTCTTAGGTGCCTTAACAGCAGTCAGCTTTTGAAGCATATGTTATCAGTCTCTCATTTATTTTGTTTTGCAAAGAATAGCAGCCTTCAGAGATTCTAACAAACCAGCTTCTTACAGGGACGTGTGAGAAAACCCACTGCAGTCAACGGAGAGCCCGACACTGACTTTACAGGGCCCCATGTGGATGAAGGGCAGTTGTTAATTTGTTGTGAAAGGGTGAGAGGGTTTGGGAAACAGGAACTTGTCTGAACGGTCAACCCAAAGTCAAATCACATCGTTGTCTTAAACGCGAAATCGTTAAACCAATTTTTCTGTTCCCTGTTTGCCTGCTCTCTCTAGAAGTAGTAGTCCAGGAGTACACTTGGAGAAGAAACTGTTCTTCTCGTGCTCTGAGCAGCCAAAGCGCCTGTATTTCCCTCCTGATGCACGCACCCCAGGCACGCTTGTAGCTACATTTAACAGGACTGTGGAAGGATCTGCGGGCTAAATTGGTGAGAGTCAAGAGCAGCGTCCTCTGCAAGTGTAAGCTGACCTTACTCTAGTTAGATAATTTCTTACCAGCTGAAAATCACGGAAAGGAAAATGTATTATTTATTTATCGAAATATTAATTGATTACAAAAAGGGCTGTCAAGTGCAAAAAAGTTAGGAAAAGTCTATATGATTTCTATGAAAGTTTTTATAAAAAACTTACATTTTGAAAGTTTTAAAACAGAATGAAGGTGAAACATTTTATCAAGTATACTGAAACAAAACTCTTTTTGGGCCTCTCCAGGAGGAATTTCTTTTGCTATTTTTTATTTGGATTTGGAACTGAAAAATCGAAATATCCTTACTTTGCAAGCAGGCAGAGTCGTCATAATAAAGAGGCACTTTAGAGTGTTCCTTGAAAGTTACACGACAATGTTCAGATCCCTGGAAAGGCAGTGAAGACCAGGAATGAGATGCACAAAAATAAATGGGATCAGATCTCTGTTCCGTCACGTCTTTTCATTTTTGTATCTCTTCTTGATCCCTCGATTTTTGAAGCTTCTTTAAAAACCTCTTGTAAAAGCTGTTTCCCTGTGTTCCTTGGTTTGAAGAATGGTAACGGCAGTGTTGTGGGAAACGTTCAGTGTGGTTTTTTAATGTTTACTAGTAGTAATGCCTACAAACGGTAATCCTCTTATAAGCAGAAGTAGTTATTGTTAGTCATACACTGGGCAACGAAGGAGCAGGCAAGTGATTTAAGTTATTTGCCTTTGGATCCGTGTACAGCTGAATTACAAGACTCATTCTGGCGTTCCTGTGATACATTGTGTTGGATCACCGTGTTTGCAGGACAGTGGTTTTTCCATGCTGTGTGCTACACAATGTTTCTGGTTTTGGCAATTAATGTTTCCCATGTCATTCTCCTAATAAATGCACAACCAATAAAAGAATTCAGCTGTTTAATCTGAAAAATATTGGCTGTTTGCTTGAATAAGGCGTTCTTCCTAGAAGACACTTACGACTCCCAGAGTCCAGCCACTCACTTCATTTCCAAGGAACTTAAAAAAAAAGAATAGAAATCTCTTATGGAAAATGATGAAACAGCCTGTGCTCCTAAATTCCGCTTGTTCACCTGTCATTTCTGTGTTGCTCAGTGAGGACAGCTCTTTTCAGGGCAGGAGGAAAGAATTTGATTACCAGAAATAATTTCTTTTTTTTTTCATTATAACAGAATAATTAATGAGTTATGTGTGGGGACTTAGCAATAAAAAGATATTTTTAAAAATTTCATATTCTGGAAAGCTGCTCTTTCTCAAGGAGAAAAGATTCTGACCTAAAAATGCTGCTGAGATGAGACTGAGAAAACTTTCAAAAGCTCGTTTATTTCCCCCCTCCTCCTTTTTCGATCACACTTTTCGATCATACTTTCCCGCGACGATTCAGATCTATTCTGTGTCTTCAGGACTTGCTTTCTTGTGAAGGAAAAGGCTGCCTATCTATCTGGAGCATACAGCCGGCATTCTGAAAAGGGCACTCAGCATAGGCGTATAGGCTTGTCCCTGATGCTTCTTTGCAGCTCCCTTCTTTTTCTCGACTGTACAGCAGATGCGTTTCACAGATTCTACTCTGAAAAGAGCTAAGTGATTTGGGGGTTTGTTTCATTGCCTTTTTTCCCTTTTCTTGGCTAATAGTGAACTTGCTGGAATCAGCATCCCCAGATGATTTGCAATGTCGAAGTGAGCTCCCCGTGTCATTCGATCTGATTACCAAATAATGCTACTGGAGGATAAAGTCACGGAATGGGAAGTGTTTGGATTTTTGGTTGTTTTGCCAACACTAAAGATAAAACATTTTTATTTTAAATTGGCTGGAATTCCTAACAGCAGGCAGGGCAGAAGCTGTCTAAGTGAAAATAAGAAAAGAAAACATGCTACATTTGGTTCAGATCAGAAGTTGTGGGGGTTTTTTAAAGTTTGGCTGCTGAACTAAAAAATCAATTATTTTCACAGCTCTTCCTGAAAAGCCATTCCAAACAGGACTTTTCTATCTGAACTTTTCCTACCATGGAGAAACCTTAATAAATCATTAAAAAAGCAGTGGTTCAGCATAACATCAAGCCCATCCCTGGCGGGTTTCTGACAAGGCTGTGAAACTCAGTTCCCCGTCTGCTCTCTCAGCGGCCAAAGGTGGACGGTGGACATTACCACATTTCAGCTACAACTGAGAGGATTTCCTGGCACCGCGCGGCTCGGACAGCCACGTGCCCAAGAGGGTGCCTGCGGTGGTGGTCGCGCCCCGTGCGGAAGGTGACTGGCGAGAGCAGCCCTGTGCTCAGGTTGGGCAGGCAGCCCTCAGAGGAGTCTTTGAGGAAGCTGATTGCCATCTCTTGGACTCCCACCATCTAAGTCACAGTTTAGGACTAAGGAACAAGCTCTGCCTTTTCCAGCCTCTGCTTTGGCTGTGGCTATTGGCTGCTTTATCTACACCGTGAGCCACAAGCCATGTGCAAGCTGACGCTGCTTAGAGATCTATGTTTCAGGCACTGGTGTGACAACACATGGGCACCTGATCGCAGAACAGCTAGTTATAATTCTGGGGAGACTGAGGAGGAAAGGGAAAAGAGATGTGATTCAGTTTGTGCAGAGTGATCTTTATTTGGTTTCAGTAACCAGCAGTTACCAATAATTGGCTCTTAGTATCAAGTGTGCTTCGCTATGCACTTCATTTAGACCAAAAAAGGTGGTGATTGGATGTTAAGTAAATAGTGAACAACTATGAAGAATATCAATTTATTAGAGTATCCCGATTATGTAGAACAGAATTTAGAATCATTCTTTACTAATTTGGAAACTGTCACAAAATTCAGTTAGAAACTCCTCACAGTCTTACTGTTTCCCAGGGCACAATGCACAGCTGGGAGCTTTTTTCCTCTGGCTCCTTTGGTGCAAGAGGTATGAAGATCTGTAGAGATCAAGAAGACCACTACAGCACTTATTGTGGAAAGCATGGCCCAGATTTGCATTGATGCTGTCCGCTGGCTACATGCAGTGCAAACCTGGTGAGGATCTCAGCAAGTCGGAGCAGTACCAGCCCCCTGTCTGGCAAAAGAGCACTCCCCAGCCCAAACCCCGCATTAAGCCTATTTTGAGTAACATCAACCCCTTCCCAGGGAAATATTTCCAGAGCTTTAAAAGGAAGAAGTTCAGAGACAGCTGAATTTAAAAATGGGAATCCTGTATCAAGTACTGAAGACACATCAAAAATCTTACTCATCCTCTGTCCATGCCAGACAGTGGTTACAGTTGGACTGGTTCATCGGCTGCTAAATAGCTGGCTTGCTGCCAGTCTTCACATATACCACCGCTATTCACCTTCCTGTCTTTTGCTTGAAAAAGACTCCCAGTCAATGCATCTTCAGTTTGTTAATCCGCTGCTTTAACGCTAAGGTTATATTAAAACTTAAAAGCATATTTTGAACTAGTCCGTGTTTTACTGTTAGGCAGCTACCTTTAGGTGAATTATCCACGAAGCAATCAAGGCTGTTCTAAGGTCTGCCCTAAGCAGGATCGGCGTGTTGGTCTCGCACAGCAGTTAAGGCATGGGAATGTTTCTAGGCAACAGCCCTCCCTGAACCTCCGGCATCGCAGCAATGACAGTCGCTACTCCCCCGTATCAAAACTGTATACAGCATGTGTATTAATACATTGTCTCCCAAGACGTCTATTAAATAGACCTGTTATCTTCTCATTTTAACCATTAGGAAGCTGGAACATAGAAATTAGGTAATCCGGGAGTTTTGTAGTGGAAGCAGAAACAAAATCCAGGTGTCTGAACTCAGAGTACTGTGCTTCACCTACAAGGTCTCACATGCTTGTTTCAACCTCTTATAGAAAGAGCAGGTTTTGTAACAGTATAGGTCTGATTTGCATATGGATCTCAAAGGACAGAGAAGTTTGGATCTCAGGTTTGAACTCAGGGCTGCCTAAGCCCTGAGTTACTAAAGTGCTTTAGAAATATTAGGGGTACTGGATGACTGCGCATGGCACTGCTGGGGCCATTAATCGCAGCACCGTGTAAACATGTTTTCCATTCAGATTTTAGCATACCTCTAATCTATCAGTTCAGAGACGTGCTGACAACAAAGATTTATTTTCCTCTGGCAGGTTAATTTCTCATTTATTACCTCTTCAGAAAATCCTACACTAGTATCTCACCTTCTCTCTGAATCATCCAGAGAGTACAGGGAATTGCAGAAATCTAGTTTATAGCTAATAGACAACCATCCAAAAAAGTAACTGAAGATGTTTGCATAAGATGTTGAGGGGAAAAAGGCACTGGAGTGAATAAAGTTTAGGAAAGTCTTTTCAGGTCTCTCTTCCCATCAGTGACATTAGATGACGTGTTAAAAGACAATCCTAACTTCTCATAGGCATTATGTAATATTAATGTTGTTTATGGAAGTTGATGAGGGCAGGGCAGCAAGCGCATGATGCTAAATTTTACAAGAAAGTAGGAATTTCTTCTTCAGAGTGGTCTGTGTTTCTGTCCCTGAAGAATGGACTACCTCCGAATTGAGGAAGATGCAACATTCAAATGTGTCTCCCATGGGTGCTGTTTAGTTTCATAAATAGAAATAAACTATAGCATTAGTAGTACGGTCATCAATACAGTAGTTCAGGCAATTAAAGCCATCAACATAGTATACTGACGTAGAAACAGCAACACTGTAGCGTGCAAAATAGCCCGGTCAGGCCTCTTTTTTCTCACACATAATGCTATACGTCTGTGCGATTTGCCAATGTACGTGGCGTTATGTCCTTCAGTTCCTCTTACAGCGCACTGCGGTGCTGTGAACTGTTAACCGTTGCCTTCAGCTTCGAAGAAACATGATTTCGGTAGCAGATGAAATAATACTTTTACATAGCTTTGTCAGCAGTCTAGGAACGGTCAGGAAAAAAATATGCAAGTTATGAGACAAAGTACTTCAAGACTTTCTAAGGCTCTGGCTTCTACTACCACTTAGTGACAAATTCGGCCCAATATCCATGACCACGGCTTTAGGCTGCACCTCAAGATTGCTAAAGCTTTTCACACGGCATCAGTTCACATAAAAACTTTCTAATGGACCTGCGAGTGCACTGCTTCAGGGTCGAGAAGTGCTGAAACAAAGCAAAATCTATGCCTAGGCAGCACTGCTGATTCCCGGTGGCATGGTGTGTACTAATAGACCAGAATGGTGTTGTAAAGAGAGTGAGCTGGAGACAGGAGAACAACTTTATTAAAGACGACTGCTCCTGCTAGAAGAGAAGAGAAGGGAGAGATTAGTGGAGCTGCTGACTGCACGAAAGAACAGATGTTGGAGGTTAATGGAGCATTAGTAAAAGAAAGAAAATCAAAGTCTTCTAATACCTGGTATAGTTATTTTAGTCAGAGGATTCTTTACGGAAACACACAAGGTTTAGTTGTAGTTGAAATATGAAGTAAGACGCTGCGTGACCTTCTTTAGCATAAAGGGTTTCAGCAGAGCCGTACTTGGCTCCAGGATGGCCCTCTGTGGGTTTCTCACTCCGCAAGCATTACCTGCTGCCAGTGCTATCAACCTTATTGAACTGTAGTCATCATATCTCCAAATACGGACAAAGTTTGGAACCCTCCCTCTAATGAACTGTTTGTGTAATGAGGATAACCGATTAAAGAAAGAAAAAGGATACTCGCTTTAAGGAAAAACATATGTATGTAATAAATATATCCTGTATTTATGTTGGTCAGTTACAAGGCGTATAGATTAGCAGCTTCTTTGCTGTTTTACCGTCAGTAAACAACTCCAGCGCTAAGTGCTTTCAAACTGGCTTGTAAAAATGGCTTTTTCTGGTGCTAATAAAGACCCCACCTGACACTGTTAAGATATAATTTATAACTTCAGGACTCTGTTTTAATGCCGTAGACACTTAGGCCTGGGAGCTCCCAAACTCTCTATGAGAATAGTTTAAAAATCACTACGTGCATTTCATTGCTAGCCAAGGGAACTACGTGACTACTGCGTTTATTTGAAAGTAACACCCAAAATGAGGTGGGCTTTTCTCTTTGTTTGTTTGGGGTTTTTTTTATGAAACGTTTCTTGAATAGTATAAAAATGGAAAACAGATCAGGCTTATTTTAGTACACGAGTGCAACGGTCTGTCCACCCGTGGACCATGGGACCACGGTCTGTAAACTGAATGAAGCTGCAACGTGGGAATAGGTAATGGGCTGTCGCTCTTTAGCTTGCTTTAGAATTAATGTTTAACTCAGATGGCACAGTGATGAGCCCAGTGTAAAGCAGAAAGAGTGTGTTTGTACTGTCAGTGTATTTCTGCTCCCTTCTCAGTCCAGAGCCTTCGTGCCCATATTGTCTCTCCTGCACATAAAACAACTGCTCCCAGGTGTTTTCTGCAGGGAGACACCTTGGCTTCCGCTCGAGAAGAGTGTGCACAACTCACGGGACCGGTTTCCTGTGCGGGGTCCGTGTGCGGGGCTCGGGCAGCGGGGCAGGGGCTGCGCGGGCGGGCGGCCCCCGGCAGAAGCTGCTCGAAGCTCCCCCGGCTCCAGGGCGGCCCCGCCTGGGGCTGAGGCCGGGCCGTTTGGGGACAGCGGGTGGATGAGCCTCGGCCACGAGGGAGTGAAGGAGGGGACCAGGGAGCGGTCGCCGGGACCTGCAGCGGAGGGGTGTCTGCTCCCGAAGCAGGCCGTGACTCCGCGGGCAGCCCGCGCTGGGGCGGTGCGTTCCCGAGGGGCTGCCCCGCGCGGGAAGGGCTCCCGCCGGAGGGGTTCGTGAGGGACCGCGTGCGTGGGGGGGACCCCGCGCTGGAGCAGGGGCAGCGTGTGAGGAGCCCTCCCCGCCTGGGGGGGAAGGAGCGGCGGCGACAATCCCTGGTGAGCGACTGCACCCCCGCTGCCCGTCCCCTGCGCCGCTGGGGGGGGGCGGAGGGAGGGGGAGACATCGGGAGCGGGGGGACTGGAGATCGGGAAGGACCGAGGGGTGGGGAAGGTGTTTGGTTTTGCGATGTGGCCGCAGTGTCTCTTTACCCTGCTCCGTTTTGTATAAAATTGATTTTTTTTCCCAAGCTGAGTCTGTTTCTGCCCGTGCCCACAGCCGGTGAGTGACCCCCCCGCCCGTGTCCCGACCCACACCGTTTCCTTACGTTTTCTCCTCACCCCGGCGTGGCGGGGAGGAGCGCGCGAGTGGCCGCGTGGCGCTTTTTTTGTTGCCACCTCGGCTCACACCACGACATTTCTCCAGCGTCAAGCGCAGACGGGCCGTACAAACACGGACTGCGTTGACTTGACCAGCGTCTCTGCAGGGCGGGCTCCCAGCATCATCCCAGAACACGCGCGCCCAACGTGCAGCCTCGGTATTTTAAAATACCGCTCTGATGGCTGCGACCGAGCGTTCTCTTTGTTTCTGGCACCTGGCAACGCGAACTCGCGCAAACGTGCAGGTGGTGATCGCTCAGGACGCCTGACGGGCCCGCGGTCTGCAGCCGCAAGTGTAGGGCTGGGGCAGCGTGCCTGCGCTGGGAGGACAGGGCTCAGCCCGAAAGCTCACTTTGTGGCCACAAAGACAGTTTGGATGAAAGAAAAACCACACGGTGCTTCCCGTGTCTGCTACACTAGCTAAGCCACCGGGCGTTTGCAGGTGATGCAAAATATATAACGTTACGGAGGAGATGTGTGCTCAACAACTGCGGACAAACTGATGATGGCTTGACGTTTCAAGTTTATTTCTTGCTGAATTGGCCTATCTAATAATACCTTCATTCAGAAGGAGCTTGTAAAAAGAGAAAGGAAATATTAACATGACATTTCTGCCCATTTCTCTTTTCAGTTGTATTTGAATTCATCTGGGATCTTCCATATAGCTTTGCTGTCCATCATGCGAGAATCTTTTCGGTTCTGCCTGTTCTGCCTTGCTAATTATTAAGGTAAATGATCACTTTTTATTCTTGTGTTTCAACAGTTTTCCAACAACTTTCATTTTTTTCTAATCACAGCTGAAAAGAAATAAGGGTGAGTTCTCAATGATTTCAGTTGAAGGCTGTCAACGGATGACAGCTGAGGGTCTGGCCATTGTGTCCTCCACGGCTTGCCTTTAAACTGGCAGTTCCTCTGACGCTGTTTATTATTTAACTCTCTCACTGTTTCTTTTAACTCTGTAAATATTTGGGGGATAGAGATTCCAAAAGAAAACATACAAATGAAGGTGCTGCGGTTACACTGATGTAAATTACCTGGTGTGCCATGCATGACAAATATTTTTATAAACCTAGGCTTACAACATGAACACCAAGCTAAACATCGTATGTTGCTGGCGAACTCTTCTCTGTGAAATAGCTCCCAGATGCTTTTCAATTTTTGCTTCTGATGTTCCCTTCTGATTCTTGAAGTGTTCTTCTCTCATGTATGCCTGTTTAAACACTAACTCTTAGCTAATTATGATTCTGAGATCTTCAAAATTAATAAATGTTTTTTTTTTCTTTTTAAATTAGTATTTGAACTGTAGTCGTTCCCCACTCCCATGGAGAGAGAAATTTTCATCATTTGTTGAAATCTCAGTCCCAATAGGAAAGGAGATGGCTGCTCAGTATATATAAGCTCCTAACTAAATTGTGTTATGTTGTGAGACAGCAGTCTGCAAGTACATCAGGAGTATAAAAAACAACAAATAAAATGAGTTATAAATGTCTGGGTGTCTAAGTGCAGATAATAGATTGAGAAAAGAAAAATCTAAGCTGAAGAGTTGCAGAATTTTCCTAAAGGAGAAGCATTCTAGACTGTGACGGGAAGAAGCAGAAGCTTCATCCCTCGGGGCTTTAAAAGCAAACCAAAGCAGAAAAATTGTTCAGAAATACATTTTTGTGAAAGGCAGATTTCTCTCATAAGGTTATTTCAACGAGGAAACACTTTGGAGAAAAACACTGTATTAGTAGAATAACAAATAGGATTATTTAGTAGTGTTTTCCACATGTAATTTCAGGCTGTCTTTTACTAACAGACAGTGCTGTAAACTGAATGTCGTAGTGTCATTTATACAAAAGCAATTTCTTCTGTTTTGCTCTCACACCCTCCATGGTAATAATGTAGGTATTGTCAAACAAAGTAATGGTCCCTGCTGTTTCAAACTCTGCGCCAACTAATATAAAATTCTCCAGAAGAGTATAGACTGCCAGGCTAGGCTAGACCAGCATTCCGTCTCAGGGAATGACCAGCAGACCATTATTGTCAGAGTATTGAGGAAACAATGCACAGCACACCAGTACGAGCAGTCCTTGAGACGTGTTCGCAGGCCCCGTTTCCTGAGCTGGCAGCTGCCTCTAGGCCAGAAGAAGGAGCGGGTGAAAATAGTCTTTCCTGTCCCTGATCTGACATCAAATTTCACAGTTGATAAGTATGACAATTTTCATTCTCTTGATCCTCACTGCAAATGTGAAACCTATTCACATTAAAAAGGAATGATCCGTGTTCAAAACTATAAGGTAATTGAGCTCAAATTGTGTATTATTTTGCATATTCTTCCTATTTTTACTGCTCAATCTCATGCTAAACCTTAATTATCAACTACAGCACAAAAATTTCCCGCATTTATGTGTTTCTCGGTGTCAGCAATATCTTTCAAAAGAAGCCATTATATGTAACAATATATATACTGTACGTGTGTGAACACGTGGTCGATAAATGAAGCAAACTCTGCAAAGGGGCGGGTAGCACATGGAAGTTTAATACGTTTAAGGCTCTAAAGAGTCTTAAGATTCTTTCATACGTCAGATTTTATTTTTTTTTTCAGATAATAGTACCCATTAGCAAAGAGAGGAGATAAGAAACTAAGTGGGAAATTACATAAATGATGGACAGAGTTTAATTTTTGCAACTGTCATTTCAGTTCAGACTTTGGACTCCCCTATTTGCCTGGTTACTGGTGCTCGCAGCTCTGTATCAAAAATGGCACTGAAAGTTCAAACAGACAATCCCACTTGTACAGTATTCCCCAAGAAACAGCTTTTTCTCATGCCATTTCTTTTACAGGGAAGTAAACCAGTTCAAAATAAACCGACCCACCTAATGTTACGCTAAGCATTACAAGTGCTGGTAGTTACCTGTAGCGTATATGGCTTACGAAATACTTTCCTTTACTTGCAAATTTAACAGTGTCCTAGTTCTCTTTGCACGCATAGCGTGGCTGACGTATCAATGTGTCAAGCTGGTGACACCTGTGCAACGCAGATAACTTTTCAGTAAATTCCTCCAATTGCCTTAGCCATTGCTATTTCCCATTTTTAGCAATGATCAATTTTTCACTGAAAGCAGAGCCTCAAGCATCAGCACATAAGCTATCATTTATGTTTTACAGGATTGTCATTGAAAAGCAACACCAATATTCTTGCTATACAAAAGCTTTAAAGACAACAGGGGCTTTTGTACACAAGTAGCAGTGTTAGACCCTCATCTGGGCAAAACTGTAATTTCGGTAATTATATTCTGGGCAATTATATTCTTTCTGCATAAACCTTCTTGCATTTGGCCAGATATGCTAGTCTGAGTCACTTCCTGTCCTAATCAGTTGTTCAGAGTGGTGGAAAGAAATTAAACAGCTGCTATTTTCTGCCTGCCATTTTGAATGGCTGCATTGCATTAGTGGATGCAGTCATACGTTTCACCCACTCACCCTCTCCACCTCCCTTTTTCATGGTCTGCTACAGGGAGATTTTCTCTGAGAATAAGAGGGAGAGGTGCATGTTTAATTTTCTGAAGTGCCGGGCTCCCACAGGTCCAAAATTAAATCCCTATATATTTCTTCAGTGTACTTTGGCTTCCTGTCAAGACGGAAGATTGTGTATAAATGGGAAAGATTAATTTATTATCCCATTTCTTTCAGCAAGAAAAAAAAATAGTTATTAGATGGTCTGGGGCATAGTCCTGGCAGCTGAAAGGAGGCCGTGCAAGATAAAGAGGAGTTCTCCATCTCTCTTAGTTTAGTATTACTTTTTAGAAAGAAAACTGCAGATTCAGGAAAAAAGTTTAAACTGACTGTTAGTTTTCTTGTATGAGCTCATACATCAACCGTGATGGAATGGAGCTGGCTTGGTGGAGTGTGTCATTAGAAGAGGCTCTCACATATACCTCACTCCTCCAGAATGCTCAACCGATTTTCCACCTGGCAGTGGGAAATCACCATGTAGGGAGTCATTACTGAGAAAGAGTGGGAGAAAAGAAGACATAGTGCTGTGCCACTCTTAAATTTGCTGAGAGCACCTGGTTTTTGACAGTGGTAGGAAGTGACAGTAGAAGGCAATTAAGCAGAATAAGAAAATTAAGAAATGAGAAGTGGCTGCAAAGAACAATTTAGATTAAGGAATATCTGCAAGCTAACAACTGTATTGTCATTCCATCCGTTTCACACAAAAGGACTTCACAAAAGCTGTGGGGTACAGAAACATTTGTTCTACGTGTGACTGTCTCTAATGAAGATTATACCTCAAAGGATATTCCATCACAGTTCCTCCAAAGTCAAGAGATTGTGATGAACTTCTTTACAGGGAACTGTAGCCAAATTCCTTCTACTGTTTGCGTACACCCTATTGATGTTAGTGTAATTAAAAGTAAAGATCAAACACGGATTTGGCTCATGTCAAGATAGGTGAACCGTGACTAGTCGAGATGCCCTCACCACAGTCATCAGTTTTGTCTTGCCTGTTCTGTGGTCATGCCTGGAACAGCTTTGCTCTGTGTGGAAATGAATTGTCCTCCTTGAGGATCGTTCTGGTAAATTATACTGCAAATGACACAGCCTAGTACAGCTGTTGTGGTTCTTTCTGGGAAAAACAAAGCCATGTTCACAACAGGGAAATCTTGCTGGAAGTATCTGTTGCGAGATGTGACTACACAGCAGCGCCTGTGGGATGGATAGCATAGTAAAGAAGAGAAAGAGGGCACTTCTCAATTCAAATCGACACAGTGAATCCCATCAAGCCTATTTTAACAAGATTCAATGACTCCAGGACAGAACTGTTGTGACTACATTTCTAACTTTGTCTCACTTCCCAGCCAGTCATCAGCACTTGCAGTATTTATATGCCTTTGCTGTGGGTTGGAGCTGATGGCTTGAGAACTCCAGGTGGGCTTCAGTCTCAAGTCAGGCCTGGGGAAAGTTTACGTCTGTGACCTGAAAGCAGTGCTTGAAGAAGTCGGCCTGTTCAGGCACATATTGCCCACAGCAAGCTCTGCTTCCACGTCAGAACTTCGAGTTTCTGTTGAAGCTTGGATGTATTTTAGATTCAAGAGCTACAGCTGGCTGATAAAGCAGCACTAAGTGAAAAGCCACAGAGAAGCAAAAAGCAGGAGGAACTTGGGGGCGGAGTCACAGGAGGAGATGAGGTGGCTGTCAGTGCAATTAAAATAGAATTTTTATTTAAGAAACCCCATAATATTGCAGAAGAAGTGAGGAGTTTAGTCTTGCTTTCTGCTTGGCTGCCCCTCCTTCTTTTATCTATCAATCACCTGCCCTCTATAAATCCCTTCTTGCAGACTACAGTGAACAGGAACTCCAGGACCAGGCTCACTTTTGCTCTAACCATTTAGCAATAAGGCTAGCAGTATGAATTACCAGTCACATCAGGCTATTGTAGTAATCCTTTGTGAGAAGAAACTGGACCAGTTTTGTAGGTCACATCCCTTTTTAAAAAATGTAACCCAAGCAACACACTGTTCTGTACTAGCATGAAAACACAGATCTAAAGCCGTTAAACCAAAATGACAATTTGGAGGATGTCACAGAGTCAGGCAGGGGTTGGAAACAAAAGATTGTTTCTCCTGTACTGTCTTTAATTACGAAGCATCAGCATAAAAGCCTCTGTATCAAGTTCAATAAGAAAATCTGGTGGGTTTAACAATTAGCATCATCAGGGTCCTTTTAAACGCGGCGTCATCCACACGGTGCCTTTGGGATCAGAGGGGCAAATCCGAGTTCTTGTTCATTGCTGGAGTCCCGAGTGGGGGAATTAGCAAGTAACGCAGACTCATCGGCAGTACCAGCACTTCACAATGAGCCGGCCTAATAGCTCACCCGCTGAGATGGCATAATATGCCAGCAAGAGTCTGCTCCTGAAAGAGGCATTGCTGTGGCTGCTGCTGTTGCTACTGCCCTGTTAAAATAACATGCAAGGATAAGAAAGAGCAAAATAATCCAACATGCACAGCAATAAAGTGGAATACAGGTTTATATCTTTAACAAAATTTTTCTGGAACTTCTTCACTGGTAAAGACTTTATCCGGGTAGGCATACGTGTCTTCTCCTCTGCGATATCTTACCGTGTGCAAGTGTGAGATACTAAAACTAGAAAACAGGAACTTTGGCTTAGTCAATCCATGCTGGTGGAAACACGAAATTTTTGATAATTGGATAATAAAGTTCTAATATGTTTCTGCTTTCTAAGTGGGATTTACCAAACGCTGAATCCTGCTTAGTCCCTTATTTGGATAGAATAATTTTTAAAGTAGTAGAGGTATTTCACAGCTCTTGGTTTCTTGAGTGTAAAACTACCAAGTAGCTTTTAGGAGTCCGGGATCGCTGTGTGTGTCAGGGGTTGAGTACAGAGAAAATCAAGGGTATATTCTGGTGTAGAGACCAGAGAAAGGAACAGGTATAGTCTTCATTCCCTCCAGTTCTAGGGCTGCCAAGGGCCAGTTTGATAGCCATAATAGAATCGAAATTGGCAGGAGATTTTTGTAGTGCTGAATTGCAGAAATGCCTGCATGAAGACTGTTCTCACTGTAAAGGGTCCTTGTCCTGACTTGCCCCTTTCACCCTCTTTCTACCCCACCCATGAAGGCAGTTTCTGGACCTTCTGGTTGGTCTTGGTAGGGAGGGGAGAAACCACGTTTCACCTTATGTCAGCCACAAACTGTAGAAGATAGTGTTCTGAATACAGCTGCCACCTGTAATCACACTTAGCAATCTTTGACATCAGTTTCTACATGTAGATTATCCTAAACTTTGAATCAAACGTATTAGGGATGGTAGAAATTGTTCCGGTGCAAGTGTTAGTTCTTTGAAATGTCATTTTCAGTCATGACATTTGAGTTTGCTTTTCCTCTAGGATCATGACACACGCTATGAAAACTTTTTGTGAAGAAGGAGCTATGGAAAGAGGGTGGGAAAGCGACAGCTCTTCCGAGTCTGTCTGTCTCCCGGGCATGCATATTAGAGACATTTTTTTCTTTTGTATTTCATAGGCAATGTTGTCTTTTTCATAATTACCTGGTTTTGTTTCTCAACAAAAAACACTGCGGCAGTAGCTACAAGGCAGTGGGATATGAGGAACTAATTACTGTGGAAAGTAGCTGATGGAGAATAAATGCAGTGACACTGAAATTAAATAAAGGGATGCAGGAAAGAGAAAATCAAGTGAGAATGAAAAAGCCCAGTAAATCTTGCACAGGAAGGGAGCAGAGCTACTGTGAATGGGTCCAGATAACTTATTTGGGTATATATATGGGTCCCTTATAACTTCTGTGATGACTGCAGATGGTAACAAGGTGACATTTTACGGTTGCTCTTCTGACCTAGACATAAGCCAAACATTAAGGAGCTATTCGCAGAAATTGTCTTTCTCTTGAGGCTCTCAGCTGTCTCTCTGGATGCTTTTCTCCTTTTCTCCTTCCTTCGCTTTCTGTTCCTGTAGGCAAAGATGATTAGTTTTATACCCTCTGATGTTCCTCTGTAGAACGTGAGCCTCCAAAATTCAGCTTGAAAGTTTCTCTCCCCCCGTCTGTCTTCTCTCTTCTGTCTCTGGGTGACATCTGGCGTATTGGCTGAGGTCTCCAGGCAGCTCCGTGGCAGCTCCAGACTCGCCTAGGGCAGCTGGCTAGAGTGATCAAGGGGGACGACTGGGTTGTTTCGTCCTTGCTGAATGTCACTTTCTTTAAGTCGGCTTTGGGTTCCGGGAATTTTCAGGGCAGCTTTTTATTTGAACTCACTTGCACACAGTCTTAAAGTTGGAGAAATTGAAGCAGATTTCAAAGAAACCTACAGCTCTCTTTAGATCTTGAAGTGCACTCTCCCTCCCCATCCCACAATAAGCAAACACCTGAATGGAAGATACTTTCATCTTGGAAACAATGGTGCTTCTTTTTAATGACGTGTTCTGTTCTGTACCGGAGAGCCAATAAATGTTCTCCACGTTTGGAAAGGGGAAGTGTAAAGCTGCCTTTGTTGACACCAAAGAGCATTTTCACCGGAAGTGAAGCAAATACAGTGTACTTCTTATGTGGAAGACCTCAGAAAGAAGAAGGTGAGTCGATGATGGAGAAGCTCCACTGTTGTGCCAGATCATCTGCAGTCCCAGCTTACTAACGTCTCCTCACCTGCTTGTTTCCTTGACATAAATACAGTGACATCAGTCTCTCCAGTACACAGTTTCTAGGATAATTTTCTTTAGTCTCTTTGTATTCTTCCCTTAACTTCTTTTCCCCTCTATCAAACTCTCCTTCTTTTTCCTTCTTTTGTGAGTCGTTGTTTTGCCTTCCCTCACAAGATCTTTCCCTATTCATCCACGCCGTCTCTTTGGGCTACCGCAGCTGCTCTGGCCGTGATGTTCAAAAAGCTGCTCCTTAGATCTACTGTTTAATCCTGCACCTCGTGCCCCTTAGTTTATTCCATCTGAATTGACCTCTGAAGCTAAAGCTCCTTGATCCTTTGCTTTAACTGGACAGGAGGCGGAATGGTGAGTGTCGTGAGCTAATCCTAGCCTCGGATACCCCGAGGGCCAGGCAGCCGGCATTTGTCTTCTGCTGAGAGCCTAAATTCCAGAAAAAGACCTTTTCATGCAGAAAATCAAAGTACAGAAGCATTCTGCTGACCATCTCATCTGATCTTGGGGGTGACTGGCATGAGAGACAGCTTTGTCACTTCTGCCAGTTTTCCAGGAGCAAAGGATTTCGGTGCCCAGGGAGATTCTTTGAATGGGTATGTGTCTCAGACTGTTTCAAAGTGGCTTTGTCTTTAAAGAGATGGTACCATTTCGAGACAGACACTCGGTTTATGACTTGCTTATGAACTCAGGATTTTGCGATGGGCTTTAAGTAGACTTGCACAGTACACAGCGTCCCTCTGCTGAGATGTCCTCAGGTTCTGTGGGAATTTGGCCTTTAAGCAGAGCTACAGTTACTTTACTGAGTTCCAAAACATGCACAATAATTACAATATCTATGGAGTCCAATCTTACAACCTACCTTAGGGTTAGTAGCAGAAAATACACCAGCCATGGTGCTCAGTTCTATTTAAAATGCATTTGTGCTATAAAGAGATTCTGATCTCACACAGCGCATCAGTTGTAAGGTTTCAGGTTTCTAGCCATTGACTGTGGCTTGAATTAATATTTGTTCCCAATGGCAACAGCATTCTTCACGTAGTAACTGGAGTAATTTACCCTCATCTCAGCGGGCGCACCCTCGATGTGTCACCCAGCTACCTCACCTTCCAGCCTGGCAGCCCCCAGCATCCCTCAGGACACTTCAGGCCTCAAATATACACCAGAAAGTAATCAGTTAGGGGTACATGAGCCTTCAGCTCCACTGAGTATCGCAACCTGGAATGCAGGACGGGCCTGTTTGTTAGTTGTGGTTTTGTAATTGCTTAAGAGCTCAGTACAGTGTTACCATGTGTTCAGAATGCATGCAAGCATTAGATGAGACAAGGCAAACTGCTCAGTCATTCAGCCTGAGGAGTATTAAGGGAGCCGACGATAGCATACTTCAGAAGAAGCTGAAATCCTTGAGTGTCTACGGTTATCTCTTTGTTGACAATGAAAACTCTCCAAAGGAGAGACTGGAGCCTTTGCAGGGTCCAGAGGTGAAGGGAAAGAACATTGACAAAGGCAGTAAAAATACCAACTGGGAGTAGAACTGGAGATTTAAATTGGACGAAAAGAACTTCCACTAATCAAGTTTACTGATAACTTCCCTGGTAGTTGAGTTCGTCAATGGAAAATAAGATGTGCACTCCTATTGTCCTATTTCAGTCCTGGTGGAAAACCAGGCCCCTTGCTTCTACAGAGAGAGAAAATAATATTGCTGTTTAGGGAACCTTTCCTTTATTCACTCCTACATACATACTCTATATTTAGAGCAAGTTATATACCTTTAGTCAGCAGAACAGCACCCAAAATCCATGTTTGCAGGCACAGCTGGTAGGTTGTTTATGTTCTGAAGGATGATAAAATCTGAGCGAATCCCAGGGAGCTGCTTGTGTTTCCAGGAACAGGCTGTAGCCCGTTTTCACACATCATGCAACAAAAATAAAAGAAAATAAAGCAGCCAGTTGGGGAAGTAAGAGCAAGGCTTACAAGCATGAGATAATGTGATTTATCAAAGAAGACATCCAAAACAGAGTCACGTTTAAAAATTAGAAAAACACATCAGAATAACTGATCATCTGATGCGTTGTCTTTGTAAGCAGTATACCCCACGTCCTGGTTTCGGCTGGGATAGAGCTAATTTTTCTTCTTCGTAGCTAGAGTAGTGCTGTGTTTTGGTTTCAGTATGGGCTTTGGTGCGAGAAGAATGTTGATAATATACTGATGTTTTTAGTTGTTGCTAAAGAATCAAGACTTTTCAGCTTCCTGTATCTTGCTAGTGTGCAGGAGCACAAAAAGCTGGGAGGGAGCACAGCCAGAGCAATGGACCCAAATTGGCCGATGGAATATTCCATATCATACAGCATCATGCTCAGCATGTAGATGAGGATTGGCTGGGAAGATGGCTCTCTCTCTCCTGGGACTGTCGTTTCGGCATTTTCTCTCCTCCAGGATTGCTAGCTGGGAATGGCCTGGGCATTGGTCAGCGGGTGGTGAGCAATTGCATTGTGCATCACTCCTTTGTATATTCTATTATGACTATTATTATTATTGTTATTCCATTTTTTCATTTATTAAATAGGTTTTATGTCAACCTATGCATCTCCTTACTTTTACCCCTTCAATTCTGTCCCCCACTCCCTGGGGCGGGGGAAGGTGAGCGAGCGGCTGTCTGATATTTGGCTGCTGGCCGAGTTAAAACCATGACAACCAGAAAAGAACAGTGGTGAATTTTTTTTCGCACATTAGTCAGTTATATCTCCTGCAAGGCAAAATTGAAGTTTCCTTTTATTTCAGGTACTTCCCACTTTTACGTGACCATAGAAATTATGATTATTGGTTTTCCCCGACAAAGGCTTGTTTAGGAATATTTCTGAAAAAACGAAACATTTTTTCTTGCCTCGGCAGTAATGCTGCTTTTTCCCATTTCCCATTGTTGTTTGCAAATGATTCCCAAATACTAGTTTTCCTGCCTGTTCTCGTTACAAGTAGTTGAACTGAAAAAATGCTTATTGAACAATTTTAAGCTCTTTTTCAGCTTTTAGCAAGTACACAAACTTTTTGTCCAAGTACCTTGCTTAAATGTGTGTTGTGGGCTTTTCTTATGTCACTTCTGCCATACTTCAGGTAGGTAATTCTTATGATTAGGAAATGGTCTTTAAAGAATCCGCTTTTAGCTGCCTAGGCAGTAGGGAAACAGGAGTGTGCTGGAGAGCATTTTAGAATTACCTGAGTGTGTACTGCCGCAGGTGTCACTTTCAGGAAAACTAAGGGACTCCTACCGCTGTTGGAAATGATGTGCAGTCTCGGTTTTGACCTTCAGGAGTGCTATCCATTCAGAGTAATTGCCTGGACAGGAAAGTTCCTAGCTGAAATATTTGCAGTCAAATCCCTGTCCAGCTAATGGCCAGACTCAAGTGAGATGGGTGTTTTTGTTGTTTGTTGGGTTTTTTCCATCAGAAACCCCCCTCCCTTACAGTTTTGCCTAAATTGCTTCATGCTTTAATGTTCACGATGGTGCTTGTGTTCTGATTGATTTCACATGCGCTTTTTCTGAAAATCAGTTGCTCAGCTGTGCATAGATGGTGTTGACAAAAAAAGTTGTGTTACTTAAGGGAAATAATTTGTCCTGTGATGTTTATGTAGTCTTTTCTCGTAAAGCATGATTTCACACAAGAAGTTTGGTGCACTTCAACCACCGGTTGTTTAAACACACGAGACAGGAAAGAGAGCGTTGGTTTTCTTGCTCCAGGGTTTTCCCCAAATGGGAAAAAGGAGATTTTCATCAGCTCTCACTACTGGTAAGAGTTTGCATCATCTTTGCAAGAGTCAAGCTGCTCCAAGAAATAATCCAAATACCTAAGCAGAGCTGTTTCCATGCTGAAGGTGGCAGTGTTGGATACAGACACCACCCAGCTCTCTGAAAACTGGCTCTAGGTCACCCATCTGCCTGAAGCTCGAGGTTTTTGATGGAAAGAGCGGTGGTGCATATTGGAGAAAAATGTCCAGACTCACTTTAAAATGCTGCTAAACTGAGGATCTGACATGGGCTGCAGTCTGGCTGTGCTGAACTTTAACTACTTCAGGAGTATTAATAAGGTCAAAGCAAACAGCATGAGAAACTAAAGCGTGAGCTTCTCCAAAATGCCTTGCCTCACGGAGGCAGAGACTGCTTCCCAAGACGTGAAAGGAATTTAGTGTGTTATTAATCCTAAATCATACTGGTGAATGACATTAGAGGAACCACGTAGTGCCAATTGCGACAAAGGGGTTTCTGGTGTGGGTATTTGGATCCAACACAGTTTTGTCTAAGTTTATGATGTGAACTAAAGATTGAGCGGTAAGAGCGATCACTAGTGTCGGTGACTGCTAAGCAGTCTCTTGTGACAAAAATGTGCTCTGTATCGTGGATCCAGTTCAAATATGTGAGATTAAATACAGTTTTACTTCTGACTACGCTTCTGATAAGGTGTCAGAAGAGAACTCTATGGTAAAGGAGGAAATCAATCATCTGTAAAGGAATCTGGCAGAGAAATAAAAGTCTGAGTTTTCCTGTCGCCACCCTTTATTGCAGTGCAGCAGTGTACATCTGCAACTAAGTCTTGTACATGTGTAAACAGGAAACTTGGTTTTTTGACACCTAAATTGTCAGTCTGGTTTCCCAAGATTCTTGATACCACACAGTGAACAGGGACATAAATTAATCCCTCTGTTGTTGTATGTCAAGGAACTGGAGAGGCATTTGGGTTTTATGATACATTTCATTAGGGCCAGGATAATGCCAGCCACTGACATTCAAAGAATAGAAAGAATACTTTCACGTTGCCAGAATGGCATTTTGGGAAAGTTATTTTCTTTGCAAGAGAGAAGCCATCAGATGAAGCAATTGAGTCTTGTGTTACAGAACTCTAAAAACAAAAATCAGCTTTGTGAATAAAAAGGAGCAGTTCTTAGCATGAACTAATTTGTGGTATGTTTGAAAACATGATCAAACAAGGGTTAAGAAATAGGGGTGCCAGTGTAAAGTAGGGATATTTGCCAGATTTGTAGAAAATATGCCTCCATAAATTCAGGTTTCAGTGTGCTTTGGAGAGAACTCCTAAACATCTGTGCAGAAATCTGCATCTAAACCTATGAAATGAATCAACATCAGTGGCCAGATTTGTCTGTGACAAATGTGGAGTCATAACATGTTACGAAACTTCCAGTCAAGCGGCTGCATTGCCGTATATACCCTAACAGCAATCATTTTATTAGAGCATGGTTCTCAACGCCAGTTACGAAAGAGAGATAAAAGCAAGATACCTCTATAAACACAGAAAATCCAAGGTGTGATTTTGGAAAGAATTGACAGACTCGATCACTGAAGGTCTGAATTTGTCTCAGAGATTTGAGGATACGTGCGCTACTAAAGCCAAAGGAGAAACCGGCTTGCTTCCCACAAAAGCTTGCCTTCACTTCAGGAGCTCAACTAAGTCCTTGATGAGACATTGCTGTAAAAATTAACTTCACTGTTTGTGGACGAGTGTACTTCTGTTTAGGAAATACAAGTTTGTTTCCCCCTCAACTGTACCGTGAACACCAGGCACAGTAGTAGATTCTTCATCGACAGGAAAATCGTATATAAAGCAGGTTTATCAGTCAGGCAATTTTAAATTAAAAACGTAACAATCAAACATCTCCAGCTTTAAAAAATTCTTGCATTAATCAGCAGCAAGTAGAGCAGCAAGTAATGAGCCAGAAGCACTTACGGCAAATGAAGACATTTAGAATTCAGTACAGTGAAGATCTCATTTAAAAAACCCTAAGTCTCAAAAAATCACCACTGTCTAAGCAGATAACTTTGAGGGATAAGAATAACTATCCTCAATACTGTCTTATCTGTCTCAGAAGCAACAGATTCTTAAAAAGTTACTACCTGCTAAGTGGAAAATTACAGACCAGATGGAACTAATTAATTTGCAATTAAAAAATTGCCACAAACCAAATAATATAATTAATTTTCTGCAAGATATGGTTACGCAGAAGATTAGTCTGCCATGTTTAAGGTGTTCAAAACGTTCATAACAGTTACATAAGCTGGTGGATGCTATGGAGCTGGATAACCACCTACAAATTCCGATGGGTACCAGACTTGGGTGGGAAATTGCAAATCTGGGCAATAAAACTTTCAAAAAGTTCTGAAGCCGGGCGTTAATCTGGCAGCTTTTTTATCTCAGCTCACACCTCTGCCTGGGGAAAAAAAAAAAGGAAAAGTTTGTCTTGGCAAAGCTACAAACCAAAGTACGGAATTATTTTTCAAACTTTGAACGTGTGTTGTTACAACTCGCGTGTTTTGCCAACTCGGAATGTACATTTCTGCAATTTATGTGAAGTTCTGAACCATGCGGGAGCCTGTGCTTCCCCGTGAGACTCCTGTTCCTCTTGCTTTGACTACTCCATATATTAAAAAAGCTTTCTTACTGTAGACATACATAGCACATAGTCAAGTGATTAGAGAAGGCGACTCAACCTCCCAAACTTCAGTAATAAACCTAGAGCGATTTTGAGCTTTTTTCATGTGTGTACAAGTGTGCATATATATATGTATGCATGCATGTGTAGAAATAAACATTTCAGGATCAAACCTTGCTGTATAGCTTTAAAAAAGTTAGGTTTATCCCCTTGATGTTTGCTCAGTTTGGATATTTTTTTATGCAGGAAAAGATCAGCCATGTTTGTGAAGCCATATAAAACCCTTCTAGCTAAACCTTGTGGGATAAAGAGACAAAAGACTTAAGCTATTTCTCCTAAGAACAATGTGCTCGGGACTTTCATCTTACCCTTTATTCAACAGCATCATCACTTCCTTAACATGAAACAAATAAGGAAACATTTCCAGTCAGCTAATGCACTTCACGCTTGCAGGCACCTCTCAACGGAGACAGAACTACAGCTTCTCTCACCAGTTTTTTGCACAGCTGTGGCAGCTGCTTCACTGCAGTGCACCCGGCTACTTCGTGGGCGCTGGCGAGTCGCGCTGGCGCCCAAGGGCGCTCTGGGCACTCCTGGCAGCTGGGGAAATCAAAATCTCTACAGAGACTGATCACGAGGCACCGCACGCAGGAAGTGCGGCTAACACAGGAGAGGAAGAGATGTGAAAGGCTAACTTGGAAACGCCTCAACTTAGCTAGGCGCTTCTTTTGATTAAAACGTTTCTGCAGAAGTCAGTGGGACCTGGCAGAACCTTTGGGTATCGTGCAAAGCGAGAGATAATCCAAATAGCAAAAAACCAAACCAAAACCCCCTAAATTAACAGAAATTCCTGAATTAGGGCTCCTATGTTAGCAAATTTTGCAAAATGGCCATCACGCCTATTCTTAAAACTGTGAGAACCAGATGTTCGCAGAACATGGAATAATGGAGGTATGGCCACGCTGTTCTCTATTGGAATTTCTTGTATAAATTTAAATAACTTCATAGATAATTCAGTTGCTTTCCACTTCTGTGTTCAGGATAGTAGTATGATGGGAGCCTTGTGAGCGCATAAACGCCTGTGTAAGGAGCCCTTTGAAACTGCAGCATGGACTTGCCATTTATTTTGTACCTTCTTTCCACGGCACATGGCACCACATAGTCGCCGAGGATTCTGTGTTCTGCTGCTTCAGGGATGTTACAGGCTCTACGCAAGCACAGATTTATGGGTCACTCGACTGCGCTGCATCCTTTGTAATGTTGTTCTTAAAGAAACAGCATAGATAACCTTCACCTTAATCTTCATTTTCTTCAGTATCTTTGAGAGTAAATTGGTGCGATATTCTGTATCACTAAATTGTGATCACAGGCTGTGATCTAACGACAACGACATTCTAAATCTTCTTGGGAACTAGCAAAGGGCATTTTGCAAGGGTGGAAAAAACCCCGACCCAGAGATTCATATGCAAAACCATTGTTTGGTAGGATTCTTCCCCCAGAAGAGCTACTTGGGGGACTTTTCAACTTCAGTTCCTGTAACCTTACTTATGGAAGGTAATAAATAACTGAGAGAAGATGTAAAGTATTAGGGAGTGCAGGATCTTGGAAACATGGCAAAACTAGGCGTAAAGTTGTCATAAACTAAGTTTCCCAAATCTGAAATGTTTACACTGGCTGCTCTTGAAAATGTAGCTATGCCTGAAATCCTCTCCCTCTGCCTTATCCTTTAATGAATTAATAGAGAGAGTATCTGCCTCACAGTGGTGTGTTCAAACCTTCGGATGCACAGTAAATAGGTGGGAATCGGTTACAGCATAACAAGAAAAACTTCTGCAAATTTGCTGAGAACTCTCTATGGCTATTCAGAAGCATTTTTTTAACCTGATGTTTTGAAGAACATTTAAAATGTGTTAAATGTTATTTCTGTGTTATAAATAAAGTACTGCAGTTATTAGTTTTCTTATTTAAGAAAAAAGACAGGCAACACCGTAAGCTTATTTCCGGTGAATCCAAGGAAGAATCTCAGATAGAAACTGATTATTAAGCATGAAAATAAATAGAAATATTGCCATTAATTTTAATCACATATTCTCCTTCTCCCACTTAAAGGTTTTGGGTTTTTGTCTTCCTTTAACCCCCTCAGCATATTCCGAATTAGTATATTAAAAGTGGAATGAAAGATGATACACTCGGTAACCAAATATAAGTACAAATATGAGTAGTACGTGTCATCTTACTCTGCTCTCTTGCATTGCTCTAGCTCAATAACAATACAACATCTTGTAAACTTCGACTGCACCTACGTACCCAGAATGGACTGTAGTGATTAGTTTCCCCCAGGTACCTTTAAACAGGACATACATAGTGATAAATATAGGAACCACCTGGAATAATTCTGAGGACAAACACGGGCTGTGCTCATGGTAACTAAACTTCATAAATGGGCTTACCCGATTTTAAATTCAGAACGATTAACTCCAAAAAATGAAGGATACACTGGAGTGAACAAATAAATAGTTTTGTTTGAGGACTGAAGCTGTTCTGAATGTAGCTTGGTCAGACAGGACAAGATCAGACCTTTTCTAATACACTCATCTCTGACCTCCAAGAACTCCGTTCTGCGAGAAAAAGGGAATATTCTGATCCCAGTATTTTTAGAGGATTTACTTGAGGATTTATCCTCTAACATATCCTCAGGTGACAGATCCATCAGGGATGGCGTCTGAGCGAGCCCGTCGTCAGGGAGGACAATAGCAGAACAAACTAGACAGACGTCTGTACCCACCCTGGTGTTTCTGGGCTCCAGAGTAAGCACTTGACTCCAGCTTTCTAAAAGCTTTTAGGCAATATTTGGACTATGTGTATCCTTTTAAAAACATTTAGAGAACTCTTGTTACAACTAAGCCTTAATCAGTTTTTCAAGATACCCTTTGATAGGATTTTGCATCTCAGCTGAAGCTCCCTTATTTCCTCTTTTCATCTTAGAAGTGGCCATTCGCCAGCGCTCTTTTGCTGGCAGCCGGTCGTGTGGTGATGATCCGCTGACACTGATGAGCTCTTCCTTTCAGTCCCTTTGCCCAGGACTTTCTAGCTGAAACAGCTCTAGGCAGAAGAGAAGCAAATAGGTGAATTATTTCGAGAAATGGGAAGAGAAAATATGTTCCTGAGTTTTTTGTTTATGATCTTCCTTTTGCAAAAACCACAGCAATTTAGTTCCATTAAATGCGTATATTGGAGGCCATGCCCGCTGACTCGTGATTTTGATAAGAAAACATATCCTGGAAAGTCAGTGACAGAAGTAAAATTGCAACACAGGATCAGGGAAATACTTGTCAAAAGGGGCCTCTGGAGGTTAATGAGTCCACCAGCAACCAGCTCAGAGCAGGAATACTGTCAACATAAGATCAGGTAATCTTTTACAGGATCTCGGGATCTGTGTTCCCAGGTAAAAAATGGAAAAAGGCAAGGGCTAAAGAGATGGAAAATCCTTCAGCAGGTCTTATTCTTTCCCATTTGGTGCTGTGCACACATCTGTTCCTTACCTAACTAAAATTTGTAGACAGACAGGTGTCGTGTGTTAATATTCCTGACAGAGGTGGAAGAAAAATTGGGATGTTCATTTTGGTGGCTGTGCACCCTTAAATCCGTAAGTTATAAATCATAGATACCTACAATGAACTTCCAGTCTGCATTGTTTCTCGTACTACCAGGAGAGTGCATTGTGTTTCTCAAGTTAATACAGATTGAGGCTCCACGAATTCCAAATTTTCAGTGTGGGATGAGAAAGCAATCTTACATCTTAAACTGAATTTTTTTAAAAAGCATGCTTTGCTTTCACTTGCCCAAGACTGACCACTTCATTTATAAAATGCGTGTGTTCTCTGGCAGACTGTATCTATCTGGGCTACGACTAGAGCGTTAACACTGAGTAAGGTGCATAAATGATCATAGGAAAAGTAAGACTTGCTGTACTATTCTGCTTGATGATGGCCCCCTCTCTAGGGTTGAGGCTGAGTTCTAGGTGCTCGCACACATTCACTTTATTCGTGTTATTCCTGTGGAATTGTCTAAAGATAAAATATTTAACTTAAAGGTTAAAGTACTGGTTTCTTTCTCTAACTGGGAAAACAGTCAAATAGGACTTACATTTCAGAAATTGGCAAGAAGAAACACAGGAACAGAACTGCGGCTAAGTAATAATGCGTTTTTTTTTTCCTTACTGGTGCTGATTTCCCTTATGACTCTCCTCGCCATGCTATAATGATGAAATTAATGTCCAGCTTCACTCTGTAAAAGGTCAGTGTCCAGACAAACAATGCCCTAAAGTGAACCTGTTCTAAATTTATTATCGGGCTTCCTGAGGCGCTCACCTGCAGTATCCGAGAATGATCCTGAAGTCTTAAGGCAAATCTGAGCTAAATATTTTCTCCTACATATTGCGGACTGTCACAGACTTGCACCTCTGAGTGTTTTATTCTATTCACAAACTGTTCAACATCTCTGTGAGTTACCCCTCAGCTATAACTTTGTGTCACCTCTGTGCAAGGACCACCTCCGTGCCACCCCAGCTACTTTGACTCTGTGGGTAGACCTGAGCTTCTTAGTTTGGTGATCCCTCCAGGCTCTGCAAAGAGAATCGAAGCCTTCACAGACATTTGGATGCTGTCTGGTCATGATATATATTTACACAAAGCAGCACTTATTGGTCATCTGGACAGAGAAGCAACGGTCCTGAGCAAAAATGCCATTTTGTCAGGGTCCTGACAGTCGCACAGCACAATTACTACAGTACTTTCCTAAATCTGTTTGTCAAGGTGCCTGTGTCTGCCTTCTCCTCCCGCTCTGACTCTGCTGCAGTTTCTTTCAAGAGCTGTCTTTCACATGATTCATCTGATCAGCAGCCCAGGCCAGCGGATGTCCCATTATTTCTGTAAAGGTGTTTTACCTCACACTATTGCCTCCCGGTGAAACCTTTAAATGAAGAACCCAAAGCAGTATTTTAACCCATTTCTCTTCTGAGAGGTCATCCTCTAGGGCAACGAGCTGTGAGAATAGTGTGTGGCACCTGCTCTGCTCTACGTTCAAACATCACAAAGATTCTCAAATTCAACAATGACATTCGCAAATGTCAACAATTGCTGAACAGACAATGCTTTTTGGTTTGGTACATATTTGGTTTGATACAGTAATTGGTTTGATGATTATTTTATTTATATAAACCCAAGAAGGTTTCAGACGCTACCATTTCCAGAGAAGTTGAGATTAGTTTTGTAGGGAGCATATCTATGGAAAATGTTTGATAAAATGGTAAATCAAAAATGTGTATCCATCTCATCTCATGATTAAAAAGAACTACACATTTGGGGCAGGGACAGCGTCGCTTGCCCTGGCTTTGGTTCGTTCAAATTGGGAATTGTTTTAAGTGAATTGCACATGCTGTATAAAATTTCCTTGCAGAATTAAACATTTTTTGTAAATAATACTCTAGTAATGTTTAAACAAGTAGAAACTTCCAGAATTTGAGTAATACTCACCATTATGTTTTGCAGTATCCTATAACTTCTTACAGAACCATAATGGGAATCTCAGTGAGGGAACAGCACTCTGTTAGAGCAGAGACTCTTCGGTCTCTCCAGCTATTAAAATGATTGTAATAAGAATCATTCTTTTCTTGTGGGAGAGTGCAGAGTGGACTTGGATGGCATTGCAGAGCTTAATTGACTGTTTTTTGGCATGTGGGCATGTTGAATTGGGAGAAGGAAGAGGAAGAGGCATTAATGCTGTGCAAAGTATTCCTACGATTTTTTTTGTAATTTATTATTTATCACCTGCTATGTACATAAAGGCTTTTTCCTATTCCACCGGGTTTTGCCCTGTAATAGGCATCAGCCTCCAAGTCTACAATTGTTCATGCAATATTAACATACATGATCTTGCCAAGACGTTCAGAACAAGAAGCCAGAATACACGTGCACCCTTGTACACACCACGGATGGCGTACTTTCAGATCACAGAGGCATTATCCCAAACGTAGGAATGCACTATGTAAACAGAACTTGAGGGATTAGCAAAACTGGAGGATTTGGCTGCAATTGAGTGTATGAATAACAGGTTAAAAGTAAAGCCTTTCCAGTAATTTTTCTCAGCATAATTACTCAGTGCACTACATTTCACAGGGTGGAATGCTTTGAGCAAGACTGCTTCTGAATTGGACCTGTAGTTGTAGTTCAAGGTGATTTTTCTTTCTATAGAAGCCAGTATATGTGCAGAAGCCACAGACATGCCATATAAAGCAGTGCTTAAAATCTTATCTTCTGTTTGGAGGCGGAAGTATGAGCCAGATGTTTTAGAGTAGGGAGGAACACATCTACTGTTTGTCTGAGAACGAGCTACATGAGTATTATTGTAATTACAGCAAATACTATTTTTCTCGTGTTTTACAATATAAAACAGAATCATTGAATGAACGGCCTCACTTCAAGCAACCTCTGCCAACTGGTGAGAAATATCGGCATATATAATGTAGGGAACTGTGAACCACTTAAAAAAAGAGGTATCCTCATTAAAGTATGCAATGAGGTTGGATCCAATTCTGCAAGTGCCTGGTGAGGCTATATCTGTAACACTGAGCGTTTCAAAGTCATAGGAGGCCAAAAAATCCAAAAAGCTTGACATGAGAAAGGGCATTTTGTTTTCACTTCGAAAATCATTGCAAGTTCTAATTATACTTTTCACTTCTATAAAGTTATAAATCAAATGGTCTCAAAAGGCATTACAATCCCTGATGCACTTAATCTCATAATGCCCGAGAAACAGAAAGGTTCTTTATATTTTCTAGGGCTTACAGGAAACCGTTGGCTACGCCAAGCACAACACCAGATCTTCTTATCCCTTTGTCTATGCTTCAGTCATCGAAAAAACTGTCTAATTAATGGCTCTCATCTTCTAATTTTATTTTCTTAATTTTCTCTTCAGTGAGATAACTCTAGTCTTCTTAACAGGCGTCAAAAAACTGTGGCCAAACAAAGCCAGCAATTGATTTGCTGGAAAAACAGACTAGTTCTCAGCTAGATCTCACTTGTCCAAGTATCTTTAGAAAAGGTTTATGCTCTAATTAAAATATGTACAAAATAAATGTTGACTTCTGTTATTTAAGCCAAACATAATGAATTAAATCTTTATTTAGTGAAAATTTGCATACAAGTAAATCTTGAGTGACTGCACTGAATTTGACTACTGAGGATCTTGTATAGATTCTTAACTAAATTTCTCTTTATTTTTCTTTGTTTCCATTCTTTCTCATCAGTCCCTTAAGGAAAATGTTCTTTCTTAACCTTCCTTTCTGTTTCACAGAGAAAAACAGAAGAGATTACGTGTTTTTTATTGTCGGAATAGATCTTCTTTAATGCTTCTGGAATGTCTCCTTTGTGTCTCAAATCAGCAGAATTTGAGAGCCATAATGAGAAGTAGCAAGGTGAAGTTTAAAGATAAATGCTTCAGATATAGAAACACGTGTCCCCCTGTCAAAAGCTTTCTGTTCCCTGAGCAGCAGAATGGCAGATGAACCCTGCTAAGTTCTCAGTTGCAGTATAGATCCTTTGTGGAAAGTGGGAGAGACCTAAGCAAAAAAAAAACATAGTCAGATCAGGGAGATTTAAAGGAAGATGGAACCTGACTGTGCCTGAATATAGATGTTGAGGTGTAAAATCAGAAGAAAACAATCTCTGAAGGAGGAACAAATATTCTTTTCTTTCAAGTAAATTAATAAAATAATAGGAGTAAGTTAGGGAGTCTTTTGCCATTTACAGGTAGGATTTGAATACTGCATTCATAATAGAGTTACAGTCTAAATTATCTGAGTAATTGTTATTACTCTATTGCTGGGCTGTGGTGTGGGCGGCAGATGTGACTGTATGATGTACCCAGTTATTTTCATTACATCTTTCATTCTTGAGGGATGATAAAATATGAAAACGCATGTGATCAACATGTTGTTAAGTCTCTTTCAACCTCAGTTGTTTGGGAGCAATGATTGCGATTTAGGTTAGCTGTCTGAGTTCTGTAACTTGTGCAAAAGTTGCAGAAAGGACAAAAGAGACAAAAGGGACACCCACTGTAACTGCCAGTCCTAATGTCAAGAAAGTACAAATCATTCCAATGTGTTTGTCTCGTGACTTTCTGTAAGTCATCCGTGTCTCATTGAATAGGAATTAAATGCCATGGTTACAGAATCTGCGGTGTTTTATGTGAAAACTCAAGGCAAAATTAATGGTTATTTTGGTAGGCCAGAAAGGGTAGCATGTAATAGGCTGAAAAGAATGTGCATGCGTGCTCAAGGAGAGCAAATCTTTTTGCTGTGAAATCTGGGCCATTGCTGTTGGTATGTGTTACAGAGATGTTTGATTTCTGACGTGCTAACTGATGGGTTGCAGCTTTTGGTGTCTGTATCTTCGTAACATCAGAAACAGGCTGCTGTCTGAAGAACTTTCAGTGCAAAAGAACAAAAATGAATGTATAACGTGGATAAAGGTAAAGATGAACACTGAGTATCAATAGAGATCGCACACAGGAATATTAGCTTGAACTACTGGGTTGAACATAAAGGGAAGAAAAATTAGAGTGTATATTTCATCAAAAATACACTCTAATAGTGAGGTTTTATTAGACTGTGAAACAGTCCCCTGGGGCGGTGGTGGGCATATATCGGACATTCACAAGTAGCCTGGACAAAGTAGCAGAAATAAAACTATAGGAAGCAATTCTTTACTGATACGGTGATGTGATCTATTTGCTGATTTCTCATTTCTACAAGTGCTTTCAAGATTTCCTGAAGCTCGAGCTTACAAAAAGTCTTGTTCTGTCCACCCTGTACTGCACATGTAGCATCCAGGTTGACTTCAATATTTCCTATTAATCCCATCCCTGGCAGCTCCTTTGCTTCTTGTTGTTCCTGAATTGTTGGCTCATTGTTTTCAACTGCTGCCCATTTGCTATTGCAATTGCTCTCCTACCCTTGTGACCTTGGCAGGCAGTGAACACTTTTGAGGAGCTGTCAGGCTTTTACAGATTTCCACTGAAGACACACTGGAGTAGCACTTTGTCAGCGAACGCTAGGTGGGCAAACCTTAGTATTTTATGATTCTATTTCTCTGCTTGTTTTGACACACACAGATCTTTGTCCGCAGAGCTGATATAAATACGTACAAGCAAAAGGCATTTACGTTTAATTAAAATACTTTCTACAGCTTGACTGAGCATAAAAGTCTTTCAAAAATCTAGCCCGCAGATAAAGACTCTAGGGAAGTATTTACAAAATGAGATAAAGCCAAAAAAAAAAGCACAAAACAATTACTTAGCAAAGCAAGTTCCAATTTAATAATTCACGCCATTCCTCCGTGCCATTAGTTGAGATGAGGAAGCAGGGATGGCAGCAAAGTGTTTCGCAAAAGCCTTCTAAGCGTACACCTTGAGCTTTCCAGATATTTCAGCTTTCTGTGTGGGTCAACAGAAGCAGTGCTTTGAGGATGAGTGCATCCTCATCCTAGAAATTATCTTTTGATTTATTGACCATTCAAGCTAACTCCCAACTGTAACTTCTGTAATTCATTAGGGCTGTAATTTTCTCCGTGATTTGTTCCAGTACATACTTCAAAATTTCATTTCCCACTGGGTTGAGTCTCAGTTGAAGGAAATAACCCTTCTTCCCCTAAAACCTTTGTTTGTATTTGCATGCTCATATAAGCAAACACAAAAAGAGCGTGAAACCACCTGATCCTAATAACCACCCATACGCAAAATATACTCACTACTTTGTTCACATTTTCACATAATAAAAACGAAAAGATCTACTCTATTTTGTAGGCGCAGAAGAAATCTGTCACGTAACAAATCTTGCTAAACCCAGTCCCAGTTTCCCGGTTTTGATGACTGAACAATACTACTTGTCTTTTAGTGTTACATACACAATGATGCCATGATGTTCTCAGCTGGCATTACAGATATGTCATTATTTGTTTCAAAGAAGGGAAATACGGTAGTTAAGGGTCTGAGATTACTAGTCTACCATATTGTGGTACTGGAAATAGAGCTGGTTGATGTGTCCTGACACCAACCCTTTGTTCCTCATTATAGAGTGCGTTAATCAGGTCATGCCAAGCTTGATGCAGGAGAAGAGAAAAAGTAGATTCATTTTTGCTACTTGTGGTATATTTTGATGCTTCAAGGAGAAAACGTGACTGGAAACCTTATTTTTATGTCATTCGAAACAACTATGAATAGGTAGGGATTTACAGGACAGAAAAAGAGTGAATGCCTGTCGTGTTTGCATGTAGAATAAGGCTTCATGTAGAGGAACAATGTGAGGGGAAGACAACTATTCATTGACAATCCAACTCTTTTTTTGCCCATTAAGGAAATCTGTAGAGAAATGGGAAGTGCTGTTAAGGTACCATTGTAAGTTGCACTCATATACAACTAAAGAGGGCTTATGGTAAAGGGATTATGCAATAAAACTGTACAAACATTTATTTTAAAAAATGGTTTTTACACCATTCCACTGTAGTCACCTGTACCTATTGCGGTAAGAGCACAATCAACTCCCATCATGAAATTGTAAGAGAAATTGCACTCTTGGGTTTGCAGGAGGTTGCACGAAGGAAGCTCTGCGACAGTACGCCTCACTGTGTCCTAGTTTTCTGAGTCATCTAAAAACCCAGTTATCCTCAGTGGAGTTTAGGATGGATCGATGCCCGTTAAGAAGAAATGTCCATCAGCCGTAACCCCGTGGCGTGTTATCGCCGCTCTTTGTCACTGCTTACTTCCAGCTTCCTGGCAGTTGGCTGTTCCCTGGCCTGTTGGTGTGTGGACCATAGGAATAGAGAATGGAAAAATCTGGGTGTGGGAGGTGGCAGGGAGAAGCTAATGAGAAGGTGTCGATGGTACCAACATTAGCAAGATCCTGGCAGAGGGAGGGAAAAGTCAGGGAGTAAACCCTGATGACTGACTTACCATAGTGATAATGCAGGTGATCACCAGCCTAAAAAAAGCAGGAGAGGTTGTAAAGTCCTGGGAGCTGACATCCCTTCTTGTCTGTTCTATCACAAGAAGTGCTGTATAGATCGCTTGGATGCAATCTTGGTTTCGTGATTGCTGGACAGGCTACTTGAATGTACACGTGCTGTGCTGGAAGTAGTAGGTATAAAAGTGTGAATGGCAGTTAGTGAAATCAGTTTTGTTTCAAAATGGAATTACCGTCTCCTGCTACAGTATTGCTTATGGAGCTTTGCTACCTTGTTACAACACTGCATCACAGTTTCCTACAAGTCAATAGCTGTCAAAATACAGTAATGTAGCTAGACAACGCACATCATTAAGATGGAGGTCTGGGCAAAGAAATCTACCCCACAGAATTAAAGAAAATACCAGTAGCAAAGGTGTGAGTTCATCGCTTAGGCTGCAACAGCATCACTAAACTGTTTTCTTTCTCCCCATGTTGAGTTTACTTCTGCCTTCCATTTTCTACCGCGCAGGCACTGTGTCACACGCAGTAGAGTCACGTTTTGTGGCTGAATGCCAGACATAGCTTTTCTCCTAGAACTAGTGCAGAATAAGTTAAGAGCCTTAAACATCATTATATTAATATAAAAGCTTTTCATTCCCATTAAGGTTTGCTCCTCGTTTTTCAAATGTCATTTATAATAATTGATTTGTATCTTGTTCATTTGAAATAATTCACCAGAGATTGAAAATAATAATAAAAAATAGTGGCATAAATGACACTTATTCTTTAAGAGGTTTGCTATTACAAGACATTTGTCTAAATGGGCTTCAATGCATTATTGATTTTCTATCGTTGTATTTTCTAAAAATAGAATGATGATTTCTTTCATTTTTCTCATCATCTCACCTTGTGTTTTAGATCTCTGAAATTGAAAGTGCATTATACTATGGATCTCTCTGCTTTCTTATATTGCTGTGGCAGCATACAGCTTTCCTCTGCAGCTCAGACTTACTCTAACTTGTCTTTTACTGAGCTGTATAGAATTGTTACATGGGTTGGCAGAGCCACAAATCAGCTCGATGGAGGTTGACAGAAACAAAGGTGGAACAAGTTAACATAGGCGGCAGGAGAGCACAAATATAAGGACTGAAGAAACATAACATCCCCGTGTAACAGTGACAGCTGGGGATTCAAAGTCCTACAATTTCATATTCTACCGCTGATCTGCTGTGTGAATATCTTGAACTCCACCTGGACACAGGTGGAAAAGAATCCCAGATTTTCATTTTACGCGTCTCCCTTGCAGTTCAGATTGGCAGGGACCGATGTCCAAAATCCGTGTCCCAAATGACATGTATATCAGCCAGTTATATTTTTATATATATCTATATATATCTTTTTCTGTCTTTTAAATAAGTATGAAGGAACAGACAAGTTAAACTTGATAACCAAGAAGATTGTAAACATGAATTCCTAAAACGCCGTTAGGTGTACTGGTGCTGCCCTAGTAATTAAATGAGGTTGGTCACTGGATCATCTGTACTTAATATATAACTTTTAATATTAAAAGTGTAGAAAACATTTACGTCTAGTGACACTTTTTAAAGTGTTCATAGATACCATAAGCCAAGCTGCCCATAATTATTTCTTTTTTTTTTAATTGCATGCATGTAAGTCTTCTCTGACTTGTCATCATCACCTTGGCTTTTTGGATTTACCTCAAAGTGAGATCTTATGCAAACTCAGTCAATAAACTGGGAAAAACCTCAGCTGAGATTTATAATTTAAATCAACCTCCTAAATAAACATCTCATAGGAAAAAGGTTAGCCAGAAGAAGAATGGAAAGTGAGGAATGAAGAAGTTCCTGTTCAGACAGCGGAGGAACACATTAATCACTCCCTTTGTGTACTTTTCCTCAGGTCTAGTGCATGCCACCATCTAGTGGCTCTGAATATAGTATAGAAAATTACACCGAACTTTGATATAATTTGGTTTGATATTTGAAACTGAAAATCCTCAAACTTTTACAGGAACCATTATCGATAATGTAACATTTCCTGCAGCGTTGCAGTGCATCAAAATTACACGTGGGATTGCAAACTATCCTGGCCTTGACTAATACGGAAGTGCCCTGCCAGAATACAAGGCAATGGAGGCAGGAGATAACTATTCCCTAATGACATTCTTCTCGCTTCTTGGCACAGAGAGCCACTGAAAGGGAATATACGATACCAATCTACTGAGAGGGAGAACTTCTGCCTTTAGTAAACAGGATTGCAGACACATCTGAAATTAACTTTAATGTTGTGTGAGCTGTGTAGTCAGTTAGAAAAAATGACTTTGCGTCTACCTCAGAAGAACTGTTTTTGAAAACTGTTTCTGTGGTATTTAATGGTAGATGTTTCTGCTGTAAAATAAGGCAGTAGGTAAAAGCAGTGTTACAGTGTGGGGTCTGCAGTTGTGGACTTCAAGACCTGAGGTAAATGGCAACTCTTAGGAATCAGGTTAACCAAACCGCATGCCTGACCATAACTGAAAGCTGTGTGGATCCTGAAATTCTGTCATGATCAAGTAAGATTGTACATAACAGCAATAGATGTTTCCCTGTGTAGAGGCTGTTCACTGAAGTCTGATCTTGAATGCAAGAATGCAGAAATAATCCTATTAGGCCAGATGCTGAACTGTGCGTATGGCACTCATGGGATAGAAGGTGAGGACAAGAAAAGAGTCATAGGCTAGGTGCTGCATCTGGGTTCTGTCAGTCATGTGATAAATTATGATTTCTTCCGGTCTGTTCAGACTACATTACATTGGGTAAGGAATGCCTCATTCAAGAGAGCTGGCTAGAAGAGGGACTGGAGGTGTTCTTCCACTGCTCAGTTAAGCTTTCCATGTAGTCCAGAACCAGGAGACGGCTCGGCTGGTGAAATTCCCATACATACTGATAAATAACCCTCATCATGAAGGGGGGCAGAACTCTAAACAGTAACTAGAGAGCAGAAAATAAAGAAAAAAGAAGAGATGAGGAGAACATACAAAAATAAAATGAAGGCTAGGTGGCCTCTGTCCTATCTATGTGCATAACTGTCAACTAGTTAAAGATTACTAGATTGTTCATAATGCTTCCGACAAGCTCAAGCCCTCTGCCATAGTACAGTGAAGTCTCAGAAGCTTGTTCTGAGATGTATTTATTAATGACTTTGCTCAAACAAATGAAAAAAACATTAAAATAAACCCCACAACCCCCTCTCCTAGCAGTATGTGTGTATGTTATTTTGTGGAACAGCTCTTGCTGTTTGCCTGTGGCAGTCATGGGCCGTAGCTGGACATACCAGCCTTCGTTTCCACTGGTGGCCAAGACTCCCTGTGGTGATAAAGGAATTCAGAAAAAGAAGTCAGATGCTCTTGTATGCTTTATCAGTCAGCTTTTCAGAAAGTAATTTTGGAGAGAATATTCTTACCAGGATCACATGGAGATTTGTGAAACAAGTGTGTTTTCCAGCAAAACCACTGTTCTGCATTACATTTATCTCATTTTTTTGCAGCTTCCACAGTAGAAACCGTCAAAGATGCTTGGCACAGTGCCAGATATCCTGCTGGTTACTCATAAAAAGCACAGTTTAGGAGAAGTTTTATTATGGCATTTTAGCCAATATTCTCTCTCTCTTTCTCTCAAATTATTTTTGATCCTTTGCAGCACACTCGGAAGAGTTTAATATCTGATGGAGGTTGTGACAATACGTTTAGTACCTAAAACTGTTCATATCAATAGTGGCCAAAATCTACAATTTAAACTTGTTTGAACTCTTGGAAGTTTGTTACTGTAAGGTTATTGCGCAAAAGGAAAAAGTAAACTTTGAATATGTAAGAAACAGTAATTACTAGATGAAAATAAGTTACTTTACTCCTATGTTTATCGCTCATGGAGGTAATGCTAAGCATGTCTTTTTTAAGAGAGAAGCGGCTGGAAAGAGTGAAGAAAATCTAGAACCTCCTATAGAGGAATGAAAGGAATATGGAGAGAGTAAAAGCTCATTTTTTTACTTAATAGGCAAAACATTCAGAGGTGATCAATAATTATAAAGCATCTTCACTGACAGGAAAATGCTAGATATTGAAGAAGGTCTACGGTATAGTACAGACATATGCAGCAAGAAATTGTATCTATAATTTTAAGGATTAGAATTGGAGATATGACCTGCATCTTTAGTTGTGAGGGTAATTAACCATTGTAAAATGTTGCTGAGGAAGATTGTCCATTCTTCACCTCTTCAATGAAGTCACAAATTATTGGGCTGCAACTAGGAGTGACTGAATGGAATTCAGTGGTCTGTTAGACAGGAGGTCCAATTCAAATGATAAAATCATATTTTATTGACCTTAAAAATCAATAAAAGGTTTGTAATTTTAAGCCCTAAGTATCATAAAGAAGACTTGCCATGCAAATCTGATTTGTCTGTGTTACAGTGAATCTTCACATTGAAAAAAGGCGTCAGAATAACGTAGTGCGTAGGGAACATTCCCTTCTGCTGCTTCTTCTGCCTGTCTCCATACNTCATAAAGAAGACTTGCCATGCAAATCTGATTTGTCTGTGTTACAGTGAATCTTCACATTGAAAAAAGGCGTCAGAATAACGTAGTGCGTAGGGAACATTCCCTTCTGCTGCTTCTTCTGCCTGTCTCCATACGGGTACAACTCCAGGGCTTGTCATGATACCCGTTTCTTCATTACATATAACAGTTCTGGATTTGTCCCGGAAACAGTTGTTTACAGCCAAACCTGATGTCCTGGCAAGATGGGAGAAGGAGAGCGGGGGGTGCCGAGTACTCAACTTGCAGTGCGCAACAGTAGTATTTGCTTTGGATAACATTGCCTCGGTCTGCATCATCCCACAAAGCACATGGGTTGTGGTGCGTTTTCATGCCAGCGGCAAAGCGGTTGCTGTCCTCTACTAACCCATCCGTAGAGTACTGATCTATTGGGTAACTGTACTTACAATACAGAAGGACTCTGTATTATAAGTGGATATCTACTGTTTTCTCCCTCTCCTTTTCGTAGGGCTACTTTAGTAACAGTATAAGAAGTTACATGGTAACACAAGTTTGGGGATGGGGGGGGGTGCGGTGATGGCTGCAAATGTATGATTGCTTCTGTTTAAGCCTCGCAGAAATCGATGTGTGATGCTCGTAAATAGTTCTAGGGGGAGAAAAAGGCATTCCTAATTTCATTCCACAGGAGAGGAGGAGAGAGATGAGTTATAAAGATAATCAAATAGAGAGGGATCAGCCAGTATTAGCATCCTGAATAATAACACAGAGATTGACCGAAGAGATTTAAACACTTCAACACACTCTGGAAAAGAAAATCCATTTTCTGATAACAGTTATTGAAGTTGAGCTGTTGCAAAACATAGTTTACAGAATGAATGAGTCTCTACAGCACAGGCATGAAAAATACCTGTGTATACCATCTGGAATGGTCAGATGTTCTTTTGGGGCAGACCTCGTTACCCAGCAGTTCAATGGGTATCTGTAATACTAGGCTTAATCGTGAAAGTCAAGATCTGTTTTCAACCTTTTTGACCTGATAACCAATTAATTAGTCTTCAGTGACTTGTAAACGGTTTTGCTCTATTCTGGGCATGAAAAACGTTTGGTAAGATCACATTATTCGCATTCTGCTGTGCAGGTGCTTCATACAAACGCACATCTAGTGTCTTGTGCTCATATGAAGTAAATTCTTCTTGTTTAGACTTAGTTTACCACACCAAAGTCAAATGGACTTGTTCAATTCACAGCATTTTTTACATATTTCATGATTATTTTTCTTTGGTCTCTGATAATTGCTCTAACTGTAGCATAGGTAAATGTGTCAGGCGTTGATCATCCTTAAGAAAAAGCCACAGAGATATTAGACGTGTAATGACTTGAATCTCCTGTGGAGAGTTGCACCCATGTCTTTGGCATTCATCCACTGTAAAAGGAAGGTGTATGGCTAGGTTTGAGTTTGAGCCACACCTTCTTTGCTTTTGGCCCCAGCTACGTGCCACAAAGTGAGTCAACCAAAAAATTTAAATGAAGAAGATTTTGCAGTGGCTGCAAAAAATTATTCAAGCAAATATGGAGGCAGTAGAAATGCTTTATCTTTAGTTAGGGCAACGGGGCCGTAATTACTGCGCAGCCACCAAAGACTAAATGTACTTTGAGTCTAACAGCTGATTTCTAGTTGCCAAGCCTGTGAGAATCTTGCCAATTTGTATTTGATTTTAAGTCGCTATGCATATCACAAAATATCCCTAAAATCCTAGCTTTTGGTAAGCTAAAACTTACCTCATCAATGCCCTGTTTGCTATAAAGCGCTAGAATGGGACGAATCATCCAGATACAGACCAGGTTTTTAATTGCACGAAACCCCCGGCTAATCATAAATGGTTGGTGTTTTCCCTGCATTTATCGGTGGGTTTAGTCAATCCCTGCAGACAAAAGCCGTCACAAAGATCCTCATTTAGGGGACTCTTTTGCATAAGTTATTGATGTTTAATTTGGGGAAAAGGAGGAATCTCGTATTTCTCCAGTTTCTCTAACAATGAGGACGATTTTGGCCGTTCATAAACACCTTAGGACTGAAGAGTGGTGTGGAGGTCCATCACCCCACTCTTCCTTTGTCTTGAGCCAGATACAGTGACGCAGGGCAAGTTTTACGGTGTTTTTCTGCCTACCTGTCTTTTCTCCAGCTCATTATTTTTGGTCTTGGCTCTAATTTTGCAATGTCATTTTCAGTTAGTGGCAGTTAAGATTTTTCCAGCTTTCTGGAGCTTTATTGCCAACCGAATATAGCCTTATGATGACTTAGTACATTTTGGAGTTTTAGCACTGTTTAAAGAGGTTAGTTTTATATAAAACATAATGGTTCATACAGAATATGAATCTGTGCACGTAAAGCTATGTGTATAAAGATAGCTGCTTAACTGATTAACAGAACTTTTGGAACAATACGGGTTTGTTAGTTCTAGCATGATCTTTTGTTGGTCTGGTTGTTGTCTGTCCGGTTACACGTACAAGAACAGGGATAACCCTGCCTTGTCAGGAGTTTAAGTATTTTTTCATCCATACTTGGTTTCGAAGCTTACCGGAGCAAAGTATTGTGGGCAGCGCAGCTGTCACCATTATCGCTGTCGCTCCGAATACAGTAGTCCCGATTCCCATTGTAATGCAATTAATCTTCTGCTTTGCGCTAATGGATGAACAAGCATATTTACTGCAGCATAAAGTCCTCATTATTTCCTGAACAAATGCATAAAGTGAATTTAAATTAATAGCAAGTGACAAATGTGATAAATGTCGATAACATCTTTAAATACTAGCATTCTGTATTGCAGACATTCTTTTAGTACTCAGGGTTTCTAAACGTCCGCAGGATGTGTTTTCCCCTTGTAATGAAGCTGTCACAGAGAGATGTTTCAGGCACCCGGTAACTCCCCCTGAGGACATGCCCCCTCAGGCATGGCTGGGTTGGGTTGCATTCACCAAGGCTGCAGGCTCTGTTTCTCCAAGGGTTCGGAGTCCTCCTTTCATCCCAGCTCCATTTCTATATAGTAATGCAGTATTTCCTGTCAAAAAAGCATGAGCGAGGTCTTCATCTTCCTGTCATTACACTGCCTTAAAAATTTGTGTGTTACATAGATATAAAATGCATTTGGGCTTGTTTACAAAAGTCTTTACAAAATGAGACTGCTAGAAGACCATATGCAGTGGTCTACTAGCAGTGTGAACTTTAGCCATGTAGTACCTAATACTTGCCATGTCTCTGGAGAAAACTAACCTAAAATTTCATCTGCAAGGCTTCCGAGGACCATCGCAGAGCACAGACTTACTCTAGGATCTGGACGCAGAGAAAACATCCTCTGCTGCTCCACATGCATCAAGGTCTGACTTGACGTGACAAAGTGCCTCTTATTTGTACATCGTGTAGGTTCTGAATTCAGGGAAATAAATGGTTTTATTCATCGCTTTATTTTAGCAAAACAGCTGACAGCCTGTTAATGAATGCATCCTGCAAGCCATATCCCTTGATAAACAAGGGTAGTAGCTGGTCTGTGCGGCTGTACTAATGCTCTCATAAAAAGAATTGTTTCGTGGGAATAGCAGTTTTCAAATTTTTCATATTGTCTGTTTTCAGGTTTTTCTCTGCAGTTATCTTCTTTCTTTCAGTCTAGGGTAGCATTTGAGATACCCATGTCCCCCCCATAGCTTCAGCTCTAGATACTGCATTTCGATGTCATCCTTGCTGCTTCCCAGTTCTGTCTGGCCACGTTACTGCTCCATCTTGCCCACTGCCGTTAGCAGCTCCTGACAACTCCTTTCTCAAGCATGCTTTAGATTTAGGTATCAGCACAATGATACAGCAGGGACTCCAGAAGTGCTGTAAATTAGATTTGAAGGAATATATTAAAATGAGCTCTCTCTTTCTCTCCATACCACGGGGGATATTAGGAGAAACTAGGACAACCAAACATTTACCACTCCCTGGAAATAAACAGTACAGGCAGCAGGACAAAAGTGCAGACAAATACAAAGGAGAATCACTGTAGTGTACCAGTGGAATGAATAAGATAAAAACCTAGGTTCTGATCAGAATATATTTAATTGTCATAGAATCTTGTTAGAGGCTTTCAGGCTACTACCTGTTAGCAGTTAACTTCTGCCCTTAAGTATGAAGGTTTATACATTTGTAAATTTTTATCTTGTCTAAGTTCTTATCCATGTAAATGTATAATTATTAATTCCGTTTAAGCTCTTAACCTCAATTACATCCTGTGGCAGCAAGTTCCACAGGTTAATTATGCGTCATGTTTAAAAATTTTCTCCATTCATCAGCTTTGTATGTATCTCTTAACAATCCTTTCTTTATGACCCTATTACAATTTACGTGATTTCCTAGAAATTACCTTTATTTTACTCCAGCTCTGCTTTTTTTTCTTTTGTCAAGAGCAGTAAAGTTCAACAGTTTATCTTTTTTATTATTCTAAACACAGCAGCTCTAAAATAGTTAGAGCACATGAAACCAATGTCAAAATTTTTTTCTTTGACCTCTGTTACCTGACAGAACACCTTCCAACATTTTATTTGAGAACATTTATTTGAGAAATAGAACGAATTCAGAATGTCATCATACAATAAAAAGTAATTCGCAAAACAGATATTTTGTGTAGAGGTAAAAACTCTTCCCTTGAACTGTTGTGCTTGTTAGGAAACTTGAAATTGTGCCAATTCTTTTTTTTTTTTCAAACTGGAATTCCAAATCATGAGTAAAATAACAACAAAATCATCTTGTTTCTCGGAAGCCTAACCAAACCAAAAGACCGTGAATGCTACTAGTAGAGAACTGAACTGCTACAGACACTTAGTCGGGCCATGGAAATGTATTTCTCAGGCTATATTTTCTAAATTTAGAAACACTTAATGCCCAAAGAGAAAATCTGGGGAGAAAAACTTTATGGAAATAGTGTCTTTTCTAGCTTTTAAAGTATTAGGTATAGCCATATACATAACCTGCTATCTTTTGTGGAGTCATTGACTGATCTGCTCAGTGTATTGGAAATGTATGCTCTAGATGAGCAATCAGTGTTGCCAAAATATGATTATCTTTCTAGTCCTCTGTTTCCTAATTCCCATCTTCTGAAAAGAGCAGAAAAGTTCCATTTTGTTTTACTGAGTTCCTTCCTAGCACGAAACTCTGTAAAAGGACTGGTGGAATTTCACTTTGCCAAGGAAAAGAACTGGATTTATTGAATGATTTGGAGTGTGTCATCAGGATGACACTTCCCTCCATCGATGTCTTTAGGGTACTCTATACCCTTGGGGACATAAAGAGAGACAAGTAAGGAGAGGGAGCTTCTGTGGCCCTCATCTTTACGTACATAAAGGAATAACTCTTCCTGACTTTTGAACTGGTCCCATTTGATCTGAAACCGTGGGAGGAATCAGCCTAGAAGCTCACTGTCCCATCACTTCTGCGGTTAGTACGTTGAAGAATTTCAGTTTGCTTCTTCAACCTTGTCAGTTCTACATTTACAGAAATACAGAAAAATAAATTCTTCAAAATGAGCAGAGACTCAAGTTTCATGAAACCATTTTTCTGGCACAAGTTCAATGGATTGAGTTTTATGAGAACTGCAAGAAGAATGACATTGGATGGGAAGGTTCATTTTTAATACATCTTTCTGTGTACCTATTCCCAGTCTCTGTAGCCTGTGCCTGGGATCACACAAAAAACCTGAACAATTATTTAGGGTTTCTGACATGTGATTGTCATCTTTGCTTTAGCTCTGTTTTGTACAGTTACAAGTGAATTCTGAAATGACATCAGCCCCACAGCTCATAGTTGTTTCAGCTCAGATCCTCCAAGAATAAGTATCGTGCCTCTTGGCGTAGTGCGTAAGTGTGGACATTTCACTAAATCTCACTTGGTAAAATAATAGAAAGCTTAATGTACCTCGTTTGGTAAAATTTACAGTAGACTTAGAATTTAAGACTGGCCTATGTATCAATATTTCTTAAAAGTAGACTAATATCAGTAATTGTACGTTATGTTTGTGGAACTGTAGGCACAAGGAGGTCATCTGTCCTCCTGATAGGCAGGCTCAAAGACGATGACAGACCTGGGAACAGAATCAAGTTTTCTGATGTGTGATCCCTGTGACAATACTGGCTGCTTGCCTGGCATGCTCTGTCGTGCTCTCAGGCTTTTGCTGTTCAAGGAATGGTGGGTGCGACCTTTGAGGCTGCACTTACACTTAGAATAGTGTGCTGAAAATAAGCGATACAGTTATTTTCTCTCTTGGTACTCTGTCTCCAATGACCAATTGTAAGGAACAGTGCTGTACAGGAATCCAAATTCCAATTTGAAAGAAATTTGTCAGTATTAGATTTGTTTTCTTTTTATTTCTATTAATAAAATATTTAAAACGAAAGGTCACTTCAATATTAAAAATAAAAAGAGAAATATCCTCTTTAAGAAGGATTAGAATGAAGCAATTTCCCTTGTAAGGAAGGCTTTTTCACTTTTCCTTAAGGAAACGCCAGTCAAATTGATATATTTATGTTAAAGTTTTCCTTTTTTAATAAAAACCTGTTTTGTGGTTTCAACAGTTCTAGTAAAGATTTTATGTTGGAGACTCGAATAGAAAATTCAATAATTCACAACATAAAATAAGGTCCAGCTAATTCTAGCGTGGTGGTTGTGCCCTTCAAATCTGATGGGAGGAAGTTGTTCAGTCAAAAAGTCAGAAGACAATTTAAAGGTATTCTAGCAAGCGTGTACATGGATAAGAAGCAGCTGCTTTGTACAGACTTGTTTCCTGGCCTTAAGTACGCTTTAAGACTACTCCCTAGTACGCCGGGCGGTTACCAGTCACTGCACTCTCACGAGTTACGGCTGAACACGGCAGGTTGCTATGGACCAAGGCTGCCAGAGGAGTCCCATTTCAGGTGGCGATTTTTACACAGTTCTCAGCTTGTGCTACGTGACGCTCTGTAGCGTGACATAAAGGAATAAACGTCTTCATTACTTGTTATAACTAAGCAAAAGTGACAGCAAGTTATGAATAGACCGTATTGCCGCATACAAAGATTTGCCGTGCCCCGTTAAAGATCCACCTGCACAGAGGGACAGCTGTGTATTTTACTGTGACAAACTCTAGGGATCCAGGACTACAGCTAGTGCAAAAGCTGCGGAAGAAACCTGGCAGCTCAGGCTTTTTCTCAGGCCGACCAGCTGACCGTCAGTGTTCGTGGCTCCCAGTGTCTGCCTTTTTCTGACAAATATGTATTAGATCAGAATTTCAGAACCAAAGACCCCACTGAAAGACTGAGGCAGTAAGACCCCTAGTATCTTGTGAAATGACTCTACTTTCTCAGAGACAGATGGTAGAACTTTTATGTGTTGTGTCCAGTATTAGCCTTAATGGTCTTTTGTGTTCATCTGCACTATGACGACAGCTAAGAGAAGAAGTCATTCATGTAAAAAGATGACAACAATTGACAATCAAAATCTATAGCTTATTAATAATTAAAAATTGCTTCCATGTTCAGTTACTGATGGAATATTTAATCATTTGTTCAGTCAATACCAATGTCTCATTTATTATTCATTAAAGATAAATACAGTGTAGTGCTTCTGGTTTGAAACGTGTTACGGCAAGATTATTAAGAGTACCCAGAGTTGATTTATTATTTAGAAATCGATTAAACTTTTGTACAGAATTTAATGACTTAAATAACCCTTCAGATTTTTAAAGTTAACAATAAGTTTTATTTAAAGATTGTTTATGTGAACACAAGCAGTTATGGAGAAAAAAGAAGCGCTCAGGCCTAAGTTTGACAATTAAACTGAGATTGTTTTGAAGAGAACCGCATCGCCAACGCCAGGCCTGCCTCACACATCCACAATGACTTTCTTCCATTTTCAATGTGATAGTACAGCAGTACGTGCTGTGCTGTGTCGCCATAACCTGCCACCGCTTAGCTCAGTCCTCTGAGGAACCAGCAGGACTTCCCTCCATCCCCCCGACTTTCACTCCTTTCACACTGCGTTACTTGACTTTTTTGAAGGGTCTCATGCATGATTTATGGAGGTTGTGCTGTACCTCTTCTCCTCGGCCTGTATCCAGAATAAAGCCAAAGATCGCGAAAGGAGAGATTCATCTCTTCACTTCTTGTCGGTGCTAACTTACCACCTGAGGAGTATAAGGAGATGAGATGCTTCTTTCTTCTCTGCAAGTGGACAGTCAGCCTAGCAGCAAAAGGTCTGCCAGCTCTCTCTCTGCAAGGGTTTCTAACTTTACCGGTAATGACTAACTACTAAGTGAAACTGGTTTTGAAAACGACAAGTCTGTGATTTTTTTATAGCTCCCCAATTGCTGGGGCAAGGCTGGAGGCTGCAGCCCAGGTCAGGGAATTGAATTTACTCAAGGAGAATAAGAAGAGAATAAGTCATGACCTGAGTGGATCAGGTAATGACTATGGTATCGTTTATCACTTCAGATGGGAGATCTCTGGCTAGAGTATGTTGTGCAAAAATTTTTTGGGGAAAAAAAGATCAGTTTATTATTTTTTAATGAATGAACAAAATATAACTAGAGGTATTAAAAGTGACACTTGTTCTGTAGTATTTCCCTTTCAAGCTTATTATTGACGGTTTAGAACTCTTTCCCCTCCCTTCAAATAATGCAGGACTATCCAACCTCTCTAAAAGAATTTTTTCCAGCCATTCTTTTCTCGAATACGGGGAGCAGCTTGAGAGAGTTCAGCTACCCAAAAATACATACTGTAAGGACTTACAGGCTGCAAGGATCGTTCACGTGGGCGCCATATGCTTTCATTCTGCCTCTGGCAAACCGCAGTTCCTTAAGTGCATTTGCTTCGCCGTGCTTTTCAGTTAAGCACATGCAGATACTGGTGTTGGACAAGGTACTGGAGAGAGAACCTTAGTAGGTTACACATGTCCCCTTTGTCCCCCTCAGAGGAGGTATAACAGTGCAGAGGAGAAAATATTTATTAAAGTTTGGATACATTCTCTTCCCTTCTGGCTCATGCACACTTGAAGGGAGTAGGGAGCACCAGTGCCTCTCCTGGGTAGATTTCCTCCTTCCCAAAGCACATCTTCCTTTTTTTCTTGTGCACAAACTGCTGAGATTACTGACACGCACATTTTCCATGCATGTGTTCTGGGGAGAAGGAGGGTATTTCTGTGCATGTTTAAACCATGCTTTATTCCATGAGTAGTGTGCGTAAATGTCAGACAGGACGGGCAGCAAGGGTTCACAGTGACCGCTGAAAACGCGGTCCCGGGTTGGCTGTGCAACGAAGCAAGGGGTCTCCTGTGTGCCGTGCAGAGGCAGTTGTAGGAGACCACCAGGGCTGCCAGCAGTGATGGAAACTGCTTTGGTCTCAAAAGGCTCGGTGGTGAAGGGAGCCTTGAGGAGAAGATAGTTTTATTTTAGAAAAAAATGCAGCCTTTGGCTGCGTCCTAAGGAACTAGACAATTAACAGTGGGTGCCCTGCATGGGAAGGAGTAACACCTTCTCATCTGTCGTACAAGAGACAAGTGAAAATAACTCCTGCTCCATAGGTGTTCACAAAGGCTTGTCACAGGCTTTGCCCCGAGAGCGTTTCCTCATTAAAAGTGAAGGCAAGAGTGTAAATATCACCACTTTCCTGTAGGTCTACCTGATGCTGGCTTTATTGAATCAGAGCACTGCTTTTCTTTGAATTCAGATCCCTGCAAAGGGAGGGTTGCTGGGCTGAGAAATGCTGCTTGGCGTTGCTGAGAAACGGTGTGGAACTGGATGGAGCAGGGTGAAATTCAGATGGTGAGCAGAGGATGCAAGTGCTGGCCTGGGGAGGTCTTCAGTGAGAAATGTGCTGATTCTTATAAATGTGAAACATCTATCAGCATATTACCAAGCACTTTGTAATTAATATTACATTACTTATGCCAATCGCTTGCCAATTACATATGCCCGTTTGTTAACGTTATCGTTATAGAAACCAGAAGAAAAGTCAGCGATTACAGTAAGTAACCACGTTAGAAAGACACTCTCAAATTCTTCAGAGTCAAATCTTGGGTTTAGATAAAGGTTTTTTGACTCTTCCTTCAATTTCTGATAAAACCTAGAACGATGTTAAGTCCTTAATGGCAAAGCGATTTCAGTGTTCCAAAACAATCTGAAGTGTTCCCAGTGTGCTCTTGATATAGTATATCACAAAGAAAGAGAGTCACTAAAAAGACAGAACTTTGACACTTTTAAGTATGACTTTGAAGTAGCTTTTAGTGAAGAAGACATAACCAGTTAGGATGAAGGAATAAACAATTAAAATAAATACATCTTTGGAAATGTGGTGTGGGTTGTGTGCTGTAGAAAAACCTGGTAAGCTGAAAGCTTCGCCCTTACAGAGGCCCATCTTAAAAACTAATCGCGTCAAGAGAAACGCTTTCATGTGAAAATGACTTTGCTGGGTCTATTTATTACAGACTTACATGGATCAAAATAATTGAAAATATGGTTAAAGAGATTTTAGGTGGAACTCAGAGCCAGTGCAGGACCTGCAATTTATTTGAACCCTTTTACATGTTATAGCTGGAATAATTTTTTTTTCATGTTGTTTTAAAGAGAGATGTGCTTTCTATGAGTTTATAACCAATCAGTTCTCTGGCAAGAAGACAGAGCTTTAGGGCTTTGTACTGTTTAGCATTTATTTTGCCTTTACATTTATTGTGAGGAGCGTAATTCCATTAATAGCAAAAAAGGACTAAAAACGTATTTTTTACATTCTCATAAACAAGAAAATACAGCGGTGAAGACATTCTTCTCTTAATATGATGAACTGTTCGAATGCTCTGTTTTCAGTTTGTGTGTACAGCAGAACCTAACATTCCCGTTTGTACATATATCTCAAAGACGCTTGGAATACATGGTGTCACTAATTTAGTATGGGTAGTCAGACGTCTATTGTGGTTTCATCCGGACCTGTGAAGTGCTGGTTCTGGGCACAGTGCTTACACTTGTCACTGGTTCCACTGTCTCTAGGAAATATTTTTGCTAGGTTGGAATCTTTATTTTATTTATCAGTCTGCAGATTAAGAGTTTGCTAACTATGTTTTTAAATAATTTGCATTATCTCTTTGAACCTTACACTTTGTTACAGAATGTGGAAAATTATTAGAGTAGCTAAGTGTACTTATACATTTCAGTATAATACAATGACATTAGAAGGCGGCATTTAGCAATGCAGTGTTCCCCCCCTCCCCGCCATTTCTGTACTACATCTTGCTCAAAGCCATAGTATGGGGATGTGTGTGATGATAGAAGTTTCTTCCCTGTCGTTGTTTTGGCTGTGAAAAGCATCTTGCATTAACTGTGCAGGATTTCCCATTTGGGTACTGAACATTTTTCTTGCCTAAAACTGTATTGGTCCCTGTGCAGTTCAAAGTCCTAGAAATTATAGTTACATATTCCATGAGGAAAATGTGGGAGGCTGCCAGCACTTACGTCCTGTGGAAGAAAGATAATGATCAGCAGGAAGCGCAAGGTTTGAGGTCTTGATATTTTGTGGGTTCCTTTTACTTGACTCTCCTGGCAAAGAAACTCCTATGGACAGGACTGTACAGTGAAGCGAAGACTAAAGGAAACAGAGATTGTTGCTGGCTTAAGCCATTAGAAGCTCTGTTTCAGCACTGAGGTAAGGATTTTACTCTCCTAAAGGATGGGGAGACAATGATTTGGACGACCAGATTATTCAACCGTACCAATTGCTTTATACGTACAAATATTTTAAAGCGTTATCGTCATGTAAGCTATCATTTAGGCTGACTGTGTAACAGACCTGTGAAACATAGTCTGCAGGGAGTCTTCTTTCTGACAGATAATGGACAAAATGGACCACAGTCCTGGTCTGCTTCCAGCTTTAATTGTTGGGAATCTGTAAGATGCCAAAAGACAACAGAGCACGCAGAGTTTCACAGTTTTGCCCAAGGCAAGCTTCCTCTTCATTTAAGTGCCATAACCCATCAGAAATTCTTGACCATGGTATGGAAGGGTTAGGTAGTGATCTTCTGAAGGCAGCGGAATGAAGACCTTTCACAAATGCATTTTAAAAAAACCATGATACGTCATTGTTTCCTTTTTAAAATATGATCACACACTGTTATGCTGTAACCAAATTACTGGGAAACTATTCTTCAGTGCGAAATAATCAGCTTACAGACCTTTCTATCTCTAAGGTGATGGAAAGGCTTAACTAGGAAAGAGATCATCCCATACATATTTTTATATATATATATATATATATATATATAACAATTCCTGGCATCTGAACTGAATTTGCATTTTAACATCTGAAGCCCTTCTGGTTTGTATCACCTGCAGCTGAGTCATTGTCAAGTGGAATGAACGTGTGCCAAGAAACAACAATTTTCAGCTGGGACAGAGTTAAGTTTCTTCCTAGTAGCTGGTGTAATACTGTGTTTTGGATTTAGGATGAGAAGAATGTTGATAACACACTGATGCTTTAGTTATGCCAGGCAATGCTTACACTGAGTCGAGGGCTTTCCAGCTTCTCCAGCTGCCGTGCCAGTGAGGAGGCTGGGGCTGCACAGGAACCTGGGAGGGGGCCTGACATTGTTGAGTCTCACCCAGCTCCTATTTAAAGTATCTCTAAAAAGTGCTTATCACATCATGGCCGAGATTATGCGGAGGTGTTTTCACTACCAACTTGGGAGCTACTTTCTTATAAGTGCTCACCAGTACCCAGTCTTGTACGAAGGAACTTACTGAAAGCTTACGTTTCCTAATCAGCAGATTGCTGAGTGAAATCAGAACGCAATCGGCACATTCTGCGTTTGTTTTTAAAATGCTGCAGTCTGCTGCTCTGATCTTCCATATGATGTTCATATTTCTTCCTATATTGAAAAAAAATTGACAGGTTCCAAAATCACAGGAGTAGAGGTTTGGAATAAAGAGTTGTTGACGAGCTCCACGTTTTTGTAATGTTTTGGGACGTAAGCCAACAAGAATGAGCAGGAATTCCGTAACTGCTTTTTCCAAGGTCTCTTGAACATTACTGTGAAATGTGGTGTGGCTTCCCACTGGGGTCAGAGCTCTTGGCTCTGACGTGGGAAACCAATTCAGTTCGCTCATTGGCGGTTTCTGTGTGTCAGACATACAAACAGAGACGTTGCTGCTTACTGCAACGAGAGCGCAGGCAAGTCGGATGCTAAAACGTCACAACTGTTCCATTCTTTGAAACGGTTCAGCTACACAAGTGTTCACCGCAGAAGTACATCTTGGGGGAATACTGGAGGAAAGAGTGAGGTACACAAATTAATTCGACCGGGATTCCTAGTTAGGCCACATACGGTTTATTTCGCTACTGCTTTACGCCTTGAACAATTGAACTCATTTGCAAAGAGCAAGTGGAAAGTAGACATAAAATACAGCTGTTCTACCTCCTGGCAAAATCTTACACATTCTGTGCAGAGGCAGAGTACCAATGGCAAAACAGCAGATAATTTAGCCTACACGCTTTACAAAATTGTGTTTCAAACTGCGTGTGAGAAAGGTGGTGTTTTCAAAAATCTGGCTGTGGTTCTAAAATGCCCTAAGCAAACCCATCGGATTTATAGGCAGGATTCAGAGAAATTATAGTGAAGCGTACAATAAAGTACCTGTTTCTCTAGCAAGTCTTGACTTAATTCAATCATAGAATTTTAGTTTTGTATCAGCAACTCAAAAACCCCACAAAGGTGACCTCAAAAAAAGCTTCTGCATTTCAGTATCAGCTTAGAACCGCTGGGTGACTGCAGGTATTAGCATCAGCATGAATGCAGGCTATTAGGCTTGTCAGTTATAAATTTAAATCGATCTGAGACGGAGTAGTTTACAGTAGTTCTGAAATAACCATTTGTGACAATGAGAAATTGGTATTTTTAGTCACGTTTGCTGTAAGTGATTTTAAGTCCTGATCGCTGTGGTGCTGTTACTTAAACAGGTTCTCGAGACGTTCTAATGGACAATTTTAAAAATAGAAATACAAATTAGTTTTACCTGTATGTCATTAATTCCTCACCCTTTCTAGGTTGCCATTGAAACTCCCTGTGTGCATCAATGCTTTTTCTGAGGCCGAGGAACAGCACCATTAACAGTCTAGTGATAAAGGAATATCCAAATGAGAAACATTTCTCGGTTCTTCAACGGTTTTTTATATCCACCCTGTGGATTATTAGCAGGGATCATTGCCAGAGCTGTGCAAGTGACTGCAAGTGTGGAGGTTGTACGCGTGTGTTAGTGACAGAACGAAAAAGATGGGTAAAAAGGTGCTTTTATTCTGTCACTAATCAAAAAATACTTCTGCGCTATCCTCCAGTCATCTGTTTGGCTTTGTTTTCTCAATGTAAACCATTTCTGTAATCCTTATGTCATTTCTGAGGTTCTTTTCTCCACCCCTATAACTTTTTTAAGATCTTCTAACTATGCGAGCACCTGCGTACGTGTGATTTGGTGGTTTTCATCCCACGAGTCGCATACAATCATGCTTTACTGGTACCCACTACAACCTGTTCATCCGTCCAGGGGTCTTAACAGCCCTTTTGACAAAACTGCGTACTGGAAGCTCACCTGGAGTTGCTCGTGTGCCGTGACCCTTTTACGTTTACCCGATTCTGAGGATGAGCTTAAGATGAGCTCCTCATTGGAGCTGGCTAGCTTTCGTTTTTTGTGGTTTTCTCTGAGATAATACGTAACTTCGGTTCTGACTGCATTAAAAAACCCTCTTTAGAATGTTTTACGTGGTAATTCAAGTAAATTACTCAGTCCTCATTATTATTTAGCATTTCCTGTTTTTTTTTCTTCAGCTTGCAATTTTCTTTAGTGATTTCATGCTTCATGCTACATATCGAGTGGTTTTCAGATTTTTTTGGCAATAATATTAAATAACCAAGATTAGGTAGTTACAGAGAGAACTTGGAGAAAAGAAGAGTAAATTTCTCTAAATAAAGCATCAGTGTGCTATACTCAGTTTTTTGTGAAGCAATTGAAGTTCTTGCCCATTTAATGGGTTACAGGTAATTCTTCAAATCCAAAGTACAAAAGCTTCTCAGAACTTTCTGTCATAACTTTGGCATGGAGTATGGTATTCACAGTGAATAAAAAGAAAAAGGGAAAGTGAAATGTATGAATTTGGAATGAAGCAAAACTTTTTAATCTCCCCTTTTATTGGAAGAAAATTTGGATAAACCTTTTTTTTGGGAAAAAAAGTAGTGAAGACTTCTTTTTACAGATTAAATTCCTTTAAAATGTTTACGTGTGTTGGCAAAAATACGTCCAGCCTTCACTTGTGTGGTGTTTCCACAGCACCATTCTCCAGGCCAAGGCGGCCTGGCAGTGCCGTCCTCCTCTGTCTCCTGTGGCTGAGCACTCCCGCTTTCTCTTTACACAGTTCATTTTCTTCTGTTTCTAGAGGTGAAAGTGGCAGAAGAAGGGCGGGATCCATAGGAAAACATATAGATTCTCAGAAACTGCCTCCAGCTGTTGTTAGACCCTAATTTTCTGTATTTTGGGCAAGGCTGCCATAACTTGAGGATCAAGTTCTTCGCAGTCCCTTTTTTTTCATACCTGGTGCATAACTTGGGGTGAAAAATTACCTACAAACAAATAGAGAACAATTATTGATCTAAGACTATAGAATGCCGGAATCCATAGGGCACACGAGCAAACCACTGAAACAACCGACGTAGTTTCAGAAATCAAGTTCTATTAGGGAATTATTTTCAAATAGAAAAAGCAGCAAATAAATTATTGCACTGAATTTATTGCTTTCTTCTATTTTTTAATAATATTCCTGGCATTGCCAATAAGACGCAGTGTAAACACTTCCAGGGAAGAGAGGCTTGACAGCTGATACGAAGTACTCCAGTGGCAGAAATAGGAATGGAATATATAAAAAATGATTAGACATCTGAGGTGTTCCAGAAAAAAAAAAGCAAAGAGGGGAAAAAAAATGTTTACAAGGTCTTGGTGAGGTAAAACTAGAAAAGTTGGTGGAAAATGAGAAAAACCTTTAATTTGAGATATTTTTCTCTTATAATATACAGTTAAAAGATTTTTCAAGGAAATTCTGAACGTATTACTTACGATGCATTACAGTCCTTCAAAATACTTCATGCTACGAAAAATATTGAACATGACGCTACTTTATTTCCAAGTATACATTTTTTATATATACATACACACAAGTATTTGTATGTATTTCCGTGTGTGTGTGTGAATATGTGTATATATATACGCAAATATATATACACACACACACACACACATATATATATATATGCACATTCCACAGGCAGAAAGAACTACTTAATTTTGACGCTGAGTTTTGTTTTGGACTAGTTCCATTATAATATCTGTCCGCTAGGACATCACATATATTTTCAAAACCTTTTCTCTAGAAACAATTCTTTTTTCTGTATTTGCATTATAATGTTATGATCTTACTTATGTATAACTTCTGCATGTCATCTGTATGAACATTTCTTTTTCTCTGAAAGTCAGGGATCTCTATTCCATTTCTTTCACATTTTTATTCTTGTATCTTCAGGAATGTGTAGTTAGACCAAAATTACGTGTCTGAGAAGGTAACATCGTTCTGTCTTTAATAGTTGGTATGTTTGTCATTACCCGGTGTTGTAAAGTTATGCTTACTTTTTCACAAATATGTTAGTAATACCTCTGGACTGTCAATTACTCATAACAAGTTCATCATATGGAAATAAAAAAATGCATTATTTGGCAATGAAGTAGTCATATCAGACATTTCTTTTTCCCTTCGCCCCCAAATTTCCAAAACCATTCTAGAATGCCTATGAAAGTTCTTTGTCTTAATAATGTTTTATTGTCTAGCTCTCTATTAACAAAGTTTCATTAGTAGAGTGTGTCCATACTATTCCAGACGTGAGTCCATACAGCCAACAAACAGCTAGCTGTATGCTTTCTGTTAATTCAATTATATGGCATGAAAGCAGCTAATCTTTTAATCCTGATATTGACACTTTCTGTGTTGACGAAGGTAGAGAGCCTATGGAACTCAGCGCACCAAGAGTCAACAATTAGGAAAGAAAAGAAGGAAAGGACTTTGGGAAAAAGTATGACGCATGTAATGTTATAGAATCATGGAATCGTAACGTAATATATGTAGCAAATAATATCTATATGGCAAAGAGTCACATACATAAATTTAAGCTGTGAAAAAGACATTTCATTTCAGTCTAAAATAACTGAATTCAAACGAGACATTTTCTCATACATTTCTCACTTGCCTTCCACTTTGTTAGCAGGACTTTTAAGGGTAGGTTTTTCATCTTTTCTAACAAAATATTCTAATACTTCCTAAACTAGTTTCTTGCAAGGGGGTACCGAAGTGTTTATGAGAAGTACCATTGGCACTCTGTCGTTTGAACAAAGGAAAGAGTCTTGTGTTTGCCAGACAGGTCACAACCTTACCAGTGTTGCGTACCAGCTGCGTAACTGATTTTCAAGTAAGTGGAGGTAATCATACCAATAGTTTTTTACCATTTTTTTCTCCAAAGATCATCTGGCTTTGCTGTCTTAGTTTACATGAGCGTGTTACTGCCTGGATTTTCATTAAGGCTGTCGTCTTTACCTACGTGTTGGAAGACTTCCTTCTGTCCCTAAGAATTAATTCCTTCAGTGTTCAAGATACTGAAGAAATCAGTCATGTAAAACTGGTTGTGTGTGCAGTGGTAGGTACAGACTCTTGCCCAGCCTCTGACGGTTTCTCCGGATTTGGGGGGCATTTACTGCCGGCTGAAGGAATTTCTGTTCATTTGGAGCCAGTGACCAATTCCTGGTCATGACAGCATGGAAGGATGAGGAAAAAAAAAAAAATTAGCATCTTAAACTGTTGTGAACGCTAGGCTTCATTACTAGCTTTGGGCAGAAAACAGAAAAGCTGCTTGTCTGGAAGTTCTCACATTTTGAAAATAATTTTCATCTGCAGCCAAGTGGAAAAGCTGACATTTCAAAATGTTTCATAGAGAGGTATTTTTTTTTTAAAAAAGATAAAACATCAAATATTGAAGTATGTTGTTTCAGTAATCTAGACATAACACAGCAAATAATATAAACAAATGAGAAGTCAGCATAGAATGAAACAATACTGAATTCAGTTCTCCATGCTAACTCTGATTTTTTTAAGGAAATATTTTGTATTGTTGCCAGAATTTGCATGTTCTTGTGAAATAGCTTTTAGCAGGAAACAGCATTGTCCAAACAGAATACAATTTTTTTAGCCTCTTTATATAATTTTCCTTGCAACAGCTGTACAATAAAATGAAATTAGTAACTGAAGAAAGAATGATTGCCCTCTTTCTTTTAATGGGTCTTTTTAAGAAATCGTGAAATGCCTAAATACATTTATGTGAAGTTTTTGCATGTTTTTCGTGCCGGAAAGTAACTTGCTCACTGATGTTGTCATGATTGCAAATAACATTCACGAGATAATTTTGAAATACAAGTAAATAATAATAGAAAATGTCAATGAAAATTATAAACCGAATTGGTAATGAATGATTGCTTTTCTCCTGTTAAGTGTACCCAATTCAAACATCCATATACTTGGTAAATTATAACTGCTTGTATGAGGCATGTTATTCCTCTCCTTTCCTGAATGAGTCACACTGCCATCCAGCATAATGTATTGGAACGGTTGTTTTTGAAGTGAGCTTACGAAAATCTCTTTCACATTTTCTGTCCTACAAAATGTAATTATTCAGTCTTCAAATATCTTTTTCATAGTATTTGTGATAGCAAAACATGAGGCCCTGTTGCACATAAAATATATGTCTGAAGGAATTTCAAATGCAATCAAACTGAAATTTACACTGAGGTAATAACAAACATAATTGCAGAAAATTTCCTAGTTTACCGCTTGAACAATTTGCAGGTCAGTTTCTGTTTGGATGACAAGCTGCTGACATGCAGTCTAGAGAATTTCTAAGTGTAATAAATAATGTATAAATAAACAAATAACTTCTAAGAGAATTTATTTTAAAAGTTGTGGCAATGTCGTAGTTTCAGACTGAATTCCTGTATGCAGTTTTCCAGAAAAAACCTTATCCCCGTAGTGGACTCTAATAGGACACGTTACGAAAAGGTCAGTCCTTCTCTCTTCTTTTCAGCGTCTTCCTTATCAAGAGACTGCACTCTAAACTCTCATATACGATACGAGGACCAGCAGTACTGTCAAGGTGAGAGTGGTATACTGTAGCATAACATCGCTGTCTGATAATTCCTTCTATGGCCTTCGTAATGTGGTGGTTTTGCAGATCCATAAATTGAATCTCGGAATAGTAAAACATTTCTAAACTGAGGTATGTGAAGTTTTGGGGACTAAACAGAGTTTTTTGTTTTCCCCATGGCTCCAAAGTCAGTGCTATGAACGAGTACGCATTTCCTCTAAAGCTTGGTAGCTTAGCTTTGGCACTCTTTTGATGCTTAATGGTGTTCAGTATTTGAATATGAACAGTTTGCACTTCTATGGTGAGCGCTTATCAAAGTAACAGATGAAATGAGCTCCTTACTCTGACCTTACTCATAGGAATTTATGCCATTGATTTTAAGACAGCCCGTCTTAGCAACCCTTTCTTGATCCATTGACAAGAAAAATTTCTCTTCTGAGTACAAATCGGCTACTGTTACATGTATTTCTGTCATTTTCTTATAGTATTTAAAAATGGAAAGTGAAGTGAATCTTTTATTTTTTCTGAATTCAAGATGATGAACATCAAATGGCACTCCTTCGGATTGGAAGGGACCTCCTGAGGTCTCTAGTCAAGCCTCCTGGTCAGAGCAGGATCAGTGCTGGATGTAAACCAGGTTGGTTAAGGCTTTGTGCACTCGGGTCTTGGAGACCTCCAAGATGGAGATTGCATTATATCCTCACAGTGTTTTCTTTTTTCCCCTTACATCTATTTGGAATTTCCCCTATTTCAGCTGATGACTACTGTCTCTTGTTCTCCCACCATGCACGGGGCAGTCACAAAATTAAGAAATATCAAATATTCTGTGGAGATGTAAAAGAAACAACACTGTGCTGCTCCTGTCCTTTAACTAGATACACTTTGGCTTGTGGTCTCAGCTCATATCACAGAATCCCAGAATCCCAGCATAGCGGGGGGCTGGCAGGTGCCTCTGGGGATCCCCCAGCCCAACCTCCACTAAAGCAGGTGCCCCCAGCGCAGGGGGCACAGGGACGCGTCCAGGAGGGGTTGAATCTCTCCGCAGAAGGAGACTCCACAGCCTCTCTGGGCAGCCTGGGCCGGGGCTCAGGCACCCTCACGGCAAACAAGTTCTTCCTCATGCTCAGGGGGAACTGCCCGGGCTCCAGTTTGTGCCCGGTGCCCCTCGTCCTGTCGCTGGGCACCACTGAAAAGAGCCTGGCCCCGTCCCCTGGACACCCGCCCTTTAGATAGCGCTGAGCACTGATGAGATCCCCTCCCAGCCTTCTCCTCCCCAGGCTGAACAGCCCCAGGGCTCTCAGCCTCTCCTCACAGCACAGATGCTCCAGTGCCCTCATCGTCTTGGTTGCTTTCTGTTTTCAGACACTACATGAAAATATTTGTAATTTTCATGTCCTGTCAGATCGAAAACCAGACAGAATTGATTTGTTGAAATGAATACTGAGTATTTGGACCACTTACTTTCCATGCATGATCAATGAACGAAGTTGATCCTGTTATCTGTCTAGCTCAGTAGCTCACCTGTCTGCAGGTAAGGCTGTGGGGAGGGTTGATTGGTTGTAGCAAGAGAACCCAACCCTTCTCTTCCCTTTGACTATAAAGTAAGTATTATCTCAGAACTTCTCTTGCTCTGTGTCAGATTCAGTACGAGATGTAAGTTTTATTTCTGAAATAACATATAACAATGCCAGTGTAGGAGGCTCTTTGACATCTTTATCTGATACCAAAATAATATTGCCTACATCGTGTTGCAAGTTATGATTCAGAAAGTGTCATAAATCAACAGACAAGATGCCCGTTAAAATGGAACATTTTTGTCAGAAGATGTCGGGTTGTACCATGCAGATTTTTTCGAGCACCGTGTAAGACAATTTGCAGTTTGTTCTACGTTGTGTAGATGCGAAGTACAACATATATGGATGCAAATTCAGTGAGGGTTATTTCTTGGTATGTCGCCTGCACAATTACTGATGCTTCATCATTTAAACTCCTGAGAAGATCACTGGAATAATCTTTTTATAATGGCTGAGTTGCATTCTTTGTTTTCTCACTCTCCTATTCAAATGAAACGGCTGGAATATTCTTGCGCAGATATTTCTAGTATCATGTTGCAGACACTAAAATCAGGAATATTTCAATTACTGAAGTGAGTGTTTGAGGTTTTTGAGTGGTCGAAGCATGGAGTTAGAAAGTAAGCCTTTTACAATTATAATTTTGGTTGTCACTGACCTCCTGTCTTTCTTATAATATATTATGCATCACTCAGCCTGAAGTTCTTCAGATTCAGATCTTAACTATGAGCTTGGGATGTGCTAACGTATGCACGTGTCACTGTCTCAGCATGACTAGCCTCTGTAGATACACTGGTGGTGTAACGGTGGCTCACAGCTTTGTCTTTGTGGAAATCCAGGCGTCTTTACAATGCGTTTGAATCACAGTGGAATTATATTTTTATCTGAGGGCAGCTTCCCATCTCATTTCCTGTAACTCAAGTGAAAGAATGTCTGGGACGGAACGCAGAAATCAGCATCTTTAATGCCACTGATGCAAAACAGGGGTCACATTTGTTTACAGAGCAAAGGCTCAGTTGAGTAAGGGAGAAGGATTTCAATTTCATCCTCGTTTGATATGGGTTTTTTTTCTTTCTTAAAAGACAACCAGTCTTCAAGGAAAAAAGAAAAGGAAAAGCTCTGTCTATACTTGCATGTGTATTCATAAGCAGACCTAAATAATTTAGTAAGAGCTTAATCCTTTTCATTTTTAAATACATGACATATTAATTCATTTATGTGAGATCATTATTTCTAGCTGTTCTGTGAGGCAGGCCCTCAGTACCTAACATAATCTTTTCAGTTAAAAAAACAAAGAAACGCCAAAATTCTATGAATAACAGCAAATACAGGGTTAGTTCCCATTGCGGTTTGCACGCTGGTAGCTTTTACACCACCTCACAGATGATCAGTACTGAGCCAAGCTTAGTTTTGCTTTTCACGCGTGACACTGCCAGTTCAGGTGCTCCTTCTCGTGCCCTGCCCTCCGCTCGGTCCCAGGCATTCCCTGCTCTTGGTGGCTCTTCCCTTCACCCGGACGGGCTGTTAAGGAAGCACCAGTGCAGGAGCGTATCTGCGTACGCCCTATAGCTCTCATTGCAGGAACTTCTTTGCAGAATCTACTCCCATGTACGAGATGGCATTTCTAATCAGAAAGCGCCCATCGCAGTAAATGAATACTAAATCCTTTCCAAAGGCCAAGCTAACTGTGAAGTCTCCTAGGAGCCAAGTTTGCCCTTTTCAGATCAGACTTTCCGTGTTCACACAACACATAATTAAGCTGTAGCATTCCTTGCAACCGGGTGCTGTGGATGCTTAAATATTTACATAGTGTCAAACAGCAATTAGACAAATTAGAATGGAAGATAGATCCATAAGGGGCTTATTAACCACAGAGATAACATTTTTGGTTCAGGAAATCTCTGAGCCACAAACCCCCGAAGCTGGGAAAGTGTATCAGAGAGTTGCTGCGGTGTGATCTCGGGGCAGGCGCTCACTCGCGGCCATATCTCGTGGCAGAGTACCAGCCCTGACGAACCTTTATGCTGATCTGCTACAGCCACTTCTCCAAAGCGTGAGGACTGCAATGCTTTGAATGGATGCCACACATGCAAGCCGCTAAAGCTTTCGCTGACAGAAGGTTAGATCTGTTTTTTGTAGAGGGCGACAGCTTTGCTGAATGAAGTCAGTGAGCCCCTGGGGACATTTCACCCAGGGTGATCCCAGGTCTGACGGCGGTGAAGGTACTTGCTGTCTGAGCGTGACTAATCTATGAGGAGAGGGGTGAGCATACAGTGGTGCTGATTTCTACAGCCTTGAATGTGTAAATGAAGATCTATTGAAAATGAATTAAATCTGATTAATGACAAAAGGGCCATAGTTGGCTGATGCTCATACAGCTGAATAAAACTGCTGGAAGGCTGCAGACCGTTCTTAAGAGCTTCACGAAGAACAATTGATTCTCATTTTTATTTTGTCAGTTACATGAAGAGAAAAGAAAGTTTAGTGACTGATAAAGTTCCTGGGATTTATCTCGTCTCGTAGCAATGGCAACATACAAAGGGAGGCTGAGTGGGCTATAGGAAGATACTCACCTGTTAAGATATCTGTCTCATGATAAATTAATCAATTTGTACTGAGATTCACGCCATCAGCTCAGCTTCTGTAGCTCCTTTCATCCAAAGATGTACTCCCTAAGTGCCATTCAGATTTACTCAGTGAACAGGTAAATGACTACTGAAAATACTGGCATTTCTTTAAGAGTACAAAGCAAATTCACCTAAACCTGCACGGCAGGCAGTGACTTGTTAATATTCGTTGTTCACATGTACGTAACATCTCCACTAAACCAAGTGAAATTTGGAGTTACTTCAGCAGCTAGTTCTGCCCGCAGTCCCAAAAGCAGCACAGAAGCGTGAGCTGATGAGAGCGTACAGGTGTTAGTGATGCAAAATTTAGGGAATGATTAGAAGATTCCCAAATGACTGGGAAAACGATTACCAAGACCATCAGCCTGCATGCTTAAGGGCATTTAAATTGCCACCAAATAGCTCAGAAAAGATTTACATATGTTACGTTACAAGGCTTCTCCAGTTGCATTTACTTCTGCTTTCCACTGAAGCATTGGATAAAGGACAAGCTGCCTGCTAAAACGGTCGAATAATTTATTTCACAGAGGCATTTGCCGAATTTAAGGACAAGAGGTAGATTCGTGAATTAAAATTACGTATCCTATTCCATCATTTCCATTGCTGTTAGCATGATCACAGTTGGTGGTCCTAAAATTAAGAATGTCTGTGCGCTTAATTTTAAAGGATGAAAACATTCCGTTTAATTCCACCAAAGAAAAACACATTTCAAAATTTAATGTTCTGTTATTAAACTCTTTCGTCCTATTGCTTTAAAGATTATTGTGAAGGATAATGTGTTTTATTACAATTCTGAGCTAATACTGTTTGGAACCGTTGTATGAACACTGGCATAATAACATTTGTTTCGCTTGCAGGGCTTAGCTGGAGAAAAATTTTACGTTTGCTAGATGTTTTATAGCAAGAAATAGATATTGCCAATATTTGCATACTGTCTTCCAGTTGTCTTCCAGACTGCTGGACTTCAGATCCCTAGAGAGCTGTGTTGGGTTATTAAGAATATCTTTGAACTCGATGCAGCACGGTGTTCCCCGTCTCATAAGGTGAAAGCCGTCCTCAGCCCTGAAGGCCAGGGGCAGTGATCCTCTGGGAAAACTACCTTATTCCTGCAATTTAGTAGAGTATCGGGTGATTTTTTTTGTGAAGGGTTGAAATAATGTTACTTAATCGTAATAAACAAAAGTGCATTCCAAACTGTTAACTTTTATGTAGTTAAAAACTGTGAAATAGCCTATTTCTTTAAAGATTATGTGACGAGTAGTGAGTTTTAGTGCAGTTCTATATGCATGGCTTAAGTTAGAAGTACTGCGAGAGAAGAAGCTGGGTCTTCTCAGTATTATTTCATCACCCAACTGGAACCCGTCAGGCCAGATGCCAATGAAAGAGCAAGCTGTTTCAGTTTTTAAACCCTCAGAGGCTGAGTTTGCTGATTTCCTCCATCGGATCCGTTCAGTACACCCTCGGGGTCATTTTCTGGCACACTATTTTTCTCCAGTTCTAGTTGCATCTAAGTGTTGCTAAAGTGTAATAACGTTGAATGTCCTCAGACATGGGAGGCTGAAGCTAAGCAGCTAAATTCAGGCAATACAGCTGCACGTGTACTTGCTTTGGAAATTCTTTCCAGTTTCAATTTACCGCGTATCGTGTGTGTGTCCACGCTATACCTTTTAGTTCGCTTTTGGCACGTCCGCACTGCACCTGAGGAGAAACAAATTTGGGCAAAGCGTACGGCTTGCCTTTCGTGCCCCGTTTAAAGGAGTTTTCCAGCACATACGCACTGCCCTCCCTCAGCGGTCTCACAAGGCGCCTCCGCATTATAAGAAGAAACAGCTACTTGGGCACCCACGGGGGTGTTGGGAAGACGTGCTGCTCGGTCACGTCCCTGCTGTCAGGCTGCACGGTGCTGCGATGCAGTCAGCAAGGCCCTTCACAGCTTTCTGTGGTGAAGCCACTGATACGAGGAGGTGGAGAGGTGCAGCGCTGCGGAGGAGAGGTCCTATAGCTCCCAGCTGTAATCTTTATTCTGAGACCCACTTGAAGGTGAACAGAGCTACTATTGTGGTGTTTTTATAGGAGAGACAGAAGCTGCTGACGGAGTCATGCGAGTTCTGTGCACCTGCTATTCCTAACAACGGATGCAGGCTTTTGGGAGGTAAAGTGTAACTTTCACTGCATTGCTGGGGCTTACCTTTCTCCATTTACCTGTGCTAGATGGTGCGTTCGGACGTGCTCTGTACTCTTGTGAGTGAGGACTTGGATTTCGCTTTTCTCAAGCAACCCAGCCTGATGACAGAGAAGTTATCCACAAAAAAGTTGGGATGATTTCGTATGCCAAATGCTCAGGGAGCAGGTTGCCATAGGGTATCATCTTAGCACTCAAGGATATGAGAATGTAGAAAAGGATGCAAACCTGCAGAGATTTCCAGTGTGATGCTCTGGGATGCTGGGCTTCTCCTGCCGTGTCCGTACCGTGGAAATGAATGGTAAAATGAGTTCCTTAGAAAGGATGGTGGCAGGATAACTTACCACTTGGATGCAAGCAGAGTGGAACAATGAGAAGCTTTTCCGTTTGCGTGTTTGGTTTAGGTATTACTAGAGGATACATCTGTTCCTTGTGATCTCTGCTCTTCTCAGTGATCCAAATTAACTGAAGCTGAAGGAGCCGCCTGATGCTCTGCCTAGAGGCAATGGAATATGCACATGTACTTGTGGGTTTGTGTATTTGTGTTTTTATCAGCCACTCTGGCTAAGATCTCGCATCTCGGACCTCATGAACAGAATTTCGTGTGCTGTGGTTATCTCCATCCCCTTACAGGTAGCCTCCGTATGACAGAAGCAGAGGCATATGTAACAACATTAAGAATACTGAGAGGCAGGAGTTTTTGTGAGCATCGTTGCCTTTGTGTGACCATGTCAGAGACGGAAGGTACTGTATATCAGATCTTCTATGACTGTTTATTGGCTGTGGGAAGTTAGAATGGCCACAGCTACCTCCCAGTCTCCAGTGAAAATGCTTTTAGTTTGCTTTCCAAGTCTGGGAACATCTCTCAGTTGAATGCTAAAGAGCCAAAAGCCTTGCGAGCTGAGGTGAGATATTACATACTGTCTGAAAAACATGCTGACAGAGAGAAATCTTGCAGAGAAAGTCCTAAGAGTTTGGGACTACTTGTGTCCAAAGGATGGTACTCTTCACGGTCTAGACAGTCTATTGTAGTGGGTTTTAATCCCTTTTTCCTCAGAAATGCTTTCCTTCTGAACAAAAAATATTCTACTTGGGGCAGGAACAATTTAGCCGTTGACAACTATTGCACAGTCCTGAAGGGAACAGGTTTCCAGGGCACAGACACGATCAGACCTGCTGAGCTAGCCAAGAGCTAGTATCACAGGACTGTAACCCAGGTACTTGCCTAAGACAGGAAAGAACCCCCAGATACAACTGCTAATTAGAAATCGAAGAAACAGACTCCATCAAAAAACTAGATGAGTTTTGTTAGCGAGACTAGGAGGGAGGCAAAGCTGTGTTTTGCCTGCTGGCTGATCGGTATCTTTAAGGATAGACTGCTTCTGCCCCATGGGTTTTGAATTTTCTTTGACTTTGAAGAGGTTATTTGTTTTTCTCTCTTACCCTTATTCTGCTTTAGACGCTTAGTTCACCATGTAAAAAGTCAGTACGCTCATCTGGATGTTGGGAGGATAATAAGTGTTACCATATGTGGCAATTGCCATTTATCAGTATGAGGTCCTGAGCTTGCTGGAAGAATAGCAGGAGTGCTGGAAGGGAAGGGGGAGCCAATTTACCTTTCCGGGTCCCTGGAGTGAACCCTGCTGAAAACACTAAGAGTGGCTGTGCCGTGTCATCTGCATGTATGTGTTTAATGTTTTCTGGGAGACCGGGAACGACAATTTCCTTAGGCATTCGGATGGGTAGTGCCTGGTTACCAAAGATAAAACATTTCCTTTAGTTTAGAGGATCCAGGATGTCTTGATACCTAAGCAGCATGACACATGTTCTGTTGTAGCCACCTGAGTTCAAGTGTTTGGGTCACACTGATTGCGAATGTGATGTTTTTAATCTTGTCACAGGTCAGGATTTGAAAGCATTAACCCAGGTGGGTTTAGGAAAGCTCATGTGAGAGCACGTGGTTCCTGGCTTTTTAAAGACAGCCTTATCAGGTTCTGATTGCTGAAACACAAGTGGTGCATCGCGTATTGTGTTTGGAATTACCTTTTGTGCTTATTCAGGGAGTGGGAAAGGAACATGGGAAGCTTTGCCACAATATTTCATATTGAGAGTTAAATCATGGCATAGAGTGTAATTGTGATTGAGCAAAAAGAAACGATGAAAATAGATCTATCTAGAAATTTAAAAGCACTTTATTTCTCTTGAACGTGAAAGGAATGCAGTCATTACAGGGGCATGCTTCTCTTCTTCTGATCAAAACCGTTGCATCGCTAAGGGAACCTCCCTGAACAAATGTTTTGGGAGTTTTTGGCACAGGTCTCACTATTTGCTGAGAAAATACTTTGGGAATTTAAAACCTAAATAACAACGCTTGGGAAAGGGATTAGAAGAATAATACCTCGAGGCATACTGGGCCTGGGAGGAAGTAAGGGAGCGCTATTGAAGGGCTAATGGATTTGAAAGGGAGAAAATATGAAAGCGGTGGATATTGTAATTCCTTTGGGGCGAAGAAAGACTGCAGTCTGAGAGTAAGAGTGGTGCGAGAGAATTTTAATTTGAAAAGGGACAAAGTGAAAATTTGGAAGCTTACTGTCAGGGTAAAATGCATACATGACTAAAGTCCTCGTGCATGGCCCAGCAGAGCTGGGTGGCTGTTCGGGGCTCACAAGCGATTCCTTTCTGCCGGTAGCTTGAAAATGCTTGTTTCGCGTTTGCATCACACGTACATCCCAGGTGTGGGACCGTTCTGTCCTCAGTTCTGTGCGTACTTCACCGAAGTTACCGTATTTTCCTTTCAGCTAAGACCGATTCTATATGGAAAACGCAAATGCAAGAGTTTTATGCGCGTGGCCTGAGTGTCTATTTAACGCCCGCCTTCCTCCCGTTCCCAGCGCCGCGCTGGGCCGCGCTGGGCCGGGCCGGGCCTCCTCTCCCCCTCTGGCGGGCCTGTGCAGCACTGCACATGCTACAAAACTTTTCCAGCAGCTTGTGAGCTCGGCTGTTCCGGAAAAACACCTTCTTTTCCCCTTTTCTGAGCCCCTGTCTCATGCACTCTGTTTTCTGTTAGCTGTGCTTGTTCTTTATTCCCAGTGTTACAACGTTGCTCTGAAAACTAATGACACCAAATTATAAAAGGCCTGTGGTGTGTAACAAGGATAGAACGATTGTATTTCTATTGAGAACTCCTTTGCCGTGAGGGTGCCCGAGCCCTGGCCCAGGCTGCCCAGAGAGGCTGTGGAGTCTCCTTGTGCGGAGAGATTCAACCCCGCCTGGACGCGTCCCTGTGCCCCCTGCGCTGGGGGCACCTGCTTTAGCGGGGGGCTTGGGCTGGGGGATCCCCAGAGGGCCCTGCCAGCCCCTGCCGTGCTGGGATTCTGGGATTCTGTAAGTTATTCCAGTGACCTATAGTAGGTAGTAAAGAACTCTTTCTCTTCTCATTCATAAATCCGACGGGAAGTGTTGCTTACATTTTCATTGTAACAGCACAAGTCGGCAGCGGGGTGAAGCCCAGAGCACGGCAGGGGGCAGGAGGCAGGGCGATGCTGCCCTCCTGTCTGCTTCTTTCACTATTCATCAGCAGTTTGCTTTTAAGAACAGCCCTCGGGGTGTTTGTCCTGTCTTAAGATGAAGATATCGCTGACCAGAGGTTGAACAACAATCATTTACCAAGCTAACTGACTTCCAACAACTGTCCTACCTGAGGAGCCTCTTGCCACGCTCACAGTCCCCAAATCCTTGTGTTGAGCCCCAAATCCTTGCACTGACCCACGGGGGCAGCTCCTTCTCAATCTTGCAGCCGCTCTGTAACGCTCAGGCACCCGTCAATCTTGGGAAAACGAGACAAGAGGTCAAACAAAGCAGGGATTTTGCAATTAGAGGGCACACAAGTTACAGCAGTCACCTCACGTGGTTGTAGGCACTTCAGACAGATAGGAACTAGACATCTGATGGCCTACTGGTTCATAGTTATATGAAAGAATGGACATTCCTAGTTTGTTTTAATATGAGTCCTCTTTATCATCTCCAATTATAAGATTATATCCCCGACCTTCGCCTTTAAACGACTCTGGTAGAAATTTATGTATTTGCTGTAGTAAAGTGCACGTACGGATCCATCTCGAAAATACAGCAACTGTTTTTTCCTTTTGTAAGCTTTCACAAAGAGGTGCAATAAGGGAAATGTCATAAGACCCAATTAAAGGTTGCAAAAATTTAAAGAGTTTCCAGAAAAGAGCAGAGAAGGTCTGGTCTTACGTTCTTACTTTGTGACAACCAAGATTTGAGAGTCGGGATGTAGACTGAATGTCAAAACACCTGTTCAGCCGAAGATTATATAAAATAATACTACAATAATAGCGCTTGGTTTTGTATAGCACCTTTTACAGGACTCCTATTCCTTAATAGTTTAAAACTGTACGTAATACAAGAGCAGCATTTACATGCAAAGTGAATTTTCAGTTACTGTATCATGTAGAGGTTATGCTGAAATTAATGTCTACCTCATTCTTGAATTTTCAAAGTGCCTTTGCTTGCCTGCGTCTGGAAGTAAACACTTTACTGTCACGTGAAACTAAACTTAAAATTTCATCTTTTTTCTGTAAATTGGACCAGAGTGCTCTCTAATCCAGAGTCTTGACAATGAATAATGTTCCATGGATGCCCTAATCACATTGTAGGCTTGTGAAAATCAGAGCCAAACTTCTGAACCTCCGCCCCCCCACGCCCCTCCCAAATTCAGCCTTAACATATTTTGTACTAATTTCCAAACTCACAACATCTCTTTGAGAAAATTTTCAGGCTACTGTTAAATCCCAAAAATGTTTTTGGCTGCCTCTTCCTATCTCTGTAGCACTCTGCAATCTTATCTGCTCCTGTAGTCACTTAGGACTGATCTTAAACATGTAGGTAGTAGTTTAAAAAAACAGGGAAACCTTTTTTTTCCAGAGGAGAATGGGCTAATAGTAAAAACTTCCAATGGGATCTGGTCCGTGCGTGGAGAAACATTGCAAAATTTATATTAACACTGTATTTCCAGGGAACTGGCAGCAGAACATACTTTTGGCAGGAGGGCAGAGAACAGACATACAACAGAGAAAATTACCATGTGACAGTAGGTGCTACGTGCCAAAAAATGGTAAGTGACGTTAAGAGAAGGTTAAAAAGAAACACAATTATTATAAGGTTAAGGACTGAATAATATGTCAGGAACCATTTTGTAGAAGTAATCTAATGTCAGAGACGCTGAATAACAGGAAAAGCTACTTCAGGCGAGTAAATTATAGACTGTAAATAGTGACTAGAAATTCTAGTAGATAGAATTAAGTAACAGTGAAAACTTAATTCCTCCTTCAGCACCTAGGTTTTTGGAATAGGCCCAGATTTGTCACCCAGTCAAGAGCCTACGCAAGAGCAGGAAAATTTTAAGAGCTAGAAAAACATCTGTCTTCTAGGTAGATTTAAGGAATAATAAATGGAGGTGGACACAGGTTTAGCACTCTTGAAAACCGAAGACCCAAGAGCTCTGTGGCCTCTTCATGTGTACATAGACAAAAAGCTTGTGTAAGAATATCCAGTATATCTATACTTACTGCCTGTGTAGTAAAGCACATGTAACGGGAGACTTTTGACCCCCTTTGGTGGTGCTGTGAGTACCACTCATTGGGTGAAGCAAACAGAAAATGCAGCAAAGAGCCATGGAGAGCGTAAGAGAAAAGGTGGTGATCTGGCCCAGAAAAGGTCGGGTGGGAAAGTGAAAGAACTCCTGAACGTTCGTGCTCTGAAAGAAGGAGCAAATAAATTGCCTCTTTTTTGTTTCCTTCTGCGGTCAGGTTCGTGGTCTCTGCAAATAAACAGGACTGATCAGTGAAATATATGGTGCTAAATGGGGGTCTTCTCCAAAGCGAAAAGATCACAAAATCTGATTTTTTACGGTTTTGTCTACCAAGCAGTAACGGTGTTTTTCTCAGTGTGGAAGAGAATTCATGTAGTTTCTTTTTTTTTTTTTAACTCAACTGTCACATCAAAAGCTTCTGCTCTTAGAAGAAATATTCATCACTGAGAATACGTGGGGCTTTGCTGTTCGTAAAACCTGTAGTTGTAGTTTCTCCGGGAAAAAAGAAAGAATATTTCTGCAAAATCTCATAGCCAGGGAGAAAAGTCTGAGGGCAGCCGGGAAGCCATACATCAGGCAGGAATGCTGCCCTAATCCAGATGCGAAGAGGTGGGCATGGCTGTGCGGCTTTTTCTACTTCGAGCTGCAACAGGATGCACATGTGGTGCAGTTGCAGAGGCAGAGACAAGGAGAGGAGGTAGAGACTCCTCAGGTGTATCCTGGCTAGCCGTGACACCCTTCAGGTATGAACCCTAAGAGCGTGTTCAGCGCTCGTCCGCAAGTGGTCACAGACTTCACTTTTTAGGATGGACAAAGAGAAGGGTACCTGGAAGTGGCCAAGAAGCCCCAAAACATTAGGGAGTGAGGGATAAGCTGCGTCAGCTAAACAAACAGTAAGAACTGCTTCCTAGTCCTGGATTAAGAAAAAATCGCAAACAGTTGTGTACGTCTGTGAATGCCGTTCGGCACCGACAACCCTGCGTTAGCACTGAGCGCGCTTGTTTCAGTACTGATGGCCACTTCAGCTGCGGAAGCTGAGAAATCGGTGCTTGCTCTAAAATTATCCCAGCTGAGTTAATGTTTGGGCTCTTAGCCCAAGCTAAGCTGCACATTGCTAGGCCTACTCTGCTTGCAAAAGCCAATTTACATGAATTATTTACAATCATCCGCAGATTTAGTCTCCTCACTCCTTTTTCATAACTAGCTTTAGAGAAGCTCAGATGTGCCTACACGAGCTGGAAGCAAAGTTGTGCATGTGTGGGCAATGGATCTCAGGTCAAAAGCTGTTTCTTTTCCTGTTGTTGGAACAATTCCACCACCCCTTTCACATGGGGTGGATTGAGGCTGATTCCTGCCTCGGTGATGGGAGCGCTAAGCGCCACGGTGCTGAGGGCATCCATAGGCTTTGAGTGGCCTGACCGCCTCACCCGCAAACCCCTGCTCTGGCAATGGGCTTGGGACCTCTCCGGTCCCTGGCACTAGGTTGGGGGTGATGATAGTAGGAAAATACTCGTTTTAAAAAACTCCTGTATGTAAATTATTCCTGGCTCTAGTTATAAGCGTGTCAGTTTGACCATTGCAAATGCCGTATTGCGAAAGTCCCAAGAAGAACGACCGTTTTGGGAATTACAGGTCTCAGACTACTTACCATGTAAGACAGTATACTTTTCCCTCAATATTTCCCCAGTATTTTCTAATTATGATATAACAAAAATTATTCTGAGCTAGCTAAATATTTACTTAATATTTAAGTAAGTATTAGAATGGCTCATGGATAATGCAAAGCAAACTGTCAAGCTATCAAAATGTTTGGCGTGTAAAAAACCAAGATCTATCCTTTGCTAACATAATTGCTGTATTTCCTCTGTGATTTAATGTTGACATGTATAGAGAAAGCAATAGATTGTAGTCTTGTGCTTCCTTTCTTAAAAAATTTATTTTCCTTTGTTCTGTGAGTTCATTCTTGGTTATATAGCAGGAAACGTCACTAAAAAAGTAAGGGGAAACAAATAAATTTATAGTGTTGTTTGTTTAAATGTCACCTGCCAACTACAGGACCACAAAACAGTTTTAAAAAGTATTAAATCTAACTGAATACACACTAAAGTTGATGGGAGTCTTCCCACAGGTTTCTCTGTGCTTTGGATCAAGGCTTAAAGAATTAACTCCGTTGGCACCGTAGTGGAGTAAAATGTGGTTGGGAAGAGTTGAAAGTAGAAGAGATTAATAATACTGGGAATAGAAATGAAAAATATTTTCAGTTGTAAGTCCTGTACCTCAGACACATGTTGCCAGTCATTGGTAGCAATCATTTTAAGACTTCTAGGTGCTATGCAGAAATCAGTAAGTACTTCTGGTACGGGAAGGGTACCGAGAGTGTGCAGCAGGATAGAGCAAAATTAACCTGCCGGTCTTCTGTTTGCCCTTTCATGTGTGTATTCGTATCTGTGCAAGAGTGATCAAGGAAGCAAAGTAAGAAGAGGAATACAAGAGAAATAACAAAACCTCCACCTGTTCCGCTAAGTGAAACTAATCATTTTTTATTGAGCACCTTGAAGAAGAAAAATCACTGTTCCTCTTGCAGCAACTACGTGTGATAATTTAAAACAATATACTTGGAAATATCTGTGAAACAGTACGGACAGCCTGAAAAAGCAAGCTTTCTACCCTTCTACCCAGCATCCTGTCAGAGTTATCTGATTCAGTGGTCAAATAAGTTTAAAATAATGGCCCTTGGAAACAGTTTATTTGATTTACAGTCATTTCCTTCTCTTTTCAACTCTTTAAAAAACAATAACATATTGATATAGTTTAACATCCCATGGCTCAAAACAGTTGCAGGCGTTCTGTGAAATGGTCCTAATCTATAAAATACCGTCTTCTTTCTGCAAATCATTACATCCATGAGTAACTTCATGTACATGAGTTATTCCAGGGACTTGCTGGCACTGTTTGCATCTCCTCCCTTGGTCGCTCGCAGAGCGTCTTCGTTAAAGGCACACAGGTTACTTCACCTGGCACTGTAAGGCAAATGCTTACGTCTGAATACTGCACCAAATTCACAGGCTGGTGGTAGCAGAGGAGTGTGAACAGGCTGTTGCAAACCCACCCGTAGTTTTCGTAAAGGTACCACGACTTTCCAAATCCAAACCCACGATCCGGGTTACAGGGCATGACAGAATTTGTGCAGCAAGTAGAAATCCACAGCGAAGAGGAAGAACAGAGAAATGCGGCTTGAAGTTCTCAAGATGCGTTAAACGAGGTGTGCGGTGTTTGACCCCAACTGTGTGAGGGCTGTAACACCTTTAGAAATCAATTGTGTAGTAGAGGGATCATGAAGAGTGAGGAGGATGGCTGAGGTGGCATGCAAGAGTTGCTTAGAAAGGGAAGAGAGAGGGTTATTTAGGAAGGCACTTGGCCGTGAGAGGTGGTGCCCCGAGTCAGTGCCGTAAGCTGTCCGGAGGGTACGTAGCTGGCGCAGTGATGCTGAGCTGTGACAGTGACCGGGAGTGATAGACGTGGGAGCTCTTAGCATTGCTGCAAGATAATTAGGGGAATTGGCAGGGCTGGAGGGAAGAAAGCTGAAATCTTACTGTGAGCGTACAGAAGATTAAAACCTGTTGTTGGGAGGAATATAAGGGCTTCTATCTGCTGTAGGGAAGGGGGGACTTGAAAGCTCTCTGGGGAAGGTAAGAAGGTGGAAGAAGGTGGGGGATGACCTGAAGGATGGCGATTTGCCAGATTCGAGCCTGCTGCCTTGTAGAGAGCTTGCCATTTGCGGATGAGGAGCTTTCAACATGGAAGCAATGTAGCGACAAAAATACGGTTTGGTGTCTGGAAAGGTGCGTGTTCCAGAGATTCGTGGGCAGCATCGGCAAGAAATGCTGTGTAAGGCTGAATGCTGTGAAGTTTTTTAAGATGACTTGTAACTTAATCTGAGTCAACCACCACAGTTCAGTGTTACCTGTAATAATAGTGAAAACCAAAGCAATGTACGTGGAGTGATTCAGTCAGCTTCTTCCGGGCATCTCACGCCCTAGATGTCTGTCACTGCTGAAGTCTGCATTAAGCAAGCTCTCCTTTGGACCCTGAGTCCTTTCACACTAATGCATAGAGCCTCAAGTGCATAGGAATCCCCACGCAGTTTGGAGTACAAAATACTGAAAGAATACGCAGAACCCAAGAATGGCTGTGCTTGGTCAGAGTAAAGGATCCTTCTAACCCAGTATCATACCTCTTACGAGTGGAGATAGGGACAGGGTTGCTGGCACGCTTAGGAGAGCCTAGAGACAACTGGTTGCTTTTGCAGGCTTAAATCGAGTTGCTTTTTAACCCTAGATTAAAATGGAAAGTCTTTATAACTGCGGCCAGGCTTTACTGCAACGTATGGGCATTCTCTTCACTCACGTAAAGAAAATGTGCTTAAAGGACTGCGCTTACAAGGCCACGTGTTTCTCACCTGGACGTTCATCATCTGACTGCTAGTTATAACGACTGTTCTTTGTACTCGGATTCTTTAGGGAGCAGGCTGTAAGGAAAGAGCCTTATACTCCTCAGGTGTTTGTGCCCTACTAATGTCACTGAGAGTCGGGCAACTCATTGGAAGGTACATGCCTGAAAACCTTCGGTAATGTAGGCCTTTGTCTCTGCAAACAGGTGCTGTGCGGCTGATAGCATCGCAACAGGGGGAAGATACGATGTGCGTGGTTTTGTACATAAGTGAGGAACTGGACCTTAGAAAATACAAGCTTTTTTTCTTGATTACCCTAAAAAGTGCTCCGCAACTTAGTTAAGTCGTTTATGCTCACCAGGTCCCAGTTCTTTTCAGTTACCGACATCAGGCTCTTTGCAAGACAAGACAAAGGCAATATTTTCAAGATGTTTACAGAAATGTAGGACTAGGTAATTACAAATTAAGAGGTGAAAAACAAACACAGAAAGCACTGTATTTTATACATTTTCAATTGATTTCCATACAATGTACATATACATTCTTCTTGACTAGGAATTTTCTTTTTGTCTGTTATTTCTGGCTGCCAACGGCAAGGAGAAGTGTATTTTAAGGGAAAGTTTGGTTCTTTGGGGGTGATTAAATTTATGTCTGCCAAAACGCACTTGATCTAAACAGTAATCCCCCGGGAAGCTTGTGAGACTTTGAATTTTATTCCTGAAGTGAATCTACAGCTCAAACGGTTTCCTTGTCTCTTAGGTGTTATTTTCTCGCAGTTACGCTGGAAAGCAGAACCTGAGTTTATAATAAAATTTACTTAGTATGCAAAATTCCAGATGTGGAATCAATGAAGATGCTCAAACAGAATTTAATGGTGATGATGAGTGACAGATGAGAAAGCGGCTCCTTCTTCTAAACCTGGAATAACTCAATGAGGCTTTTGAATTGTAGGTGTTTACTCATTTCAGAAATACCAGTAATTGTGAATTAAACAGGGAACAAGGATGAGTTTGTTTAGGGAAAATATGCCTTTCTAAATACTCAGCACTAAGAAAAATAGTCTTTTAAAATATAATTTAAATAGCAGATTTAAAAAATGCGGTATGTGAGCTGTATGTGGAAGAACTACAGATCAGTTAGCTTTGGAGTAAGGTGTGCCCCTTGTACGATTCCAACAATTTTTGCTGCATCGGTGAATATATGGGAGATATTTTTTTTCCGATGAAGATATAGTCATTGTTGTGCTCGGTTGAACAATAGCAGCTTTTCCCTTTTGAGGGCTGCTTTTTTTTGTTATACTGGGGAAAATAATCTGTCACCTAACTCTCATTTGGAGTTCAGCCTGTTGATTACTCATAAAGAGCTCGGAGACGTTAGGATCAAGGTCAGCATGTGTGAGGCAACAGCCTGCTGAAATGGCTCTTTTAAAAGCCTGAGGTTAAACATGCATAACCAGTATTTTTCTTCTGTGAAATGACAAACATATTTCTCTCATTATTGAGAAACACAGCCTTTCTGAACTTGAATGTTATCAACTGAGCACGCAGGGCTCTTTTTTTTTTTTTCTCCTTGCTTCCTCCCAGTTGTTATCCCCCGTTTAGAGTTACGCAAAGCCTTTGTCTCCATTTTGCAACATGTGACAATAAATCAACACCCTTCCTTGGGTTACAGACCATCAAAAGGAATGCTAATATCTTCATGTTCAGGGTTATCCTTCAATGATGTCCTTTGATCTGTATAATTAAACATGTTCCTTCCCTCACTGTCTATATAAAACCCTCCAACAGCCCTAAGTTTTTCTAGATTACGCTGATTTCTACAGTGACATTTTGATTATGAAACTTTTTATGAAGAGAATTCCTGAACGAAGACGACATCTTTTCAGAGAAAATTTGCCTTCAGTGCTGTAGAGGCAGCTGAGCTACAGGGCTCGGGTGCACACAGCTGTATTGTGGCTTAGCAGATGACAACAGATGCAAAATAAATGCTTTTAGCTTAACTCTCAGTAGAAGAGATCTAGGCTGAGGTATTATACCTTTCATTAGCAATGGGTTAAAATGCTTCTGCTCAGCTGTACTCAGCAACTCCTTAAAACACGGTGAAAGTCCCACTAGCCCAAGCCCTCAGTGACATTTTGCTCCGAGCCCTTCAGTCCAGGTGCTCGTATTTATAGGATAATGATGAAGCCAGTGCCGTCCCGGACTTAATCTTACATGGCTCCAGCTATGTGGCAGCGAAGGTGCTCGTGCGTAGGTTCACAGGAGTAGTTGATAAACATAATTTTATATCATAAAGGACAAAAGAAAAGCTTATACGAGCTTAGTGTTACAGCTTTCTGCACGTGCCATGTACAGGAAACCAGAGCAGGTTTGTGGGTAAACAGGGAGCAGAAACACAGAAGTTTCATAAGGAAACTCCTTAAAGTCGGTAGTAGGAAGAGGATCATTCAAACGTTGATTTCCTGAAAGAACAGAAATACAAGTAAGTCCTAAGGACTTAATTGCTACCCCATTAGGACCGGGTGAGCTATTAATGAGCTATTAATGCATATGCATAACTGAAGCACGGAAAAATTTGGATGACTTCCTAAGGCCACGTAATAGGTGAGAGCAGCGGGCGTAGAAAGCGCGTCCTTTAGGCCACAGGCGATGTAACTTTGAGCATCTCTAACACCCCGGAGATGCCCAGGCGCTTAGAGGTTTCTCTGTGGCCCAGCTGGAGCTGCAGGAATAACCTCTGTGTGGTTTGAGCTGGTGACTGCGTGACTCATGCTCATTCAATATGCAGTTATGCTTGTGTTTTTGCTGCGCCTGACCTTGTGCCTTATTTACTGCAAGTGCCTCAAGCGTTTTCCTGGGAACAGAATTATTAAGCAATAGGTTTTTCCGTGGAGCTTATCCTCAGACCATGTGAGACCTTAATTAATATTAATATTCCGTTGCTATTTTCCCCTGTTCTTCTTTAAGTAAGGTGGTAATATGATCCCCATCTTACATTTGCAGCAGAATTTCAGAACGTTTCAGATTAAAAAATTAGAGCCGCAACGCAAGGAGCCCCGACTTTTGGATTTCAGGCTCTTTGGCACAAGCTCTGACGCACCCTGACTGCTGGCAGCTGTGCGGGGGCAGTGCCGGGCTGGGGCGCAGGTGGTTATACTTATTGCAGCCAGCGCCCAGCTGCGGGGGGGTGCGTGCAGGTTGCAGAGGCAGTCTGGGAGGGGTGCTGGGAGCTGCTGGTGGTTAGAGGGGTTTGCGGTAAGGGAGAGGGGTTGGTTGTTCCCCCCTACTCTTTTTTTGTGGCGCTGTGCCTTATTCACGTCCGGTAGCAGGGTTATGCGCTTCCTGGGGTTTGAGGGAAAGACATCTCATTCTGGGGAAGGAACTTTTTGGAAAAACTGCTTCGAAGCGCCTGAATGCAGGACTGATGAGGAGCGCGCACGTGGTGCTGTATTTAAGTTGCCTTTAGCCAGCTAATGGGAAATACTGGTTGTGGGTTGATGTATGGAAATGAAAGAATGAGGTGTATAGAATCTTTCTTCTTTTTCAGGAGTCTTAATGTTTGCAACTCAGGGAACCTTTACGTGGTTTGGAGCCATCTTCTGAGGGTAAGTATTCTGTGTTCAAAGACTGTGTAAGACTTGATTATATTTACTGTAATGTGGCATCTGAAAATAACTGCGAGGAAATCCTAGGTGGGAAAGCATGTGCTCTCTCTGTGTGAGGACGCTGGCTGGGCTAACCCTGTGGTCGGTAGGGGACCTGGGCTGTTTCTCGCTGTGAAGAGCATTTGTCTGCTGCTCCTGATTCTTAAAGGAGTACCCTAGTCCCTCGGACTTAGTGGCATTCAAGGTCTCTTTCTCTCTGAGCACTTAGTGCAAACTCAGTTGTATTTTCCTGCAATTTTTGGTTCTCCCTCCCGCCCCCTTATTTCAGCCTGTGCGTTTTTCCTACTTAGTCTGACCTGTAGTCTTTAGTAGCCCGGCTGCCAACTCGTAGTAACTCTCTGTTGAATGGGTGTGAACTGAGTGTGTTTAGGTTTTGCATGTTTGTTTTACAAGTTCACAATGCTTTCAAAATATGGGTGACATAAATCTTCTGATGCTGGGGACAGCAACCTGCTACATTAAAAATCTTATTCCAAAGTCCAAGTGCGCTAGAAAAATGCGGTGGGTTAGCTGTAACACTGTCCTTGGCAAGTCACAGTATTTTTACTGTAACTTTTGCTTCTTGAAATTTTTTTAATTAATTTTCTTGAAACACGGAGCCTGAAGGAAGTACTTGCCAGGAGATGTGTAATCCAAAACTGCTACAGCTTTGTGAAGCTCTAAACTGCCACGGAGGGAGTATTTTAAGGGTTTTTTGACTTTGTTTAGAGTGAATGGTGTAATCAAGCAACCTTGATTGTGCGTGGCATGACCAACACCCCATTAACAGTTTGGCTCCTAGTCCTTCTGAAAAGACAAATAGAAATGAAAAACGTTTTCTCGTGGGGTCTTTCTAATACCCCATGTGGCTTTGAAGTCCTTGTTTTTCTTCTTTATTCTTGTCTTTATAAAGAATCCCATCAGCTGTGTGGGTTTCCTTGGTAGGATTGTGAAAGCTACCATGGGAAATGACCTCCTTCATTAGGTTACCTAATGCCCCTCACCATCAGTGCAGAATTATTCACTATTGTATTAGGTTTGTGTGGCAAGGTTTTGGTAGTGGGGGGGGGTGCTACAGGGGTGGCTTCTATGAGAAGCTGCTAGAAGCTTCCCCTGTGCCTCAGAGCTACTGCCATCATCTCCAAGATGGCCCCACCGCTGGCTGAGGCTGAGCCCGTCAGCGATGGTGGTAGCACTGCTGTGATAACGCATTTCAGAAGGGGAAAGCAAAAAAACTGCGCAGCACCAGTCAGAAGAGGGGAGTGAGAATATGTGAGAGAAACAGGCATCAGGGTCACCACGGTCAGTGAAGAAGGAGGGTGAGGAGGTGCTCCAGGTGCTGGAGCAGAGATTCCCCTGCAGCCTGTGGTGCAGAGCGTGGTGAGGCAGCCTGTGCCCTGCAGCCCACGGAGGTTAATCGTGGAGCAGAGATCCACCTGCATCCCATGGAGGTCCCCACCCTGGAGCAGCTGGATGCATTTGAAGGAGGCTGTGCCCCATGGGAAGCCTGTGCTGGAGCAGGCTCGTGCTAGGACCTGGGGCCCGGTGCAGAGAGGAGCCCACGCTGAAGCAGGTTTGCTGGCAGGGCTGTGACCCCGCGCAGGACCCACCTGGAGCAGCCTGTTCCCGGAGGGCTGTGCGCTGAGGGAAGGAGCCACGCTGGAGCGGTTCATGAAGAACTGCAACCTGTGGGAAGTGGTGGAGAAGTTCATAGAGAGCTCCCTCTCATGGGAGGGACGCTGTGCTGGAGCAGGGGCAGGGTGTGAGGAGCCCTCCCCGGCGGTGGGGACAATCTCTGGGGAGCGACTGCACCCCTGTTCCCCGTCCCCCTGTGCCGCTGAGCGGGGAGGAGGGAGAGGGAGGCATCGGGAGTAAAATTAAGCCCGGGAAGAGTGGGGGTGGAAGGAGTTTTAAGATTCTGTATTTATTTCTCATTATCCTACTATGATTTCATTGGTAATAAAATAAAATTAATTAATTTAGATTAATTTTTCCGAAGCTGAGTCCGTTTAGCCCACCATGGTAATTGGTGAGCGATCTCTCGCTGTCTGTGACCCCTGAGCCTTTTGTTACATTTTCTCTCCCCTGTCCAGCTGAGGAAGGGGAGTGATGGACGGGTTTTGGTGGGCACCTGGCGTCCAGCCAGGGTCAACCCACCGCAACTATTGTACTGTTACTTTGTTCGGTCTCATTTGAAGGGGGATCTATACTAGGGCTTATACTATTTCCTCTGAATGACATTTCCAAAGCTGCAAACGATCTGATTATCATATGTGTTTTGTACTTTACAATCTAAACTTTTATTTACCTTAATTGCATCTAACAATTGTTAGTGAAAACTTAACTTATGATGTAAAATAACTTCCTGCTCCTGATTAGAAGTTAGTCCGTGGTTATTTTGTTTCCGTGGTACATGTGCCTCCAAGAGCTGTGTTTTCTGCCAGTCTTCTGTTTCGGTCTAATGGACCTAAATCAAGTTTAAATTTTTTTCTCTTCTTACTCTGGAATGAGTCAAGACAACAAAGATTCTTTCCGCCACACAAATTGTTTGCGGTTCAAGTTAGATTGTGAGTAGGTTGTACTTATTTATTCTTGAGCCAAAGTCCTGTGATGAACTCTCAGTGGCAGCAACTGGGCAACCAGTGAAGCCCAGTGAGTCTTAGAATGGATGCGACTTGGTTTTGGTGAATATTTTTGTATGGAGTAGTGTGCTATGGAAGGAGGCAAGTTTTGGTTGGATCATGCTGAGTTATTCTAAACAAGAATGTATTCCTGAAAGTTTTCTCAAGGAAGTAAACATCTTCTCTTGTACTGTAACTTCCAAAGTCTTGAGTTGTGCTTTGTCTCTTGCTTAATCTTTCGGCCTTCTGTTCATGTCAAACCTGGATTTCTGTTTGTTTTTTTTTTTTTTTTGAGGGGGTGGTGGTGTTTTTAGTAGCAAGTTTTCAAACTCGCTGTTTGCCATGTGTTTCCCCACCTCTCCCCCTTACCTATTTTCCCCTTTGATTTTCTGTCCTACCCTACCACTCTGATCAGTACTCTGGCGTGTTCTGTGTTCGTTTGAAGGTGTCATTACTCTTCTTTCCCAGAATGCGTGGAGAAGTTTTTCCTGTAGCAGCTTCTTCCTTCACACCCCTGCTCTCTTTTCTTTCTTTCTCTCGCCCATGGCAGAAAGAACAAGCTTACCGCAACGGCAGCTGATAGAGGTAGCTCATACCCAATTTTGTCCGTTTTCATTACAACTCTGAAATACATTTGGTGAACCTCTTGCGGTATCTCTTAACTGTGCTTTCGGTAATTGCAGCAGACTCCAGGGCACGTAGGTGATTGAGGTGGAAATGGAGTGTGAGCCTGTGTATTGATCACAGTACAGGGAAACCTTCGTCTCCGGGTCATCCAGGCCAAACAGGTATAGAGCAAAAATCGTCAAGTGGTGGAACACATCATGTTCCTCATCTAGGACTGCAAAGAACACAGAGGCAGCGTTAACAAGGACAGACAGTGAAGTTTTTAAAACGCTATTCCCTGGGGTTAAACTTTGAAGAGATATTCTTTTCTCATGGTTGGCACCAACAGTCATCGGACCTCTCAGTCTTCAGAGGGAGCTTATCTATTTGTGATGCAATGTATGTGGCAGGAAACTTCCTGTGGAGTGATTGCAGATTCACCCTTGTTAACAACCTGCTAACACCAAATGTAAGCACCTATGTGAAAGCTGGTCACTCAAACACTCCTGAGCCTTGGACAGTCTGGTCTCCTTCTCCCAAATGTGGACGCCTAAAATAGAACACATGAGTAGTGACCTGAGGTATCGACTCTTTTTAACAGCGACTATAAAACTAGCCTCAAAGGACAAGCTTGCCTGTAGAGCTGTGACCACAAGGGAAAGAACTGCTGTCTTAGAGGACAGTCAAATGCTATTTGTTTTGGGACCAGTAAGAGAGATGCATTTGCATGTACTTGGAAGTGCTGCACTGGTTTGAGTGAGGAGGAAAATCTTGACATCCAAAATGATCTGGTTTGGTTTTTTCTGTCATCTGTAAGCTTAAAATTTAGCGCAAGAAAAGCTAATCTTTTGCTGTCGGTTGCCCATGGTGATATGTAGGTGTTAGTAAGGAGAGTGAAGGAAATTCTTGTATAGAAAATGCTTCATTGCACGTAAGGGACGTGGATGTAACGGCTGACAAAATGTTTAACAGGGAAGTACGTCATCTAAGCCGTCTATCGGCACGTGCGTTTTTGAGGTAATAGAACTCCGTGCTCGTGCAGTGGCTCTTTACAGGGTTAACTTTGAGACCTATTAGGCTCTGGAACAGTCTGCCATGAAAAGTAATGGAGACCCTGTTGTTCATACTTCTAAAATTAGACTGCAAGCTGGCGACCGTACATTAGAGAGCAGTAACCGAGAGGTGAGCTTGGTTGAGAGAGCTGGATGGAATAGATCTCTTCCGTTTCTGAATTTTGCGAGGTAACTGCCGAGGTAACAACCACATCTAATAACTTGGTCAGCCTAAACATGTAACTAGATTTTCTTCTGTAGGTTTTCCCTGTGACCGTGCCAGCTTCCTTCTTCGTTGAGCACGCTAACCCTTGAAGTCCTGCACGTGCTGTTGTGTACGAGGTTTGGTTAATTTCCATCCCAACAGATGTATTGGCGTTGCCACCTCTCTGTTTTGAGGCTAAAGTAGCTTTTTATTTGGCAACTTCTGCGGTAGCTGCAGATCTCCTAGGTTCTCGTAAGCCTTTGTCCCCACTGTGAAGTGAAATGCCTTATTTCAGGCCTAGCGTGGGTGAAGCTAGAAAGCATTAAAATGCCGTATTTCAATGGGACTTTGATATATGAAGGAGGAGGCTCGCTATCACAGAACTCTTCTGGATATCGGCAAAACTCAGAAAGGCTCGGGTCTTTTTGTCCTTCTTGTGAATAATGAAATTAGAGTTAACTCTTCCCCTTGTATTGATTCACTACAGGTTGTTTTTGCAGGCAAGCGAATTGAAACGATTGGCGTGTCTGCTTGCAGCTTTGCAAACGTTCTAAAACAGCTTTCCAAAATACTTCACAATCATAAAAATATGAGAAGATGTTTTGACCTCTCCCGATGATCTTGGTAGTCAGCCTGCAGAGCGTTCAGATAACCATAGGAAGCACAACTTTGTTAAAATAAAGCTAACTTTACCCTCATCCTGATGCTTGTCCTCCTTTAGCAATGCCTGTCTCACTACCGATTATCAAGCTAGTTTGCTGAATTCCGGTGTGCAGAAGTGAGACTTGAAAGGAAACCTGGAGTTGGGGCTGGAAGGAAAATGGCAGTCTCTGAAGCGCAGGGGTATCGATTAAACTATCCCTCAGGCATTCTTAATTGCAGTCAGTAAAACTTGAGTCAGTGTAAATAATAAACTGCTGATGGGCACAAGGGGTACAGAGAGGATAGTCAAAGCTCCCGGGGAATTAAAGCACCTGAGACTCGAAATATTGGTTGGAGATACATACACTAGTCGCGGCTTCCAATTTTTCTTTCTGTTCTGAATTTTCACCTGAATGTATGTTAAGTTAAAGACCATGAAGAGATTTATGACCAACTAAAAAAAAAAAATCAAATTAAAATCTTCTTGCTGCTCAGAAAAGAAAAATCTTCTAGGCGGCTGAAATGTGATAGTGTAATACCCTAATCTTTTTGCTATCAGTGCTTCTTCAGTATAGGATAAATCAATCCACGGTATTTAGTTTTAGATTAATAACTTTCATCTTGTTTCTGAAACAGAGATGCAGTATTTAAGGCTGCCTGTATACTTCAACAATCCAGCTGGTTTTAGTAAGTGCTCAATGATGTGAGAATGAAATCCAGACACTTTGACTAATTCCGGTTTTGATTAGAGACATAGCGCATCCTTTAATTCTTGTGACCCATCTCTACTGTCACAGGTAAATGTAAGCAACCGTGAGAAGAATGGTCTTGTTCGCTCAAGCTGAGCGAGGGTCTCGGTGTTGGAGTATTCTGCTTGCGGCAGTGGCTGTCAGCGGATGCTTCTGTGAAGAAGAAAGGCAGGGCAAACACAGGCAGTGTCCCTGTCCTTCAACTATTTCCCCTGGTCTCTTCACCAGAGAGGAAAAATTATGATTTCCTTCGGAGAGGGTGGTGGTGGTGAAGGAACAGGTATCGGTTGGAATAGAACAACTACGCAGGATTTAGGGGTTTGGGGTTTTCGGGCATGTTTTTTTTTTTTTACTTGATTTTTTTAATGATGTTGAGCTGTAAGCTTTTAAAATAGCTTTCTTTTTAACACTTCCGAAATAAGTCTTTAAACCTTTCTTTTTTTCTCTAAATGAGAAAGATACAGAAATATGCACATTCTTTTTAACTTGTGACTTTTGATCAAATTAAGTTTTATGACTAAGTCAGGTATGAGGGTTGGAAAATCTGTCTTTGAATAATAGCAGCCAAATAGCACAAAATGAAGGTGATTATGATTTGTATTTCAGCATTGCAGGACTAATTTGAAATCACAGGCTTGAGGCACTGAATTAGAATAAATTTTTAGGCAGAAGATTGGGATCTGATGGTGAGTCTCTGTTGGAACTCAAAATATCTACGATGAAAACTGCTCAGTTTGACAAAGAAATTGGTTTAAAAAAACCGACTGCCACTGTGCATGCCAATTTTATGTTGGGGCAGTTACCTAAATATAATACCTAGCGTGTTTCTTAAACTCTGAGGCAATTTCTTGTGTTGCTCAGCAGACTATGACTGTGAGCTTTTAGAGAGCATGAAGAATCTGTTTGCTGTAGTTATGCTGTTGTACTTGCTCCCTGGAGAAGAGAGGTTTAGGATGAAATAATTATCACTATTCAGGTGCCTATTGCAACAGGAATGGCTAGACCCTGCCCCTATATTTTCTACCAAGTGCTCAGAACAGTACGAATGTGTTTACTACTTGTCTTGAATGTAAACTTCGCAAATGTTTCAGAAGATCACCAATAATTAATCCCCCACCCCCTGATAATATGTTCTTTTGCTCGTCTGCTTTTCCACTGCCCTTCGCTGTTCGTCTCCTGAAAATCTTTGCGGTTACAAGTAGGCTTCACAACTCTTGGGAGAAAGGTTCATGTGCTGCTTCGCAGCCCCTGCAGTTCGTAGACCAGCGTATAAATTAACACAACCCATTGGTCGTGGCTTGAGGTTAGTACTGAGCTGTGGAAAGCGGTGGCTGAGAAACTGGAGTGTATTTGTTTCTGATGATTGCTACCAGGGTGTTCATCTGGGTAGCACAGACAGCTGGCAGTAGTAACTTATCAAAGTATCAACCAGGGGTGCCTGGTGGCAGCCTTAGCCTGTCCGTGCGAGCCTCTTGGATCGTCTTTCACCCCTGCTGTGGTCTTGCTAATAGCCTTCTCAGCGTGGGAATTATACTCTTAAATATGACTCTTCCTTGATGAAGTTGTGGAAAATTAAGAGGAAGCGAGGGAGCTGGGCTGGCCGAGTAGCATGTGGATTTGGGGTTCACTAAATCAAAACAGGTTGACAGAATAAAAACCAAGTTAAACGCTGCAAAAATCATTGAGGGACTTTGGAGGTTTTTTGTGTGCGTGCGTGCCAGGTCAGTACTTTCTCTACGGAGAGTTTTGAGTGATAAGCTCGTGTGCTTAAGTTGCCCTGAATTTTGGAAGTTGTTTTCAGAGGCGTGATATGCACTGGCAGGTCACCGAGTTCAGTTGAGTTAGGTGAGGGCCAGACTGAGAGGGAGTTGAAGTGAGGTTTTGGAGGCTTTTGGGGGGGGGGAAGGGGGAGTGGTATGTATATCGGTCGGGTTCATATTGTTTTGTAAACTGTCTTTGTTTCAAGCATCCCATGGGAATATGAGCAAGGATGCTTGTAAGACTGGTAGTAGTGGTGAGACGAGATGTTTTGCCTGACGTGCTACACGTGCTGCCCTTTGCGGGGGTGGGGGGAACCAAAACGGAAAAGCAGCCAACCCTTGGAAGAGCAAAGGATGTTTTTTTGCTTTGATTAATGTGCAAGTAATTAGCAGTTGGTGTGATTTTAACACCGATTAAGGACAGGTGAGGTAGGCCAGAGGTCCTTGCCTGTGCCTTTAGGAATATGATGAGCAATACTTGGAAGATGCAATTAACAATAACTTGTTCTTGCAGAACCTTTAGTCTTTTTTTCCCTCCTCTTTAACATGTAATCTGTGTCATGAAAATGGAAACTGGAATGTAAGTCAGTAATGCTTTCTGTTGTTGTTCTGGTCCCGTGGATGGTCAACATTAGATGTGGGAATTTGTTTGGTTAGCTTTGGTGTAAGCTTTCTCGTGTCCTAGGAGATTCTGACTGCACCTAGGAAAACACCTTTAAGGTGGTGGCAAAGGCTGTCCACGGTACACTTTGGGCTAGACGTGAGGTCTGTCTTGGGAAAGCTTAGCTGACTGGTTAGAACTGTAAATGTTATGTCACTGATAAAGTTAATATTCCGAGAGCAGCCAAATTACACACGCCGTGGTCTTAGAAAGTAGAACCTGAATGGTTAGCTTCGTTAGTACGTGTTCTGGGGTGATGTGCTCTCAGAGCAGAATGTATTGAGGTAGCGCTATAAGTTTGTGGCATGCCTGTGGCGTTTTGGACGCTGCACGAGGTGGGAAAGGTTTGTGACAAGAGCGTTCAGCGAATAGCGCCGAGTTGGTACGAAGGGCAGTGAAACACAGCAAGGCTTCTCAGCATGAAGAACGAGCCCAGGCAGGGTATGACAGAAGACTATGAAGCTGGGAGTGTGTACCCAAGTGCGCCGAACGCTGCTGTTTCTGACCCTGCAACTCCTTCTGGCATAGATAATCAAAGGCTGGGACAGCACGCTTGGGGAATACCGCTGTTTGTTTCCCTTAACCTGGTGGCTGTCTGTGACTGTGACCAACACAGGCAAAACTTTGGCTAGATGGACCTGCAGTCCAAGGTGCTGTGGCTGCTCATGTTCCTATATGGATAGGCTCGGTTATGTTCGTGGGGGAATGAGAATACTGTTTTCTTCACTTACGGAGCTTGAACAGAAACACAAGGTGCCATGCAGTGTTGGGAATAGGATGGGTTGTGAAAAACGAGAAGAGAAATAATTGCAGCAAAGAGAAAATGGTTGCCACTTACAATGTCTCCTGTTAGTTCCATGGACTTTTGTATAAATAAATCATTTCAGATTTAAATTATAATGCAAGTTAAGCTGAAAAAGTGAACAAAAGCCCAGGTGACTGTGTGTGATTAGTGGAACGGGGTTGATCTTCCATCTTCTGAAGTAGTTCCCTGCAGTGCCCTATATTTCTCTTTGCAGATAGCACAGAGATCTGGGCTTTTTGTGCTGTGTCGTTTTGTAAGTTCAATGGCTGTCAAAACTGTAGGGTTTACTTGCCAGTAGAAGGCTTTTACTCGGTGTTGGAATTAATACTGTGGTGACAGTGCTGGATTAGATGGCAGACCGCTGTGTAACAGCGATACTGCCGTGGTCGGTGCATCCAGGCTTCCCTGCCCCCTAGCCTCTGGGGGGGCTGTCTAAACCTTCACAGGCATCTCCATCTCTGTGCTTGTTCAACCACAGTTCAGTGGCTAGAACTTGCTGTGGTACGTTTTTTTTTTTTTTGTAGTATGGAGCGCCAAACTCATTTTGCGTAGCTCATTCGATATACTCAGCCAAATGTATTTGGTTACTCAGACCTATGAACTGGTTCCTTACCAGTACCACGTAGTTACAGCTTACTGTAGTAATGTTCAACCCGCTTCTGAAGAGCGGTTTATTTTTGCTTTCAGGTTCCCAAAGGATTCTCAAAGCGTCGTCTGCTGCGAGAAGTTGGAATTATGGATGCCAAGTGATACGACAGTGCTTGCATCCTGAACCTGATGCAGAGGGTCTGAATTACCTGTGGGAAAGCAAGGGCAATACGACCGTTTCCTTATTTCATGGGGTTGCATTACAGCTTGGATTTATATTTGCCACAACAGAATATGAAGCTTCGTGCACCAATGCAGCTCAACTACTTAGGCAATACATGGAAAATGTGTTTTGGCTGTTGGACTGAGAACTCTAAACTCGTTTCGCAAGTGAAAGGTTTCAGCAGAACAAGTCTCAGAAAGGAGGGAATTTCAAGCACCTTCATCAATGCAGCTCTGGATGTCTGCCTCCACTGCCTTTCTAACTTGTCCTTTTCCTGCCAGAAATCCTTTCTTTTCTAAAAATATTTACTTGACTCTGCATATTGCTGTCTAATCTAGGGATGGATAATACAGTGCTGATTTTAAAATCCTGACTGGTGCAGGATATAAGAACAACTTCTAAAATAGTGCTAAAATGAGTCGCTTTGGAACAAATTCTCTAACCGTGATGCGCTCTTCTGAGTGTAGTGTGGTTTCTACACCCACCCCCCGACTCTTCCCCCGTAACTGCCACTGCCGTCCTAATCTTCTAGACCATTTAGTACCCTCCTCTTATCCAAAATAAACTACAGTTGCTGGCTCGGATATTAAGTGATCATCCAGGTTAATTTGGACTTTGATGTCGAAACAGGTCCTGTTTCAGCTGCAAAGGAATCCGGATCGCCCCATGGCAAATGCACACACATGCAGTATGTAGAATGCCTTAAAGAAACTGTAGCTAACCACCTTATTAGTATTCCTCCCTCCTCTGTGTTTCACTTGCAGCAACAGAGGGCTGAGCAAAATGCAGTAGAACAGGGACAGAGACAGAGCTGGCAATCATCTCGGTGCAGGCTGCTGAATGTAGGGGGTGGGGGGATGCAGCAAAGCAAGATTAATAACCTTGCCATAATCCTGTGCACCCTGGAAGGAGATACCTCTGGTGACTGAGCTGTTCTTGTCTTGATTAATTGGACTGAGCGAATGAGTGGCTGGCAATCCACCTGGTTTGGAGGCGACCCCCTGGTTTTGCTGCTCTCTGAATCCTCTACCCATCTGGGAAGGTAGCAGTGAGACATACCGTCTGCAGCACACACAGCAGCTATTGGAGGCTACTACTGACAGTTTGCACTACAGTTTTTTGGTGAGCAAGAAGCCAGGTACCTTGTACAGTAGGATATTTCTGCGCTCGAGCTGCTGAATTGCACAATCTGGTCCTTCAGCAACCCCCTGCGCTCCCTTTTCCAATTGCCTTTGAGTTCTGGGCTTACTTTTGGCACAGTCTCCTGGACGCGTTTTGCTGGGCATGGAAAAGCAGTAAATGGAACCTCTGAAAACTAACTGGTTTGCTTCTGTGTGACTCGAGGAAGAGAAAAGAATCAAATCCAGCTGGAGGAATTTACATTTCTTCCCGAGAAGTTTGCAGGGGGACAGCACGAAAGGTAAGTCCAGGGATTTGTCTGCCCCTTCTGTTTCCTCATTTGTTTCTTGCTTGCTTGAGCTGGGGGGAAAAAAAGCTAAAACACGAGTACTGGGTCCATATGGAGCGTGGTGTTTGTAAAGTCTGTGCTTGTAATTTCTATCTCCTTTTTACTTCCTTTTCTGTTTTGTGGTTTTTTTTTTATTTAATTCACCCTCTGCCATTTGCACAGTAAAAAATGCTTGCAAAATAATGATCTATAGTGCTGGAAAATGTTAGTTAACCAGCACTAGAAAGCTCCTTTCATTTCAATGGTATTAGAATTTCTGGGGAGAAAATTCTTTTTATTAAACCACCTAAATACTCGGAAAGTATCTAGAATGGGCAAGAAATATAGCTCGTACGATATCCTCAATAGAAGTCTCTGTATTTTCATAAATCTTGTCTAGTTTTTTCTCTGCATTTCAGTCAGCTCTGGAATGATGAATACGTAAGTAAAAAGCTGCTTCTGCCGCTGTTAGCGGAAGTAGAAGGTAGCAGAATGGAAACTGAAGATTTGTGCATCACATGTGAAGTTCATCTGTTTGCTTCTCATTAACCTTTTGAATGCTGCTGCTTTTTTTTTTTTCTCCTGGCTACAGAATTTGTAAAATACGTGGGGCCAAGCAGTTACGACTCTCATGGAACAGAGTGCCAATTGCAGATGAGTTCTTGTGGGCCCTTAATTTTTGGGATGGAGGTGCTACCAAGTGCTCAGGTGGCCAAAGTAAATGTCTCATCCAGCGTGATTCATAGCCCTCCAGTATTTCTGGAGATCTATCAATCGTACGGCTGTGATGCTGCTCCGTGTTTAAACCTGGCACTTATCCATCCCCACGCACACCACCCCCCAGTGCAGTTCCTGCAGGAGCAGTATGATCGGTGTAGCCTTTCCCATCCTTCCATTAAATAATAGAAATAAAATACCATGGCATTGCAACAGAATTGGAGCTCTTGCAGTTGAGCTTTTTTTTTTATTGCTGCAATGATAGTACTTAGCATTCCCAAGGAGGTGAGAAAACCATCTGTAAATACATTTCAAAGATGCTTGGTTCTCCGAATGGAATTGCTAGGTACTCACTCCTCCTCAATTATATGAATATGAATGACTAAATATTTAAGGATATGGTATCTACTTGAAAGACTGCGTAGCTGGTTATTTATTGTAAAAAGACACGGATCCAAATACTGTTCTACTGAATAAGCAGGTGCTGAGGGCTTGTGTTTGTGTGTACACGTATGTAGTGTATGTAAAGACAAGGGGACTTGCATAAGATTTACGAACACGAGGACGCATCAGCCAGGATGGACCTTTGATCCGTTTGGTACAAAGAAGCGTAATGACCCTTCTTGTAATAGATCCTGTGTTGTAAAGCTAAAAACTTAATGAAAAGGCTCTGCTTCAGAGTAATCAAATCACTTCATGTTATTGCATCCTGTCAGTCAGTCCCTCTATTTCCCACTGGTTTTGCCTAATAGCTTTAAAGAGATATTAGGGAAGAAAGGAGAACTGGTTGTAGGTGTGTTTCCCCTCATTGTCTGGAAGTGATGCTCTATGTTGTGTGCGCCTTTACTGTAGATGATTATGACAAACAAATGTCTTTCTGGGCAGGATGCAGTTTGCCGCGGTTTTCCCTCGTGGTACTTTCCTCGAGCCCCATCGCATGTAGCGCGTGCATCTATTTCACCAGGCAATGAGCTGTGCTCGCTGAACTCTGGGGAACAGCGTGTGTGTGTAATGAGGGCTGGAAAAACAAGGGGGGGGGAGGGGGGGAAACGTCTTCATGGTGGAATGGCAACTCGTGATTTCTAGAGCCTTACCCTCGTTTTAGAACTGAAGTATGCAGTAAGACCATCAAAGCAGGGATGCTGACTGGTGTAAGCAGGGGTTCTGCCTGGAGATGAAACAACTTTCACATTCTGGGAAAAAAAATGACACGTTTGCTCCACCTGTGTTTCTATGTGTTCTGATGCGTAGGTTATAATTTAGTGGTGTTGTGTGCCCTAAACTGAGTGAGAAGGCAGTCACCTGTGTGCTGGAAAAGATGTCGCTGCTCTCCTGACGTGGTGTCCAGATGTTGTTAATCGTCTGGCTTTGGGGCATCTTCAACCCCAGAGAAGCAAGCCCAGTGTGGATTTCTTTGCGTGTAGTATTAGCTCCTTATAGACTGCAGGCTAAAGCAAATGGTGGTTATTTTACATTTTAGCATTTGCTGAAGAGGAAACCATGTGCTGCTTCTCCCCCAAGTGTTTTTCTTGGTTTGGTAGATCTTGATTAGAACTTTTCCTGGATTTCAATTCTGATTCTGTAATTATACTGTCGTATTTGCTATTTTTATTTTTGTTCATACGTTGTATAATATGCTGTCCTGGTTTGGGCCAGGACAGAACCAATTTTCTGTCTGTCGTTCGTTTAATAGCCAGCGCAGCTTTAAACCTTGACATATACGTAACGCTGTATAAATGCATTATGTAACAGGGTCGGTTTTGGTTTTGAATACCATTGCTATTCTTACGGCAAGAAAGGAAATGGATAATACTCAGTGCTAGCAGGTTTTATGTGGGAACAGGCCTTAGCACCATTTGGACCGTGTGTGGGGTTTTTTTTGATGTTCGGTTAAAAAGAACTGCAGAAAGAATGTCAAGTGTTTCATTTTAGCGGCCCTTGCATTTTACTTGGCCTTCACAGCATAACATCCCCTATGCCTTCAGTCTCACCTGATGTGGAAAACTCTTTCTCCTTGGCGCTGTTTGGGTGCTTGTCTGAGCTCGGTGCGCTCTGCACTGTACGCCTCATTGACGTGCGAAGGGAAGGCCTGCGAGGGTCCTGCAGCGCGCGTACCGTAGGTAGAGTCTCTCAGCAGGAATGCTGGTACAACGCCGCTCTCATGAGCTGGATTGTCTAAATGTTGTTTTAAGAATAAGTGGAAGATAAAACTGAAATTTCTTCTTCGCTTAGTTCCAGTTAATTGAGCAGCTTCTTTTTCTCATTGCTGAAGTCAACGAACCAGGCACTAAGCTTCTCCCGCACATGTTTCTGTGTTTCTAAGACCCAGGGTACTTTACACATGAATTCCTCCTTCCTCTGAAACAAGCTGGGCTGACACCTGGTAAGTCAATCTTGGAGCTCTGCGGTGGCACGCAAGCACAGGGGAGAATGGGAGAGAAGGGGTGAACCAGCAATTCCAGAACTTGACGCAAAAGAACAGACTTGTCGTTTTCATTGCTGACTCGTCGTGTTGGTCTGCAATATTATCGTGTGCTAACGCCATGACACGGGGCCTGGCTTTGAAGGAAGGAGCTGGGAAAGTCTAGCTTATCAGTAAACACACACTGCTTATGAACGTGCGCTTCTCTGATGCCAAATGGTACTATCGCTGGAAATTCCTGCCGGTAGAGTTACTGTTCTTAAATCTTAGTTTAAGGGAATTTATAGTCAGTAAAATTTACTGCTTTTAGCCACTTCAGAAAAAAAAAAAATACCCTACAAATATATCCTGTTAACTGCACTAAATTACTGCTTTTTTTTTTTTTTGCCACCCCCCCACCCTCAACATTGCTGTCCTTCCCACTTCTTTTCGTTCCGCGTCAAAGGATAAGGTTTAGGAATGCAGGAGACTCACAACCCAAAATTCCGGTTTGTGGGCTGACAAACATGTTAAACCCAAAACTCTTAATCAGCAGATTATGACCAATTAATTTTCTGCTTTCAGTACTCATAGTTGAAAGTGTGAAAATGAAGTTTGTTTGGGAGATTAATTTCTTAGCTCTTCGAAGGGGCAGGTACTCAGGCTGCTTAGGGAAGACAGCCTTTGTGGTGCTACCTGTTGTTTGACCTTCCACAGCCTGAGGTAGCCAGGAAGGTATCCTTTGGTAGTAAGAGTTCCTTACGTTTTTATGAAGTTAATGCAAAAGGTCATGTGTTTTTGTTGAGTTGTATAACCAAAACATGAGAAAATGTTGACTTAGACACTGGCGCTTTCGGGAGCGGTCTGAAAGAGGAGAGCTGAGAGCACGGTGTGCGTGAGCAGATATTTGCTTCTAGAGGCTGTTACTGTTCAGGTTGGTAAGACGGTGATGGTGACGTTCTGGAAGTTAAGATTCGAATGCCCGGCTGGCATGCTGAGTTTTCTATAGCTTTTTCATGTTGCCGACGAGGAGGAAACTTCCTGTTTCTGTATTCTCAAGATCTGCAAGGTGCTGCTGCGTAAGAGCTCTTGCTGCCAAGCTCAGAGTGGTTACATAAGGTAGAATCCTGTTGATCCTGGAGGAGGGAGGGCGGGGGGCAGAGACTTCTTCAGAAACCAGAGGCTTTCTTGCTGGGCACGTACACCGCAAAGGCAGAATTGTAGGCAGGAGTCTAGGTGTCTTCCTAGTGCGCACTGAAGAAACTTTGGATGGACAACTATTATTTAGTAGCTTGCCCAAGTGTCGTAGCTGGCCGTCGCTGGCAGGTGTTGTGGTGTGTGCGTTGTGCCTCGCGAAGGCTGGCAGAAACATCGGTGTGAAACCAAAGCGTGCTCAACTGAGGCTCCGAACTGCAGACCTAAAGGGCTTCTGTTGCTGCGTTTTTGACGTAGCTTTGAGCTTGCAACCCATGGCAGGGAAACTTTCCATGAGGACCATTATCCTAACATCTGTGATAATGTAGGATGTTGTTTTGGTAGGTTAGATTTGTGTCAAGTGCTCATGAAGTCCAGCATGTACTGGTAATTAGAGACTGTCAGTTCTGTGCTGTTGTTCATCCTGTTTACGAGAGCGAGAACAGGGTTGTATCCTTCTCTGTGCAGCTCATCTAAAATAGCTGAATTGGTATGAGGTAAAGATACAGACAAGTGAGGTGGAAGGCCAGGAACCTTTTTTTTTTTAAATGTTTGCTTAATTTAATTGAACTCCCCGTGGGAGCAAGAGAGTCCTCCCCTTTCTATTGTTTATTTGTAGGAGAGAATCTTGTCGGCGCAGCATGGGGCTATCAAGCAGCAGGCATATTTTCCATATAATCTTGGCTTTCTTTTTCTAATTTGCCTACTAGTATGTAGTTTTTACTGTCTTTTCTGCAGTCTCAGAAAGAAATTGGCAAATGAGAAAGCAAAGCAACGCTTGTGCGCTCTGGATGTGGTGGATCGACTGGCTTGTGAAACCAGTAAGACATCGTTTTGGTATTACTAGGTAAAGCTAGGGATGGCGCTTGGGCTCTGTGATCCTCCCGCGTGTTGTTCATCAGTTAAGCGTTGTTACAAGCATCATGCCGCTGCTAGATGAAGGGACAGAGAAAGGTGACTGTTCTGAGATTAGGCTGCTCTACAGAGGCTCTTGTGTTGAGGCTGCGTTTGTTTCGAGTTATTTTTATTTACAGGGTTTTTTTTCCTGGGGCTGCTCACAGTAATTGTGCATTTCATGTGAATTTATAGATCTTCAGTATACCCTCAGTTATTTCAGGAAGAAAATGAGGCACTTCGAAACAAAATGATCTACCTACAACTTCAACCCTGTAAGAGTAGCCGCCTTCCGGAAAGCAGAAGATTTGATAGTAAAAACTGGAGAGAGGAGAGTTGAACGGGTGAAGGAAGGAAAAATGGTGCAGCAATTACCCCAAAGACAAAAGCAGTTTCATATTGTTGTAAGAGTACAAGCAAGGATCGCGTCGTACAGACTGCACGTGGAAGAGAATTTTACTTTTGCGTGCAGTGGAAGTGTATTGTAGCAGTTTGAGTGGAGAAAGGTGGGTTGTAGAATGTTTTTAAGCATCTCAAGCATACGATTCGGAAATGCCACGTAGGTCCTGAGTCTGCAGTTTTATTTTGAACAAGGGTAGATAGAGCAAGGCTAATAACAGGAATGGCATTATCAAAACTCCATGAGGGATTTGGTTTTCTCTTGAAAAGGCTTTGAAAATTTAAGCCTTGGACTTTGGTAGGAAATTTGAGCTACAGTTCCGTAAGTAAAGGAATATATATTAAGTAAGAATAAATATCAAGAAAGAACGTATCTTGGGAATATTGCCTAAGCACAGACTCTTCAAAGATTGTATTGCAACGGGATTGTAAATATTTAAGTCATGTTCTTTATCTGTTTAACCAGGCAATCATTCCTCTTGGGTGGAAGTGCAGTGTAGTTCTGAGAACACACGAGCCGAGAGACACAGTGTAGACCACGTTTGGGCAAAAGGAGTGTGTGAACTGGAGAAGGGTGCGGGCCCAGGAAAACAAGGTGCTTTGTATGGTTAGAAGTTCATGTGGGTTATGTGCTAAACTTGAGTTTAAATGGGATTGTTGGGAGAATTATGGGAGTGGTGGGTTCGCAATAGTTAACTATTTGGATCCGCTGAATCCAGGCAGTTTGAAGCAAACTAAGGCATGAAGAGGAGGCAATTTATTACGTAGGCATGCAAGAGCCTAGGTATCCAGAGATGACGTTCAACTAAAATGACCGATGCATTGAAAATTTATATCATAAAGGATATACGAAGTAATTTAACAGAATGGGTAGGTGTTTTAATTTGTTTCTGGAAAACCAACTATTACTATTTCTGGAGTTTGTGAGCTAGACCTTAGAATACTTGGCTATGTGGCAATTTTTATGTAAACACCCATGTGTCTTACAGTGAAAAGTGTAAGTCAAAACTGCTGTAAGCTTTGAAGGCTTTTAGTGACTAAAAAAATCGTGAATTGTTTTCTATTATCAGCTCTAGAATACGCGAAGGAATTTGACGGAGTGAATGTGTGGCTGGGTTGGTACAACCTGGTTGTCAGGCAGTAAATACCGTGCATTTCCTTTCTCCGCTTCATGTTCCCTATCGTGCCTGATCCGCCTGGGTTTTTTGCCTCTGAAATTTCAGTGGACACTCTCAGTGGAGCGGGCTGGGTGTAGCAGCGGGGCTCAGAGGTGTCTTGTTTTCCTGTGACCTGCAGCAGAGCATCTGTACTGTTTGCCAGCGAACACAGTGGCCTCGGGAGCAAGGGTTGCCCTAGTCCGCCCTGGCTCCATCCTGCTCTGCATTAGGAAGGGACAAACAGCGTCGCCTGACTTGCTAGCTTTCCTTTTCCTCCTTTGTTGCTGATAATTCAGGGTTTGCTGCAGTAACCCGATGCCCTCCTTTTACAGAAGTCGCAACCCCTTTTGAGCCACAAAAATGCCTTCAAACTGGGATTCCCTTGGCAATGAGCTTGACAGTTTAAGCAGCTTTATGCAATACTGAGAATGGTGACGGTTAAGGGGGGATAACTAGGAGACTTCTTTTTTTATGAATACTTGGCTTGGAAATGTGTGATTTAGGGTCTTAAACCGCCTAGAAGAGTCTCTTAATCTGCCTTAATTTTTACTATTATATCCCTTTTCTGAAGTAGGCGGAGATGCAAGATCTTCTTTTCCTTTAGGTGAATAGAGAAGTTCCGCACCTGTTTCCATCAACTCCGTTCTGTAGTATGCAGGCTTGGAATACCACTTTGTAACTCCTGAATCATCAAAAGTAAGGGAATTACAGCTTTAGATTTGTCCTGTTTTGAGAGAGATGCATCTCTTCATTTCTACCTACATCTGAACATTTTTTATTCTTGGGGGGAATGTTTGCCACCAGGCAAGTGGTGTTAACTGTGTGGTTTTCCTGCATGGGAAGTGTTAGATTAGAAGTTTAGAAAGAGAGAGTGGAATTTACTTGATCCTGTGAGTTCCTTCTTGTGAAGACTTGTGTGAAACTTGCCAAGAGTATTAGGTTTAAGTCCATTTATGAAACACCTTACCTAACATATGGAATGTGTATGTTCTACCAGCCATGTTTACAGGATGTAGAAAGCCGGGGGAACTTAAAGTACTGCCCAAAATACTTGTGCAGTTCCCCATTTGAAATCAAAGCGTTGCTTTGAATCGTCAGCGTTTCAATGATTATTCCATCTGGAACTTAGAGGAAGCTTTTGAGGTCTAGCAGTGGAGAAGCCTAACATTTCATCATCTCTTGTCTGTGTGACATAAATCTACCTCCTTGTCTCTGGCTAGAGATGAGCCACTTTGAAGTCTTTCTGGTGTTGTCAGCAGCAGGAAATACCTCACCACCACCTTTCTCTTTACGCTTTTGGATACGGGAAGGGAAACTTCAGGAGCAAAATATTATAAAGTGATGGTCTTGAGGATGCACAGGAAGTAGAGATGGACAAAGCTACGACACTGATTCATAAACGTTTACTTTGCTAGCGGGAGTGAGTTTTGGGTTATATTGAGGGAGGAGAAGGTGCAATTTGGGAAGTCATTATTTTTCTAGATCTTTGAGTATTTGAGAAAATACCACGTTTCTAAACGCAAAGTAAGTGATTTTTTCCTGCAGTTACTTTGTCCAGGTTAAATGTCTATTGTGTAATGAGTGCTCGTAACCCTTAAGTTCTTCTACTTCTGCATGTCGCTGATACTTGTCTCGTTCTTTATTTCCATATTGTTTAACTGTAATTGGTGTAGGAGAAGGCTGCTTTCATGAGTTTGTCCAGGCCCTCGGGCGATGGAAATGACTAGGTAGTTCCAATAAGGATGTCAGTGTATGAGAATAAGCATTTGGCCTCCAGTTGTTGTTCTGCAAATTATTGTCTAAATACTACTTTGCAAATGTAGGGGCATTTCTGCAATCACTTCAAGGCTCAAGCATGTTTAATTATTTAAGCCTAGCGGTAAGCGCTACAAGAAGCAGTGGAGGAAAGGTCACTGGAGGAAGAGCAGCACGTCTTCCAGAAAACACGCTGATGTTGCGTTTGATTTTGGTAGGATAACACCGACGCTAGAAAACAGAAAGAATTTAAGGTGATGTGGACTTTATACCATTGTTAGTGACGGGACTGGAAATTGCCTCTGTTAGTGTGATACTCTGTTAGCATTTTTAATATTACAAAGGAAGGGAAATGCTTTAATGGTTTCAGTTTCTAAAATAAATGATGAATATGCTCCTACTTCCTATGGAAACTGTCGCATTAGGAGATAATACTTCTTAAACAGCGAATACAGTTGGAAAAATCAAAAAGCTATTATAGCTACACCCAATGTTTTGGGCAAGTGTAGAACTATGGAGGCATTTTGGTGTTTTTTTTTTTTTGAAACATGCCATCTTAAGGTCTGCTTCTTGAGCTATATTGTTTTCCTCCC